>VKOC01000007.1:1679156-1818427 GCA_009364415.1 Spea multiplicata
TCTTTACATGTCCCACGTTTTGGGCTAATGCTTCCCAAATTCCCAGAAAAAAAAAAAAACCCAATGCCATATAAAACCCAAATTCTTTTAGGTTTAAGAGAATATTTTTTGCTTTTAGTCCTACGTTTATTTTACATTTCAATTGTTATGTAACATTAAAGTTATAAAATATTGTATTAAAATTTGAGATTAAAAATGACATATATTGAAATATGCCTGACAGCAATGGCTTGAATTTATAGACAACAAAGACACATTTATGTAAAGTCTATTTTTAATTACGTAAGTTGACAAATGCAACTGTTTTCTTCGTCACAATGCTTTCAAATATTACATTTCTGAAAATATATATTTTCTTTTCCTGAATGAACAGATTTCCAGCACTGAAATGCTGCAAAGAGCCAACTGGAGTGTTAAAACCTTTTACAATATGGGTGATTTACATCTTACGTCTATAGCTCAGAAAGTATGACTGTAATGTATAAAAGACATATAAACCTCTGCAAAAAAAAAAAAAAGTGTATGACGCTTGTGCATTGAGATGCTTTTAATTGTCTACTATTGACCTGCATTACACAATGGGAGTTAAAAGAGCAATTTAGCATCCAAAATAATATATTATATATTATAATACAATATTGCAAATATATCAGACTTACTGATTCAACCCTTGTATTGATTGCTATAATAATGCAACCAATACACCAATGTGCCAAAATTTTCCTTCCGTTGTAAATTACCAACTGAGTGTGAAATCCAAAAATAAAAATATACAAAAAAAGTGTATCACATATCAACATCTTCTATCTTTTCAAAAGTAAGAAAATACAATTGTCAGACATCCACATTTTGTTTTCAGCAATTCTGCAATTGTACAAACAGTCCAAAAAAAATCCATACACAAGCCTGTTCCCCCCTGCTGGTTTGAAGTCAGATTTAGATTAGGGTCTCATGGTTCACTGCACATCTTTTTAATCTGGAACAATATTAAGAACACAAATAGATGTTTCTTTTATTTCATTTCTTAATGGAATATTCAGAATAGTGCCAAGTCTCAGAGCAATAAAATTAAAAAAGGGAATATTTAAAGTATTTTTGTAAACACAAGTTTTATATAAAAATATGATTTGATATATAATAGCTCTGTGCAATGGGCAAATAGGACATAAGTGGTGCATTACATGACATTTTGGGCATTAAGGTTAGATTTAGGTTTACAATCTAGAAGGAGGTAGGGGTAAATAACACAACAAGTGAAATAAATGTTTTAGGTGGACCATGCACAATTTTATCTCAGTGTATGAATAAATGATATTACTAGCTGTATGTATAGACTTACTAAATGGTAAACAGGTATGATGGAAGACACACAACAGCAGGATTGTGGTTCAGAAAGGTGAGGCAGTGGTAGGAGGTGAGTTAACCTATCAGTTGAAATTTCTGGAGGACCGGAGACTAAGAAGCATAATCTAAAAAATCAAGGTAAGATATTGCATAGGATAGGGGAAGCCCTTGTTCGTTCTTAGATTAACCTATTATTTAGTATTTATCGTACTCTATAGTTCTAGTATGTAAAAAGTATTTGTTGACAGGTGTCCAAGTAGCAGGGTTGAAAGTGCCTTTTTCCATTAACTTGTATGAAAAGAAAACATATGATGCAACACATATAGGTTAGAACATATAGTTACAGTGTAGGAGGTTTTACTGTGCTTATGATTGATCAATGTCATTGTCGCACCTCACATATCAAAGGACAAATCTACCGCCAAATGTAAAAAAGCTGCAATATTGGAATGACACAAGTTATGTGGCGATACATGTCTGTGAGGCACGAGTCCATAGTCATAGTCCACAACAACAGCGACACCTTATGACAGTCTCAAACACTTTTTCCAAAAAAAGTACCAAACATTAAAATGAATTTCCAAAATTAATGTTTTCCACTTGCTTCCTTATCATATTTTTAACATTTAGCACATAGAGAAATACCGTATTTTATTGTTTGTACGTTGTTAGAGGTTTTCAAAGCAAAGAATCCATGTAACAGAATTAAATGGGGATACAGAGGGTTCCATTGGCTTCCATTTGTGAGGCTGGAAGACTGCACTGGTATCTGGTTGTGTTTTTGTGCATAATAAATAAACCACTGATGTTCCCTTCATTGTAAACAAGCAGTTTGTTGCCAAATGATTCATTCCATGTAATATAATCCCATAAGAGAAATAAACAAGATAATATAGTGGCAGTATTAGTTAAATTAAATATACAGAAGAAGACACATGATCACATCTGTTGTTTGCGATACCTCTTTAATATACTGATCATATCCATTATGAATGATAACGCACACGTCTGAGCACAGGAAACCATAGCTCTAGCCCTTTCAAAATATTTATAGAGCTTTAAATAAAAAAGGATCACCAATACATATTAAATACTGTTCATTTTGTTTGCTGCTTTTATCGCGATTGGATTTCGTTAAGGCCCCAGGATTGTAAACTTGTGAGCAAGACCTAATGTATTTGTTCCTCTTAGTCTGTCATTTCCAGTTTTGTCTTACCATTTGAATATATGTTTTGTAAGAAGCGATGCATAAACTGTCTGTGCTAAATAAAAGATGATAATTATAAATAATATCAGTCGAACTGAGTCCCCGAAGACTCTGATCGCTTTTGGTGTGGGGGGGTGGATAGTCCCTTGAAGACGTCAGTGGGTTGCCTCTAGGGGATATCCTACAAGATCTGGCCCTCCCAACGCTTAGGTCTCGGAGTGAATGAAGGGGCTGCATAGCCCCTTGTGGTAGTGGAGCCTCAGATGACAAAGACTGTGGCCCTACCACTTTTCAATCACCGACCACCCTTTTTTTTAATTCTTCACATAGCACGTAGTAGATGATGAGAAGAGCAGGATTGCTTGCTACTCAAAAAAATAAAAAAGTTGCTCCCTCATAAATCCTAGTATGATATATATATACAGGATTTGAGGTTACTGATCGATGTGTATGATACCTGTGTTCTTTTCAATAAACGAGAACCTGTTTTCTCACCCTATACAGTGTCTTGACAAGTGACTGGGTGAATAAGAACTATAATTACCGGGCTGCCTATGGAATTCTCGGCAAGGAAGACCTACACGGCGGAGCTACTCATCCTGAGTGTGGGTCTCCGTCTCCACTCCTTTGTAGTTCCTATTGCCCTATTGGAAAGATGGCACTGTAAGCATAAGCCTAGTCTAACTGTAATGAGATCCAGCAAGCCGTTACATTTTAACTTTAATTATTATTTTTCATATGAATTCTTTGGACTATGAAACAAATGGTTAACATCTAAAGCCCTTTATGCTGCTATTACAAAATGTGTAAGCAAGAAAGTACAAGGAAGTTGTAAACATTATCTAAATATGTGGTGACATGTAAACTGATTTATGCTAGTTTATGCATAAATTTAAGTGAGCTTTTTGTGTCAGAATACCACGAATTCTATGCTTCAAAATGATTTAGCGTATTCTCTAAACTGAATATGCCACATTTCTTTTACAGAAAACCACTAATGAAAGGTGTGAGATAGGAGATGTTTGTGTGCGTTCCAACTGCAGTCCCTCTCGTCCATTAAAATCTCTGGACTGCAATTCAAAAACTACATTTTTAAAAAGCAAAGCATTTCTCGAATATTTCTCTTGCTGGCAATAGATTATAAACTCACAAGGCCAGCCCCCTTCTCCCTCCTAGGTATTCCATATCGGGAACTGAATGCAATATTTTACCAGGAATTGACAATTTATTTATAACCATAGTGCTGCATACTAGAGATCTAGTGATTTCTTCTTAACATGATTTGGGCTCAGAGAAGCTCTCCCTTCCCTGACCCCTCAAAAGTTTCTCTATTGGTTGGTGTGCCAAGCTCCCTCTGCCCCATTTAAATAGCACACCATTGACTCCATTGAAGTCGATACTTTTTCTTGGGCCAACATAGAAAATTTGATACATTTACGTAGGCTATCAAGACTTCAGATGTCTCTTTTTCAGATGGAAATTCTCATTCATTCATTCTGGAGAAATCTCTGAGGTCCAATAAGCTTGTGGAACTTTACATGTTTTTCTGTGATTGCCCAATAAGAAGTATGGACTTTATTGGCTAATATGGGTATATACATTTTTTCTCACCATTCTTGGGTCTTTTTAGATTTCTGACGTATCAGGTTTGCTAGCATTAGTTTGCATGATCTAATATACAGCTACAGAGCTATATAATAGTACAGCTATAGAGAGATTCTAAAAGCAAGTTACTGCTGTTAAACAGATGGGTTTATAGTCTGAGTAAAATAGTTGTAAGTTGCTATTTCTTGAAAAACTTGAGTCTTTCCTTGAGAGATGTGTGTGCTTGATAAAGCTGCACAGCTTGCCAAAACTCCACTGAAAATCTTTATATGCACAGCTGATTTTTAAAGATTTTTTCATCTTCTCAGATGGCCCTGGGAAGAGCAAATCAAACTTTTTGACAACCTTTGTACTACTAAAATAACTACTTAGATTTATTTAAATAAATAAAGAAAACTTACTTTGTTGCAGGTACAAGTGTAACATTGAGAACTTGGGCTTTATCTGGAGTTATGTGATGATCTTGGGCATGGGGCATTAGGAGGTAATTATTATGAAACCTCTATAATCTAGAGGTTTTGTAATAATAGAGGTCCCACGGTTCCCACCCAAAAGTGAAATATGTGGTTGTGCTCCATCGAACTCCATGATACTTTAAGCCTATACCTATATATATATTTATTTTTACAGGGAACACGAATGCTCTTTGGCCTCATTTCTACCCTAACCAAATTATTTTCTCTCTGTGCTTAAGGGTTTCAGCAAGATTCAGATTTGAAATACAAGAAATTTGTAAAATGTGAAACATCTTTAAAAAATGTACATGGCAAGATGAATTACATGTGTTTGCTGCTTCCATAAGCAGCAAGATATTTTAAAAAGTCAGTCATTTAATTTAAATGACATATCTGTAAATAAAAGCAGATGTTAGAAGGAGGAAAATCTGAATCTAAGTATGGCATAACCCCACTTTCCCACCGAACGATAGCACTGTATGAGTTGGGTATGATTTTGCTTAAAAAAGTGTAAAAAGCTTCCATAAAACAGCCTTGATAATGAAGAAGTTATTGTGTGAATGGTGATGATGTTCACAATGTTACAATTTTCAGAACTTAATTATGAGCACCATTTTGGCAACATATAATGGTAAAGGTTCATCTAAATACAATCTTTCTTTGTAGAGAATAACAACTTTGGCAGTGGGTTACTGCCATTTAATGTCCATTTTTGCATTTATTTCAGCAACATTTCATAAAGCTAATGTTTTTAAGAAAGTTTCTTGGCCAGCAAAATACCATATAGAAAGAGCTGTCACAATGTGTTTATGTTGGAAAGTTTAAAAAATTATTTTCTATAGCTTTGAGAATTCAAGTCAGGCCATTTTTCTTGTAGTATAATATGCATCATGGCCTTGGGCAGTTTTAAAAAAAAATTGTCTATGTTAATGGAACAGTCTAGTCCAACAACTGGGCTCCCATTAAAATACAAGACTAGCAGCTGCCAATCCTGTGCATGCTAGCAAAACACCAGTGTTTAAACAGCGTGTGATTGGCTGCCGCTACTCCCATTGATTTCAATCAGAACTCATATGCCATTGAGTAGCATAGGCGTGCTACTGAGCGTGTGCAAGATGTGTATGAATGAATGCCTCCTGCTCCATATAGAGAGAGCCAGGGGGAGTCAAATGGGACAAAAGTCTCATTTTCATATACACTCCACAACACCATACATTTTCACACACACACTTTGTCAACTCACTCCTGTCTATTTCCCTCCACTCTGGTGCTTCCATCTGGTTTTCTTCTCCCCCTCTTCTCAAATAGAAAAAGAAAAGCACTGCCTTGGCATGGTGGGAGAAAAAGAAAGAGAAGGCACTGGAAAGTGGTGGGGTGGTAAAGCAAGAGAACGCACTGCAAAGGGATGGGGAGGTAAGAGAAGAGGAGGCAGGGGAGCGAGAAAGAGAAGGCACCATACAGGGAAGGCACTGCACAAGAGAAGGGGAAATGAGGCAGGGCGCAGGGGAGAGAAGGCACTGCACAGAGGAGGGAATGAGGAGGGAAGAAAAGGCACCCCACAGAAAGGTGCATGGCACGGGGGAGAGGACAGGAAGACACGTACCTTGGGTCTAAACGTTCCCATGGTGACAAGGCTATTATATATTATAACTCTCCCTTTCTTTATCAACTTTTTAGTAGAATCTGATCTGGACTGACCCTTTGAAACATGCATATCTAGGATTAACTGGATTGTAGGCCTCAACCTCTTTCCAATCTGGGTTATGTAGATTAATGTAGCAATGTTCTGGCATGACTAAACTGAGTGGAAAGGGGTGGGAAGTAGGTGGGGCACGGAGGATAGCAGCCAGTAGTAAGTCCCACCTCCCTAAAAATCGCACGACTACTTCATCAGGCCCCAGAGGAGAGTTGCCAGACTTATTTAATGTTGTGAGACTAAAATTCTAAGCACCATAACTCACTAGTAAATTAAGTCACCCCCTGCCTCATACTTCCATGTTTCTTTACTTTGTTTCTCTTGAATGATAAAAGACAAGAGCTCATTGTATTTCCAGTTAGTATCTAAAAGTCTGTGGAAATCAATCAAAATGGCCTTCTACACCAGCTACCGTCACATCATCAAATTGCTGTGACATTATCTAGCTGGTTGTGTAAGCTGGGCTAGTCCAGTGTAAGTCGAGGCTAGCCCCCAACAGTATGTACATTGAG
The DNA here is from genome assembly GCA_009364415.1 of Spea multiplicata. Classification (NCBI taxonomy): domain Eukaryota; kingdom Metazoa; phylum Chordata; class Amphibia; order Anura; family Pelobatidae; genus Spea; species Spea multiplicata. The sequence goes on from VKOC01000007.1 coordinate 1,685,976, forward strand.
TGAAAGTAAGTGGGGATTGGGCATTGTTATATGCCATTCCACCTGCCTGGAAAATGGACGAAGCGACATTGAGACCCAAGAAAAGCAGCTCTTCACCAGGAGTCAAATGCTGAGTTTTTAGGTATAACTATATTTATAGATCTACCTGCTGAATACGAGGATGGTCGTTTTATTGTGGAAGTTAACATGAATAATTCAGTAACAGTTTTCCAGGCACAATGATCAATTATTTAATAAGGAACAAAAACATTAGGAATTCATAGTACATTTTATAAATATTACAGTGAATCAAAAAGTACAAAATATCGTATGCCTGCTATGTGATTGGGAAACTATTGGCACATAATACAGTATCAAAAAGCAACTGGATAGGTACAATTTGGAAAAATACAAAAATTGAGTATTTCTGGCTCAGCTTATTTGTGGTAGTGTTAGTCAATAACCTTTCATTGAAAATCTGACCAAGATCATTACTGGGCCGTCATATTATATACAAATATTCACGTTACAATGCTTTTAAGCAACATAACTTGGATCACAATAAGTATACAATATTTACAACAAAAAATTATTTTTAGATTTCTTTTAAACAAAAAGTATACACAGCCAGCTATATTTGAACATATCTTTCAAATCCAAGTAAATATCAAATACATTTACAGCAATTTCTTTTAAGTGCTCATGGCAAAAAATAATAATGCAGTGACTCACATAAAATTCCCATTACATAAAATTGTGACAGTTCATTTTTTTGGAACATGAAATGTAAAAATGGAATTTAGAACTCGACAAAGTAGGCAGCAACACCTTTCTTTGCAAAGATATCCTTAAAACGTGTACAATCTTGAGGCCATAAATGCTCGTGTTTGCGTGTTCTATATGTCTGCAAACATATACATACGTATGTGCATTTGCACACTTTGCACATATTCTATACACTGTATGTGTGCTTTTATGATAATTACACATGGAGGCATCTGCATTAACAATCAAAATACAATCATACAGAAAATAATAAACGTGAGGTTTTATGTTTGAAGCAAAAATCTATGTGAATATTACAAAAAATGAAGAAGCCACGGTCGTATAAAAAAAAAATAAATAAAAAAAACACACGCCTGTCACTTTGACAGTGATCAGCAAACACCATTAAGCAGAAATTAATCACGTTTAGAGAAAGCAGAACAATTAGCGAGGATTAGCAGGTAGCGTCATACTGTATGCGTCTGAGAAATGAGTATCCATGTTACAGTACTTTAAAGAGTCCATACATCACTGCCTGATGAGGCAAGGAAAATTGAAATATATTTGGTTTGCTTCAACTTGTTTTTGTAAAACTCGGATCGTTTTGTTTGCCTGGCAAAATATATTTTTAGCGTGTTGTGTGACTGCTTTGGTGGATATGATTTCTCAGAACATCAGCTGGTCTTCTGTTTGTGATTTCAGCTCGCTAAAAACAAACTGTTCTCCGCCTTGCCAGAGGTTGTATGAATGTTTTATCTCGCAACCTTCAGAGCTCATAATGAATCACTAACATAGCAGAGTTTTGTATTACAACATTTCTTGGAAGAGAACATGCTTCATAGATTTATGGACCATGCCAATTAGATTTCAGAGTTTCCTTGACAAGCCTACCTAATAACAATGCTTTAATTGCACACAAAAAGCTTGTGCAATTCAATATTAAATCCTCTTCAACTCACACAATGCAAACAAAGCCCCTTTTAAAACATTTTTTTTTAAAAAAAAATCAGCTCTTAGCCCAGAGAGAATTCAACTGTCTTTTGAACTGTGTCCAAGATTCCCATATTTTTTTTTTTAAAGCAAATAACCCACTGGGGTTTAAGCAACTAGCTTTAATTTAGAAATCTGTATCTATAACCAATTTGAACACTTCAGGTAGAAACATTAATTTACATAATAAAGACGAAATAAAAGCAAAAAAAAAAAACATGTCCGTTAACACTGATTGCAGCCTTTCAAACAGAGAAGTGGTCGACTGTTTATAATCAAATTCCGAAATGACACTCATCAGGAGCAGAACATTAATTCTCTCTGTTGTATTTATAGAGAACATTATGCACTTCCGCAGCAAGAAAGACAAATTTGCCAGCAATGTCAGGCTGCGCACCACCTCCTTAATCGAGTAGCTCGGAATGCGGTCCAATTGAGAATTTTTATTTTGCAATTGAACATATAGCTTTAACTCTTTGTGTACCATGGGTGTTGGCAACCATTGAAAAACAATTGTATTTCTCTAAGTTCCTCCTGCGCTCCGTCACTTAATCTAAAATGGGATTTCACTTTTGTTCCCATGCTGTTGTGAACAATTTATTGTTGAGAGAGGAATTTATTATAAGAGAAGTCAAGCACACTTAGCATTTTGGTGAAAAATGCAAAAAGCACTACATTTATTGGAAATATAGGGCAGAAGCACAAATGACTGGCACACACATGTTCGGGGTAACCCCCTTTGTCAATGTGCAAAGCCAGCTGTAGCAGCACTAGCAGAATTTTTGGTATTTTATTCTAAATCCTGTTAAATCTTATTGTTTATTTGATGGATTATGCTGTTTCAGGTCTTGGTGGCATGGTTACACTACATGCATGTTTCTTTACCTATAACAAATTTAAACATGTCTACCCGACAATTTATATGAGAGAAGAGAATCTATTTGAAAACACAATTTTTTTTAAAAAAAATAGCTGCTGATAAATATGCTTGTTTTCAAGGACAATTCAAATAAATAAGACTTTTAAGTTGACAATACATTAGCATTTTTAAAATAATAGGTTTTTTTTATTTACAGGCAAGATGTTGGCATAGAAAAATATATTTTTAGAATATCCTAAATGTAGTACCTGTAGTTACATTATTATTAGTTATAGATTTATATAGTATCATCATATTCCGCAGCGCTGTTTTAAGCTGAAGTCCAGAATCAAAAATTCTGTTAAATGCGTTTGTCGGAAAAATGACAAAACTAGGCCATACCATATAGAATATATAAGACAAAGCACTGCATAATAATAGTTAAGGGAACTTGTAGGCTACTGTTCAAACTGCACATAATAAAACACCCTGTGGCCTTCCTGGACAGGGCTAGCCCTAGGGTCCGTGGCACCCAAGCGCACCCCCTTCCACAGTTTAGGGAACTCATTGACCATGTTTTCCAGGACAGGCATAGTTTTTACATGTCCCGGATTGGCACAGGTAGTTATATGTGTCCTGGAAAACATGGCTGATGTAGTCACCCAATGCCAACTAGGTAGCCTATATAATTGGGCTGGATGCATTCTTTATAAGCAAAATGGCTCTGTGGGATTAATAAGTAGTAAGAGGTTGTTGTCAAACAAAAATATAGTTCAGTATACATAAATAAATGCCATATTACATATTATGTTTTTTACTAGTACTTTGCAGCTAATGGGCTATTTTAGATCTAACACTACAAAGCATGTAACACATTAACTACAATGGCTTTTCCTTTTCTTATCTGTTAAAAAAAAACAAAAAACATTCCTATCATCATTTCTATCAAGCATCATTGCCTCTTGATTGACTGCTAACGTGTAAAGGACATTGGAAAAACAAGGCCCCAGGAAGTGATGTGGAACACAGAGAAACTCTTAGTAAGCAATAGTGGGAAGGAAATAATATATTATTCTTGGACTTTACTATTATACATGGTAAGTATAGTTGTGGGTTGTTTAGTTTTACGCGTAATGCAAAGTTTGAATGAATTGTGTAATTAGTATACAAGAAAAAATTAACTGACACAAATTGCATTGTTATACAATGATTATTCCAATTGCACCAAAATGTTTAATTTTAACATAACGATGATAAGGGATACCAGCATGTTACTCACATGTTACTAAATACCCCCATAAGCCTTGTCACGAATAGAGAATATCTGTCTATATTTATTTTGCCTGCACGGACAATCAGATGCCATGTTCATAGATGTGATGATCATTACCACAAGTGAATATCATGTCTAATGTGCTTCTCAAAATTGAATCTGGAACGTGTTATACATGAATGCTTGGATCATGGCATGGAATTGAAATAGATTTTGAAAAGTAACTTGGCTCTCAAGCCAGAATTCGATATATTCTCAAACTTAAGGTGTAATGAACATATATAATCAACTGGATTATATTTTGTTAAAAAATATTTGGGTAATTAGGCTGCTTTTTAATTTTCTGTCAATTTTTAATCTAGCCATTGCAGTTTGATTGTTAAGAATTTTAACCTTGCGATTCGTTAATATCATAATGGTTGTTTCGAAAGACACCACTTCTCAAGATTCTAAAGATCACCATGCAGTGACTTCCAATATCTACTGATCCAAAGACATCATTTTTACTGATACATATACTTTAAGACGTGATTACTGCAAGGGAAGTAGAAACATTCCAAAGGCTTCATCATTTGATTACAGAGTCATTGATAGTAGTTTTATTATGTTCACAGTTACATCTGACTGCACACTGGGGAAGACCATCAAACATCTTTATATATTACTCTACTGAAGCGTTATGGATTCATTACGGCTGGCTGATCCTCTAGTGATATTTTTGTATGATGATTAACAAGAGTATTTTAAAATAAATATAGACTACTCATTAAATCTTTTAGGCTTTCTGCCACCCCCACTTATGTGCAACATTCTTTAAGGGCAATTGGAAAAAAGAACAATAAATGGGTGGTAAAAAAAAACATGGCTTCTAGGTTACTAGGAGATTACAAGCTTCTGGATCACCCAAGTTAAAGAATTTGTAGCTGCAATGGTTGATCTCATAAACCGTTCCTAGTGGGAACATAAAACCCAATCAAATGCTAAAATGCAGAGGTAAATTAATGTCAAAATTCTTAATGCATATTTTAAAAGATTTACACCTTATTAAAGGCTTTGCTGTCAAGAAAACTCTTTGAGTTATGTCAACAACCTTATCCTTGGGACCAATAAGTAAAGTGGCAGCAATTATATTTTGTGTGAGAGGATTAAAAAATGAACCGGCTGCTAGCTGAGAACATTAATTGCTGACAAAATAAGTGTTACTTTTAAGAAGGGAATGCATTTTGTTTTAATACACAGTGGTATTACAATACAGAGTGCGTGTTCTTAGGGGAGCGGAGTGTGAGTTTGACATTAATACCTATCAATGATTTTGCCTCTTTTTTATGTGTTTTAACAGAAGGAGTTTACAATAAATACAGAATCAATGTGATGAGTGACTCATATTTACCCACAAAATGCGGTCTTTTTGCAAATAAATAAAAACAGCTTACTTGGGAACTTTCCTGGTTTATCTGGGAGCAACAAGTATCACAGCTGATTATGAGGGCTCTGGGGCAATACTTAATTCTACAAGTAGTGGGAAATATCCTTCTCTCAACCCCCTTAGTCATGTAATGAAGGCTAGCCACGTTGGTATGTGTTGCTAACCTTGCCTCCTTGACCCGGCTCAACCTATGCCAGGCTCCCATGTGGTGAAGGAAAAGAGTACGCTTTTCTAAACATGTCTGGGAAACAGTGGTGTATTTACCTAGGGCGCTGTCCTAGGCCTGACCCAGCCTCCCCCTCCGCAGCCAGCATCCTCAGTGTGGAGCACCAGGAAATGACACCCAATCCTCCTCAGTGTGAGTGGGCCGGTTGGGAGATCACAGATCTCCATTGTAACTGACTCATTGAGTTAGGCAAAGTCACCTAGGACAGGATATGTTGCTGGTAGGAACACAAGGTAATCTTCACACAGGCCGTTAAATGTTACCCAATAATGTTACATGAAGCTGTTACATGACAATTGACTGTTTAGCATAGTCGCCACGTATACCGAAAGACCTGGCATTTATGCAATAGCAGATTTAAGTTTACACACAATAATTATGACAAAAAACACTGACCCTACTGAAAAATAATCATTTTCCCCAAAATACTTTATCATTTATAAACCCGTCTCTTTATTCATGTACATAATGGGTACTATGTCAATAATGTTGGTGTTTGTATGTGTATATATATTGCTTCCCTCACCCAGTTTAGAAGGAAGGGTAAATTTAGCACCATTCCCAACATGACCAAAATAAAAATATTTCTACAGCAGCCATGTGTTTAAAGGACACATTATGTGTTGGACATGTTAAGAAGGGTCGAGAAAAATAATTTTGTATAGCAAATATATATATATTTTTTTAATAATGTGCTCTTCTGTTCCTGCTATCATGCAGCCTCTCCTAAAACTAGTTTATTTTATAATTTTGCTCTTGCATATGTTTGGGAAGTTGGGTCAAACCTGAAACTTACCCAGGTATGGCTACTGGATCTATGTGCCATGTCATTGGTGCCTTAAGGTCAGCTCAGTCAGTGAAAAGCTGTAGACATTTGATCATTCTTAGGTGTAATTTAATTAGCTTGAAACGAGGTTTCAAGACATAAAAAGTTTTTTTTCGCATTACTGGAAAAATGCAAAAAAAATTGAAAATTACTCTCCGAACTAGGGCTTTGTTTGCATGCCAAAATGTGTGATCAGTATTATACTAATTCTCTTTGGACACTCTCTCAAATGACAATTTTGAATACGTAAACAATACTGTTACAAAAAGATGTTTGATCAGACATCATGGTTTAACAGACACACAAATAATAGCCTCTCAAAAATGACCTTGCAGTTAATATAATATTGTTTAATAAAAAAAATAATAATAAAAAAGCACAGAATCAACTGAAAAAGATTAATCCATATAAATTAGGTGAACAGACAGTGACACTGATATTTGTAAGAGCAGATATGTACAGTCAATTGAACAGTGTTTACCTTTCTGTCTTTATAGTGTTAAAATTTAATATATTGATTGACCTGTAACTATACATTGCATTGATTGAACTTTGAACCCTTCTCATGCCAGAAAAATGAGCAGCAGATTGCAATATGCTGCTCTCAACTCTGGCACACACAAGGGTTAACAGTCAACAACAAAAAATAATAAGAAGCAACGCAACAACAAGAAGTCAACAATTTACCCCTTTGTATATTTTTCATTCATCCAATATTTGCACCAGCGGTATTCCAAACACTTGTCTAACACTTAAGGGTCAGCTTTCAAAAAACTCTTTAGTTCCATAGGTGTTAAAAATCACATGTGCAAGTCTGAATTGTAGTACATTTATAAGGTATATGAAAGTACTATTCAAGCCAAAAAGTATGGAACTGAAATATAACCCAGTTCTTACCTCTAACATATTAGGTTGGAAGGTACAAGTTATGGTGTGGCTCACATAGACAATATTTTGATGCAGAATATTTTTTTACTGAGCAAGGAATGTAGCTAAAATATTTAACATTTGCCACTGGTGATAGAGAACTTTAAAGTTTTGTGCTAGGATGTACAGATGAAAGTTGGGAGGAAGGAAAAGCAGACTGTGGATTGATTGCTGTTAAGGGGTAAATGCTATTGTGTAATAAGTCTCCATATGAAGACCCTACAGATGAACCTGAAGCCAGTTGCCTGTATAGCTGTTGGGAGTTAGTGGAGTTAGCCAGGTATTGTCTCTGCATCATTAAGGAATGAAGGGCTAATGGCTGCATTAGAGGTGAAAGCATAGTCTGATTTTTCAAGTAGTGGAGTGGATGAGAATAAGTGGTTGGTATGCGAGAACTTAGCCCACCACATAGGCCTCCAGGATAGATTCCGGGAAAGAAAGGTGATGACAAAGGATATTTGTGGCCTTCCATCATGTTACTAGAATGAACATCATGCACAGATTTGCTGCTTTCACCATCCTGACCTGTGAATGTCTCTTTCCCAGACATCTCCTTTGGTAAACTTAGAGGAGAGACGGCTCGTATTTTCTTCTCGCAGACAGCACTGTCTATATCATCCAAGTTTCTTTTTAGAACTCTAGATATTCCAAAGTTTTGACTATTTGTTTTTCCAATAGTGATTGGGTGGACCAAAGCTTCCACCTTTCTTGAATTATCAAGTCTTACATTGTGTGTTTTGACAGGTCTATGAATGGATTCTGAATGCCGTTTAGATATTGTCATAGGTGATACTCTACAGGCTTTTGGGTTACATTCTGCACCCATGCTCTTGCTACTTGGAACTTGAAAGTGATTCTGAGATTTACTTTCCTGTTGGACCAACAGATGAGAAGAGCTGGATCCTGGAATTTTTGAGGAAAGTTTGTGTGCAGATTTGGGAAGGCTCAAATCGGTTGGCTGGTCATCTATGTTATCTGATGTGTTGTGTTTGTCTTGGTGGTGCAAGGAGTGATGATAATGAATTTTCTCATGGTGCTTGTGTGGAGACAACACATTTTCAGATTCTCGAAACATCTCTCTTGGGTGATATTTAGATGAATGTTCATTATGAAGATGGTGCTCTGTATGTCTATAGAGTTTGTGCAAATGTGGTGAGGAATAGAATTCTGCCAGAAAGTTAGGCACATTAGAATGATGTGTACCTCTTTTTTCTGTCATTCTGTCCTTGCAGTCGGGCATGCTCGACTTCAACGCATATGATTCAGCAAGTGCACTTTGATGATGCTTGGAGAAATCAGAACGGTAAGATTCTACTTTGTTATACGTACTGGGTTTGTAAAGGTCATTAATATTCTTGTCATCTGGGCTTTTTTGTTTAAAACTTTGAACATGCTGTATCACAGAAGGTCTGTTTAAAGGAACAGAATCAGAATTGGATACCTGGTGAGTTTGTGGTAAAGGTGAAGATACCTCAGCTTTTGTACTTAATTTTTTCTTGCTTATTAATGGAGGTGGAGAGCCAAAGGGATAGCTTCCAGACTGTGATGCCCCACTAACCTGAGATAACAGTTTCTTTTTTGCCAGCGGAGACATGATTCCTGGATTTCCCCTGGAATAAAGCAAGGGTGTGTTACCAAATGAGGAATCCTCATTCAAAGTTGCAGAAACATCCTTTTCTTTAAGCACGTCGAGAGTTTGAACCAAGTAAACTTTGGGATTCTGCTTAAGTGCATTTTGTAATATGTTGCTGTCCAAAGGATGTTTGAGGTCTTCAGATACAAGTGAGTCCACCTTTACTGTACAATTTGCAATATAATCTGGTATACTGGGTAGTTTTTCATCTTCCATGTGGACCTCATGCTGGACTTGGACTTGAATCTGGGGAAATATATTAAAATTCTCATCACATGTTTCATTTTCCAATGAATCTGGAAATCCTTGTTTGCTTTGATCTGGTTTCATAATTGATTTTTCATTGGAAATTTGTGATTTCTCATCTAGTTCACTGGAATTAATAATTTCTACTTTAATACATTTAGAGTCACTGGGATTCTGGTCTTGGTCGTTCTCTTCTGTGACTTGGTCATTGTTAGTGATTGAATCTTCAAGCTCCTCCTTTATCAAGGATGCAGACAATTTGACTTCGCCACTCTTTGATTCAGAACAGTCTATAGATGGCTTGGTATCCTCGGAGTCACATGCATGAGACAAGTTTTTGTCATCCACTTCCAGGTGATCGTGTTCCTCTGTCGTCTCCTATATGGGACACAATATAGATAAATAATCAGACAAAATATTCATTAAGATTTAATCATACACAACAATATTTATAAACAGATAATAGTGGATAAGTAGCTGTTAGACTTTATAATCCAACTGGTTTTTTTTTCATCTCACCCACAATATCCCCATCATACTGCTTAGTGAGCAAACCCTACCATTACATTTTTTTTCATGTTCCTACAACTCCAGGAAACTAAAAAGAGTAGATGGAAAAAAGAAAACACATTTAAGCAGCTTAAACATTGGATATTATTGTACTCCTGTAAAAAGTACCTGTAAAATGGAAAAATCACTAAAACACTAAAGAAGCACAATTATACCCTCAATACAGTGAAATGAGAGTACAAGCAAAAGCAAATATATTGATCAATGAAGCTTATAAGTACAAATAACCTGAGCACTATAATTTATGGTGAGTGCACAGTACACTCATTTTAATCAATTTAATTTCTTGCTCAGTGAATTGTTTATTTTCTGCTTTTATTATGAACCTATAAATTACCCAGATTCACAACATTTCTCAGAACACGGGTAATGATGTTTTTTGAGAGGTCATATCACATACATTATATCATTAACTATAATTAATAGTACCAGAGGAATTAACCTTTATATGTATAACATTTTGGTAGTATTTAATATGCCATAAAATATTTCCAATATATCAATGATATAGCCATTATCAATTTGCCAGAATAAGTATTAAGAAAAACAATTCTCCAAAGAATTAAATATTCCATCAATTTGCAGAACAATAGGTTCACAGATTTACAAAAATTTGTTCTATGCTGCTAAAGAATAAATATACTGTATTGCTAATGTATTCTACAACTGAATACGAGTGTTAATGTTAACTATACATGTAGCATCGACTACACAATTATATTCTTTTTTTTCTTTGTTACTTGGATTGGAAGCCACCAGTAGACAGCATCTTATGATATCTCTATCTATAACTCCTGAGTTCACAATTGAATCTTTTTCAATCTATAATGCAGTCAAGTAACCCCCAAACTCTAGGGTCATCAGAATGAATCTGAAATACAGTAGACTGACAGCCTTTTACAAAAGTTGCTGTCATTCTTTTGTTAGAGAGCGATCACAAAACATTGTGTGCACTCTTATTATTTTTTCCTTGTCTAGTTAAGATAAGAGGCATCAAGGTAACATCAAGAAGCATATTATCTAGATTCTGTATGGCTTTACTGTGATAGCAAAGGGAATGTAAAGAAACTAATGATTCACAACTGTTTTGAAGACGTCTTTCTGTACTTGATGCTTTTAATACCCCTCTGTGTTTAGTATTTCCTATTAGTTGGAGTCTTTTAGTGATCTTTGCTGGAGATTTTTTTTTTCTTTTAATAACAGCTCTTTTCAGTCAAAATGCCATCATTAGTACTTTAATTTAGTATCCAACAATCAGCAGTCTCTTGAGCTTATTCAGTTACATGAAAATACCAGTCAGTCAAGCGAGAAAAGAAAAAATCAGGTAATACTTTAGAAAGCTTAAATCTCGACACTTATTTCTGTTCAACACCACCTTTGGTGAATTTTGGAACAATAACCAAGAATTAGACTAAACTGATTTGCAAAAAGACACACTTTCTCAGTAAATTTAAGAACATGTGGATAAAATGGAATCACATGCATCATATAAACCCAGGATTTAAAAAATACTAAACTTTTATAATCTTCAATCCCAGTCCATAGGGAAATAATTTTAACTGTATAAGGGTGTGAAATGCTCTATAGGAGGCATAGGGTTTTAGCTTGTGTGTTAGAGGAGAAACACTTCTTATATGGCAATAGGTGATTTAATTTTTTAATAATAAATAAAAAAATAATCATTACAAATAACATTTAATTTAATAGTTGTTTCATTACTATATATGTAAAAAATAAAATGAATAAAAAGCATTATAATAATAATATAGAATATATTCAGTTATTATATCAAGGATATAAGATTTTCTAAAAAAGCTCAAGAAAGAGCTTAAGTTCAGCGTTACTAATAAAAGTACAAGACTAGTGGCAATTTAATATTTTGTGAATCAACCCCAATATATTTTTTACAGTGGTGTACCCATTTGAAGAAGCAGTCAATTAGCATTGTTAAATTGAAATACTGAGGAATGCAGAACTAATTATTTAAAGAGAGGGACCTGAATATATAATATACCTTATTTTTAAAATAAAAACATAATTTTAAGTTATTCTGTGTGCTGGAAACATTTTTTTTTAATTTACTGTAGCTCCTACATCCTATCCATGAACAGGGCAACTTAATTTCATGGTATGTTTCATTACATTATAATTATAATAATAAAAAATTAAAACAGCCCAGTAATAAAGACATCTGCTTACTATAACAGAAAACTGTGGAAACTGTTTAGAACTGATGATGTTGATTTTCTGCATTTTCTGGGCACTATGTTAAAGTATGCTGAACGGATAAATATTGTACTTTACAAAAACACACAACTGCTTTTTACTTCAACAGTCTACTTGCAACGGGAGTGAAAGTAAAGGAAAGCTGACTGTATTCAGTCCTTCATATTCAGGTTTTTGAGCAATCACGTTTTTGACCCTTGACATTAGAGATAATACTGACATTCTCAGAGCTACAGACATATTTGAAAATACTTCCAATGGCATAGGCAGGGCCGATATTTAAAGAAAAACGTTTTATGATGTTTGTTATGCTTACTGACTGACATTTAAAGTATTTTCAAGTAAGGCCTTTTGTTTATGCATTAATATTGATCCTTGTTTTATGAGGAAGGGTGTCAAGTTCTACTGTGGTATATTTCCACTATCATACTCCTCTGTAAATACATGTATGTATGTATGTAATACATACATACATACATACATGTTTCACAGGGAAGGCTAGCCTGAACTCTTCCTCTTCTGGGAAAGTAGTATCACGTGAGACGTGAGCTAACGTGTATGGGTGGCGCTAGCCCCAGACAGCATTTAGAGGGAGGAAACCAGGACATTCCCCAGGTATGGACATCTCTAAAGGACATACATTTTTTACTGACATCACATTTTTATGCATTTAATTGAAAGAGAGGTGTAATAAGTGGCTGCCGAATCTAAAAGGTTTAAAAGGTTGAATAATTTCAAAACTGCCCTTAAACCAACCCGTCTAGATGTGACAGCTTACCTCAGATACGTCCTGAGATTTTTCTGTAATATCCTTTTCTTTCTTTGACTTTTGGTTTTCTTTCTTAATCTGCTTTGTGTTGCACAGTTTGGTTTTATTGTCCACCTCTTGGGAGACGTTATCTGGTTTCCGTGGTTTCACTGGTGGCAGTGGTTTGTCTTCTTCTCCTTTAATAAACCTTTCATATGGCAGGATTAATCTAGATAGTTAAGGAAAACAATATGTCAGCTTATTTAAAGTATCAAAAAATTATACTTTAAAATGCACCTTCAAGCTTTTATTAGCATATGGTTACAATTTGAAATGGCAACCAAAAAAACGATCTCCAACCCAACTGGGTCATGCCATGCTGAAGACCTAGTTTGTTTAGGAGCAACTTGACAAACAGTGCAGTTGAAGGACATGGAGATGAATTTGTGCTCATACATTGTGGACACAACAGAATTAAGTGCACAAGGAACATCAGGGAATCTAGTCCTATGTATCATTAACTGGTGGCTCACGAGAAGGTAACCTGGTAAATTTTGCTTCGGACAATTATCCCTGCTTCAATATCATCTGATACTACCTTAAGGTCAATAACTGTTCTACGGACGTCATTACAGTGGGTATCTAATGCTACTTTAAGCCAAAAGGTAGCAAACATTCAGCATTATTTAGTTGCAGCCAATAATCAATAATATTGACATCTTATGTTATGACCAGAGGTTATATAAATATCTTTTGACAGATCACAACTCCCAGTAAAAAGTCTTGGTAAAGCCCTGCCAATGAATACACCTCCAACAACACCCTTAAAAGTCTTCCTCTTTAAAATATTAGAGAGGGGGTACACCGGATGACTACCCGCTTAGCACTCCCAACGTGCTGAAAATTGGTTAACAGTTCTTTCCAAATAATACTTTGAAATAATCTACAGGACATACCGGTTATATTGTATCTTCTTATAGAAGGAAATAGAATACACTATAAAATAAACGGTACACTCAATGTAGACAAAGCAATTGCTTTGTTATACTCAAACATATTTTGAATCAATAACAAAGATAAAATTATTTTGTTAGGGCATGAAGACCTGGGAAAATGTAACAATACCTATGACAGGTAATCCTTGGTTATGTGTGCCAATATTTATCAAACAATAATTTAGCAATGAAACCTGAATAATTACGGTTTCCAAGTGGGATGCTTGCCTGCGCCTGCAGCCAAAATATGAGCTGAGTTTTCAAAAGACCGCAGGGGGATTTACCAAATGAAAAACTTAATCACAATTAAAAGTTTCGTTGCAACGCAACTAAAATCTCTTTTAAAATGACACATCAAACAATATGCATTTTAATAATCTGTTTTCCAGTCATAGCTTAGCTCTTGGTCTTAAAGGAGAGCATAGCTGTGTTATAATTAGAAGAGATGGATTATATTACAATCTCAGTCTCGACTTCAATGATGAACTTTTTTTTTTAATGCATTCGGCATGATTAATGACTTGCTCTGGGATTAATGCACAACGCAGCGACTCTAATAAAAAAAAAACCTACATTGTTATACGGAACATTTTTGTTGTTGTTTCTGAGATTAATTATTATAGTAAAGCCAAAGTTTCTCTCACAAATAAGACATTAAATGCGAGGCATGCCTACTCACAGCCTCAAAAAGACCAAAAGAAAAGAAAAAAAGATTTTTATCGTAAAACCGGTTTCATTAAGTGCTGTCAAAACATTTAACCTCTTCAAGTGCAATAACATTATAACGCAGTGATTGTGGCCCCTATCCTGACGGTTAAAACGTATTGATAAATATATCAGGACTGCACCCAGGACTATGACATGCAAAATACAAACTTAGGATATGTTACGTTGAAGATAAAATTCATTAATGGAGCATGATCTGACATGGTGTGTGCGAAAGGGTCGTAAACAAGGCTTTCTAGCCCAAGGTTTGGCAGCCAGCCAGCAGTGAAGCTAAACAGAACCCATGGGGAATATTCATGCTCAGATCCCATTACAAACTGAGTTTAAACATGTTACAGCTGCTAAAACTGTAAACTGCTCCCTCTATGATGGCTTACCAAAATATTAAATGTCTGCCAAATATCTTCTTCCTGCTGTAATTGTACAGTCAATGTTTACATAATAGATAACGGCAAACAAAAAAAAAGGAGAGTAATGAAATGTGGTATATAAACACAGTTTATTTGCATTTAAGCCCTCTTCTGAATAGGCATCTACAGTCACAGTAAAGGGGCTGGGATGTGCTACTTTGCCTATCCCTCTGGAACTGGAAGGGTTAAGAGAATCTACTCAACCCCATTTCACCGCCAAGGCTATCAACGCAGAGTGAGCTGCGCAGAATGCTTTAGGGATCATTAGGGTTGTAAATTATAGCGTCATGGAGAAAATACTTCGCCCCCTATCCTCACATTCTAAACCGTTTAAAATTCATTGTAACTGGAGCACATTTCACAATGCTAATTATGAGCTTAATAGGATAACTCAATTTAATGTGCTTCTTCGTCTCCAGGATATCATTTTCAATATTCAAATGCATGTATTTCATCAGAAAAAATATTCAACAGCTGCTTACCCCTGCATATTAAATAATGGTACTAGTCAGTGACCCCGCAGTAATGTGCTGTGATCACGCTCTGTTGGTATCAGCAGGGGGGCGCCTTCAAACCAATATGGCTCGAGAGAGGATCCTTATATATTTCTTCCCCTATAGTATTTTATCTTTGACCTTTTGGTGTTTATTCTACCGACATGACTAAGTCTATACTTCTCTGTATCTCTCTCTCTCTTTCTTCATAAGGTCCGGTAACTGCATTTCCTTTGGGTTTTTTTTAATAGCTCACAAAACAAAGACAATGCAATATTTTCATTTTAAAGTTAATTTTCAGTGAGTTCAGCAGTTGGCAGGAAGACAGCAGTATAAATACATTTTACACAGCTGGTCAAAGGCCTTGAGCCAAAAGCAGGAACTCTGGAATTAAATGTTTCTTGTATCAGGAAAAGAGGCATGACTAAGGTAAAAAAACAACTAAACACAAGGCTTTCTTGTTCTGTCTTCTCATTCAATTCCGAGGATAATTCTCACTTAATACTTAAAAAAGACAGCGTGGCTTTAAATGTAACCTATATGCAAATGTTACACATTTACATATGTATACACATATGATGCAATGTTTAATACCTAAAATATTCTCTCCCATGCAGCCCCACCAACGAAGAATGCATAATACAATACTTAGGAAATACTTTAATATGCATTCTATAATTAAAACAAGTATGTACCTTTAGGAGAAGCTGCAGTAGTTTGAATTTAACTCCAACTTTTGTTGTGTTTGCACATGCACACAAGTGGCTTGTTAGACCCCCTGGAACTCTTGCCCAAGACAGTAGAAAGATCAGTCCCTCTTTTGGCCTAAATTCTTAATCCACCTTTCCTCCTTTACAGAGCCAGCCTCAGGGTGTTCTGGCACCCTGTGCGAAACTACTCCTCTGGCGCCCCCCCTAACTACCCCCCCTCTGCCCTTGCAATCTACCCCCCTCTGCCCCTTTTTATTATATCTATTATATTATTATTTATGGTTACCAGGAAAGGCATTTATTACACTAATAGGGATATTGTAGGCGGAAAGGGGGATTAAGAATTTAGGGCCAGAAGAGGTATGGGAGGTATGCAAGGAAATACATGGGGGGAATTTATTGAATCCCTGCATGCATTTTCAAGTTCAAAAAATGCCCTCTAATTGAAAGGCATATAATGGCTGGAGTGTCTTTTAAATATTTACGATACATATACACACTACACCACTTCATAAAGGCCAATATTTTCCCCACCAACAGTAAAGCACATGAATATTCAGTAAAGTGCTCCAGGGATTAAACAGACTTCTAGAATCATATGAACAATTGCTTTTTTTTTCCAGAAAGGTCTCTGTGCAATTTTCTCTGAATGTTTTTTTAAGCTATCCTGTAATAGTACAACACAATTGCCCACAGGATGTGATTTTATCATTTGATTATAAGCAAGCTTTTATTTTTCTCCTTGCTCTTAACTGTACGCGAACCATTGTAAATGGATTTATCGTACATTCGGCTAGAACACTAATGATGATGTGGAGGTCAATTTAATGTAAACCGACAACCCCCTGCTAATAAGGGGCTATGTTTATGTTAATATAAAAACATGTTCTTGATGAAGAAACATGTAAATATCTTTGAATACACTGCTGAAGCTATGACATAAGTCACAGTGTTATTAATATTATTTGCAATTTTAATTGCAAATAATATAATTTTTCTTGAAAAGGCTACGTATTACATCTCATATACCTCATAGATCTGCAAGTTATTTTGTCATGTTATCGCTGATGAATACATCAATACATATCTAATGGTCAAAGTGTGACTAAGTTGTTCAGTGCTGCCAATAGACGAGCCTGGAGCACTCTGGATTTCATGTAGAGGCTCTAGAAATCAGACCTAATAACCAGGACCTCTACATCTACCTTGGGGTCGAGGATCTGTGTTCGGACACACCTGTTCTCACCCAGGTTCCACCGTAACACTCAAGTTTACTTGGGGCTAGCCCTGCCCCTAATTGCATCTTTTCCCATCCCTTATCTTGACCATATCCCCATACTGGCCCCTATAAGGAGTTGGAGAGCACCAGAAGGACAGCCATGGGATGTTCCATGGTATGGTTTGAGAGGATCCTATGCTAAATATAAGCAGACCAAAATCAGTCCATGAAAGTCAGTTTTGAGTGAACCTCCAAGATTCCTAACATAATAGGGAGAAGCTCCAAAATTCATAAAGTTAAACTAAATACTGATGTAATTTCCACTGATTTGAGAAACATTGAGGACATGAATGTATAATATGAATAGGTAGTAGTAGTACTACTGCTGCTCAAACTTTTTTTTATTAGAGAGAAATGTATTTACTGAGTAATTACTATGGTATGATTGCTAGTCTGGACTCATTCATGTCACATGAAGGAAGTGCTCCACATAATAAACGTTTGTGACTTCATACTGGGAAGCTTGCCCTCGTAAGATCTCAGAGGGAAGTTCAAATGTGTTAACATACTGTGGACACTGAGTCACTATGTTACAGACTGCTTGTCAAGTACAAAACTGATGAGGTATCTAAGTGAATCAACTTATAGGGCCTCCTAACGATTTAAAAAAGCATAATAGGCCTGCACATTCCATCATCCCACTCTGATATGTAGAGAACAGACAAAAAGAGCCGTGGCATGGAAAACAACATGTACCCTAATATAATAAGCTTAGAAAAACATCACTTAGGTGTATCAGCCGCACGGAAAGTTGCTTGTCAAGCCCAGAGAATTCCCAAGTTATGGTTATAATGCACAATTTTGTTTTCTCATCGTCCCCTTCACTGGTGACAATGAAGGAAATTAAGTGAAACTTTCATCGCTTTATACAAATAAGCTGCAGATTTATGTGTTCATTGGGCTAGCAAACCAATGCTTAGTGGCCAGTATCCGTTTCTTATTCTTGTATCGCCCGTGGCATTATGCCCTCCGTGGCATCCACACATTCTCTATACCAGTTGCATCAATATTTTCCAAGCACACATCACAGTACTGTGTATATGCTGGCATGATAACAGCAACAAAGGCAATAAAAATTTTTATTTTATAAAACATCTGCCAAATTCAATTCATTATACACGCTGATTATTTTGGGGAAGATTGGTTGGCATTCTACCGGCCTTTAAACTTTGGGGTACATGGAATGTAAATGTACAGCTAGCCATATAAATCATATAAAATACATAATCTATATGATATACAAACATATATATATATATATATACTATATAACATATGTTTTTACCGTGTTTTTTTCCTCATTTTTCTTTACTTTTAAATCGTGATGCTTGTTTAATAAATGTAGTGTGTACGCAAAGAAAGCCTCTTTGAGGCAAAGGCACATTCCAATCAATAAACGTAAAGCAAATTAACGATTCACCAAGTCATTACAGATATCAATAATTATGTTTTTATTTTAATACTTGGGAAATGTATTTTCACTGTTGAAACAACACTGACTCATACTGGAATTCATCTACATAAAAACATGTTTCAGACGCTGCTCAGAAATTAAATAAAGGTGTGGAGAGAACACAGGCTTTAGTTTTCCATCAGAATTTATGAAAATCCAATGCATTGCTACAGCAAAGGTCACCAATCTATTACACTATGTAATCGGGAAACCAGCCAAAGAGTGTAGGAAAAGACTGGGGAGGGCAATTTCACATCTGAAAATTGTGTAATTCTCAAGAGACGTCATGTCTTTCTCAATCAAAAATCACAGTATTGGTACATTTCATTTTTCAGGAAAATTTATTTTATAATATTGGCAATACATCTGTCAAAACGATTCCATAAAGGTGATTATTTTTCATTCTGCACTTGCGTATTTCATTTAATTTTGTGGTAATTTTATAAAACGATGTCAGAACGGCGTATAATATTTTTTTCTTTTCATTTGCCTAGTAGTTGGAGGCGTCAATCATCCATATGTACACTAATAAAAATATTTTATGATCGATTTGTAAATGTAATGTTATGCACACGGCTTGAAAACATAATAAAATATTCTTAAATCTAGAATAGAGAACCATCTATGAGTAATCTCCTCATTATCAATTTATATATTTAAAACATGCATCAAACTTGTTCATTATTATGCAACAAGGTATACCAATACAACTATATATGAGGAAATTTAGTAAATAAGCAAAACACAAAAAACTTTGCTGCGGTTTCAAAATCTTTACTATTTTATACCTTAATGAACAGCAAGGATGACAAATTCTGCCTTTACAAATTGCCCTTGCCCATTGCCACATTCTGTCCCAGGCATGTTGACCTGCAGATCTAAACCTCCTACTAAACTTGGATATTCTAGAAATCATTCTAGAATACACATTAAAAATACGCTTTATTTCCCTATTCTGATCGATCAATATCACAGTCAATCATTTTAATCAAATATTTAAAAGTTTCCCATGAACCGAAATTATGCAATATTCCTTACTTGAGCCTCAGACTCTTTCTTTTTAGTTTTTTATTTATATATCACACTAAGTTTGTCATTTATATGCAAGAGCAAATTTCAGCTCAGAAGCCAAAGACGACTGTTTATTTAAAATACTGCTCGCTTTTTATATTTATCGATACGTTTGTAAAAAAATACTTTTTTTGATATCCAACAAAATTGAAGGATTTTGGGATATTGTCAGGAGATCAATCAATTGTGTCAATCAGCGGATCAGCCATCTTGACAAACACAATCGCTCGTGTGAGTGTTGTTACAAAGCTGCCACTGTTGGGGGTTTCTGTAAGCTGAAAGATGTAATTGTTTGGAGCTTAGTGCCTGAATGCTCCATTGTTGAATAATTAAGCAGTGCTTAATAACAAGTTGGTATTTTTGTCTCAAAAATGGCAAAAATACTCCATGTCATCAAATACAACAAAACATTTTAACTTTAAATTGTAACCTTCATGGGAATTGTAATTTACCATTGTTTTTGCAAGACAAAATATTGTTCACCTTCATAAAAAACACGAAATCAAGCATTTCTTAAGCCGTTGATGTATTTGTATGTGAACCGGTTAAACAAGTTTCCAATAAACACACTCTTTTTTCCGGCACTGGGCAGGACTTGTGACATCAAAGGAGTAAGAAGTTCTTAATAGTGTATTAAAAGTCATTTAAAGGTCAGCCGGTGTATAAATTACTAAATTTCTATTGATGCTTAAAATTCAAGAGTAACAATTACATTGAATCTGAATATAAATAAAATTAACCTTCAACTTTAATCCCAGTGTTTATTTTTGGAAAACTAAACCGTATTTGCAGCACAGCCGAGTAAGCCGAGGGGCTTGTCACTGTCTCCTTTTTTACTGTCTCCAACTCTACTTCTACTCTTACCTCTTGTAAGACCCTGTAATACTCCTAATTTCCCATTTTAACAATCATAATCCTAACTAAGACCTTTGGAAAGATTTCAAATATAACAATTCTAGTAGGTGCAATTTTTGGAACTTTAAAGAAAGGACACACACACCAACAACCAGTGATGTTGTCGACGTGACTAAGCCTTGGGCAGCAGGTCCCTGAAACATGGACCCTGCAGGTATGGCTTATGCTTATCTTTGTTTTTGTACTGGAGACCTCTCTGTATACTGGACTCCCCCTCACATCGCTAGACCCTCCTTGTGGTTCCTCACAGTGTGACTGTTCAATGTGCCAGTTACAAACCCAAGTAGCCCCTTAACACTACGGCCTTTAGGTCACAGAGCGCCAACATATGACGTCATATCCTGGATCTCCGCATGTAAGGACGGCAGTCATGGCGTTGGCTAAGGCAGCAGTACTAAAGGTAAATATGCCATAAATCATGGCCTTTAAAGGGGAGCAGGACCAAGGTGATAAATAATTCTTACTTAAAAGTATATTTAGTTTTGTTGGGAAAGAAATTGTTCCTTTACTAAATAGTGAAAAAAGAAATAAACTGGTGGCTGACACATCAGAAAATATTTACTCATTAAGATTACTGTTAACAAAAAAAAGCTTAATGTAAAATGACTGTAAACAATTATTGCAAAACAATCACATTATTCTGTCATCTGAGACTTTAACAAAAAAAAAAAACATGCTTTACAGATTTTCAATAGTGCCTTTGTTGAAGCATCTGTTACTCACATAATTGAAAAGATGTTTGTGCAGAGGCATGCAAGAGTGTATGGTTACTCGATGTTAATGATCAAGCCCCAAGGGCAGATCATCATAAGAAAAAAAACTCATGTAGCTAATGAAAACATATGAGCAATATTATAATTGTTTTATTAGTATTATTATTATTTTACACCTTAAAATCAAGAGCTAGCAGAAGTATCATTGTTTTGAAATAGTGATACACAAGGAATAATGGTAATATTTCAAAAAAAGCAACAGATTGATCCTTAAAACTCCAAGTAGCACACTGTAGATTAAAGTAGTTCTAATGATTGTACACATGAAGGTAAGCGATTAACAGTTTAGCAAAAAAAAAACAAAAAAAAAACATTCACACCTACAAGTATTTTAGGAACGTGTTCATAAAAAATAAATAAAAACTACAATCAATATTAGTTAATGATTCCTTGAAGTTGCCCAATGAGCAACAGAAAACCCATGCAAAATGGGTAGGATGTACAGTATCATGTTTTCCAAAGAAAGGGTAATGTGCTAGTTTGAATGCCATATTTATTTTTTTCTTTTCATTTCACTGTTGACAGGGCTAGATATTTCAATATAATATGTATGAACAAAAAAAACCCAACACATTTAAAAAGCAGCAGGAGTCAATGTCTCCAACTATAAACATTTCCTTTTTTATACCAATTACTTTGGATCTGTAATCTCGTAAAGAAAATGCCTGAAGTTGCCATATTCTTAACTTCTATGAGATTAAATGTTCAGCTTCTGACTTATTTAAAAACCTACCAAATTTAACAGAAAGTTGAAAATCAAATGGTCCTCTTAACTTAACCGCTGTACCGTTACAGCTTAGGTACAAGCAATGGCTGGATAACACAGAATGAGATGTTTTACAGCGAACAATCATCTCAAAGAGATTGAACGCAGTTTTCTATAAACATCCAAAGGCAAATTACAGTTAAATTATAAATCAGGCATTGACATTTACTGAGGGGCAGCAGAATTTTATTTTAGCATTAAAAGAATTTAACTTCTGTATGAACTGGGTGTCTACATTGCTATTACATACCATGAGTTAATGCCCAAAACATCTACACACACACACACACATACACACACACGCAAGAAAACAATAACCTAGAGGCTAGCATTATTATCAGTAATGTGAGCTGATCCTGTATGGCAATGCTAATGAAGTCCTGTTTGTACAAACAAAATCCTTTCCTCCGTAGACCTTTATAGGTCAAGGAGTCAAGATGTTCCTTGCTACACCTGGGCACCACAGAAGAAACGAAGCAAGAGAGCCCTGGGTGCAGCAGAGTCTCGGGGTGTAGAATAAAGAAAGAAATGTTATTTTTATAATAGAGATGGGCATGTGTCAAAATCCTTTTCCACTGGTTGTTTCAGTAATATGTTCATCATCTAACTTGTAAAGCTAAATACTGCATTAATGAGCATAAACATTTAAAAAATATGTATTCTGATTACAAAAATACTTACACGCCACTCTTTCGTTTATTCTAAATCATCTTAATGTAAAAAATCTCTCCTTTTAGATGATTGAGCTTGGATGAATACGTGTAAAATTTGTTCCGTGGTGTCATGGAAGATGATTGTTTTGTCTACAAATTACAGCATCCCGAAAGCTGCGTTTTGAACCTGGCAGACATACAGAGTCATTTGATTTTGGAGCTAAAAGTCAGGGAAATTAAGTAGACAGATTTGTCATATGGACCAAGAGCTACGTGTAACTACTTTCAAAATAGTTCACAAAATGAATGCAGCCATGGTTCCATAACCTGCACTTACAAAAGCTTTATAAAGGCATGCATTGCTGAGACAAGCAACTTGGAATGTGTAGGAAAAAGCACACAGGCTGCTGATTTTCCTTGCTGTCTGGATAATATATATGGATAAACATAAAGATGTTTTTTAAGAAATGTAATTTTAAGTTGTAAGTGGCATCTGTTCTTTTTTGTGATTCAGTACTTGCCTGGTAAAGGGGGAAGAGGACCACATTTCAGAGGAGAAAATGAAAATATATATTTTTACTTAAATAGTAAAGCGGAAAAAAATGTAGCAAACAATGCGTAGGTGGTACAGATTTAATGGACCAATTTAAAACATTTCTGACAAGCTTTTAAGAGCTTAACTTTAGTCTTCAAGAGCTCGAAGAGGCAAGAAAAGGTTATGTGTAGCATGCCAATACATTAAATTAGCCCAATTTGTCGAAAAAAAGCCCCCCAAAAAACCTATTTCTTCTGGTTGATCAAATTAAATTGTTAAAAAGGTGCTTTGCTTACTTGTATTATGCTGGAGATAATGCCATTTCTGGGAATTGTTTTATAGCTTTCAAAGTAAAACTGAGCCACAGCTTAAATAAGCGCACAATGATTAATAACATATGGCATATATTACGTAATGGTTTTCAACAGTGCAACAGTGGGGTCTTTATTCAAAGTGAAAATGAATACACTAGCAGTTGTGTTCAGGGATTTAATATCAAACAAATCTCTATCAAATATATACAGCGTCATGCTAATTCTGCACTATAGTCCTATACTTGCTTATCAGCTAAACAAAGGTTATTTTTAATCTTTAAAGGGACAGGCTAATGTCATTGATAGCCCCACTAAAGAAGAAGGTAGATGAAAGTACTTTGTAAGTGCTTCAATATGTATAAACTTACTTTAGGTAGAAGCTGCAGCTACCCTCCTTCTATGTGATCTGACAATTCTCGACGCCGATTGGCGGCTCTAAGTGCATATAGGGGCCTGAATAGACATCCAACGACAACATTAGCCAAGACAGCGGTGGGGCTGTCAGGAGGTAAGTGTGTTTGGCTGGACACATCTTTTGCACTCAAAAGAGCTGGAGGATGGGAAAAGGGGCCATTGCATTTGGGGAGGGGTATTCAGAAGAATCCCACCATACATTTACAAGGGGGGCACCCTGCTTATTTAGAGGCACCTTTCATTTATCATATGCTTTTAAACAACAGTAAGTTGCACGTTTGCATTATAGAAATTGTAATTTATGTCAGACAGACAAACTATTCTACTAGAACAACTGTTTTGCACTCATGGAATTATAGTAGGTTTTGTAAATGCACATACAGTTTCATCTGTATATAATTATCCTATGGCCTAATAAAATATATCAAAGCTTTAAACGATTTCTGTTTCCTTTGTGAGAACGCAGCTAAAAGAGGATCCATCAATATTGTTTAAAAGAAGTAACCAGATGAGCATACCTATCACATGACCTCAGTGACTGTGCAAAACTGCTACAAAGGACCAAGATTTCCCAAACATCTTTCTTATGGTTTAAATCACGGCCAAAGTCAAGAATGTTTAAAGATGTATTCTGAGTTTTTGTTTCATGATGATAGAAATGCTATGAAAGAAACTGACATACAAGAAAATAATGTATGCAGCGGTGTAGGAAAGTAGGAAAGAGCACACAAAAGTATAGTCTAAAACTCTGGGTGCAGGAATTAACTAGGCTAAACATGATCTGGATGTCCAGACCAAGACCCAGTCAACACCTTAGTAGAAAGTCAACAATAATGAAGGTTGTGAATGGCGAGTTGTGATATAATAACGGGCAATCCAGTATGGGCATGAAGCCAATGTTTGGCCAAATTGAGCGGAAGAGGAGTAGCGTGGCATGCCAGAAGTCTAGCTGGTTTAACTTTTTCCTCCCTATATCACTTAGTCTTCACAAATGTTAAAGTCGGTCTCTCCAAAGGACAAGTTGGCTTGGCATGTGTGCCGGCCTAAATAGCTAGTCTAGGGTCTTGCGTGGTTTGTGCCATTATACAGCTTGCTTGCCCACCTCTATTTTGGTCTCACATGGCCCTTTACTGTTCATATGATCTATGTATCATCCCACTTCTACTGCCAGCCTTCCTACTGATTGGCTGTTGATCATTGGCTTGTTCAGGAATCAGTCCATGTTCTTCAACAATATTATTTTCCTATGGAAACCAAGATAACTGCATGTGGTTGGCAGACCTACCTATTTCTACAGTTTCCTAAGCAAAGTAGACCTTTCCTTAATTGGTATTTTACTGAGACTTAGGAAGCAGAGCAAGATGTGTGATCATAGTTTACCCTCTGTCATGCATGTCCAAGTTAGAACTTTACAACTAAATTGCAATGGTTACTTATTGATACATCATTGTTACACATCAACACCTTTCGAGTACAGTTTAACTGAAAGTCACTAACTAGGATGAACTTTAGAATACACTATCTGTGCTGACATTTCCTTTAAGTGGAAAACATCGTAAATTCCAGCAAGCGGTAATGCCTTGGAATAGAGAAATGACACAAAATTGCATGTTATTTATATTGTGATCTGGCAACAACAATAACGTATTATCAAGGAAATTGACATTTGGGAAGTAGAGCTTGCCATATAATCATTTTTTTAAAAAAAACAAATGCTAATATAAAATAAGCCAACAGTAATCTGAAAGACATTGTCAGAAATTAAAAATCTGTAGTTCCTGAAAAAAGAATATATATATAAAATATGTACACACACTAAATGCTATATGTATTTTCTGTTTATAACTATTTGCATTTCATATAATTTCTTATATTTCCATAATGCTGCTTTCCATTTGTTTTATAATCTTAGTTACACTCAATATATTTCATGTATTTGTACATCCCACGGATTCCATGACCTATTTCATGCATGTGAAAAAGTCGTAAATCTTATCTCAGTTGGTGCACTATGCCCAACACATCTATGCTTTTTAGCCCAAAATTGTTCAATGCATAATATATATAGGTGAAATGCTATTCACAATGGATAGATTTCTGGCAATTGAATCATTGCTACATATTTGTAGATACAAGACGCTATTTTTATTTTTGCAGTATAGTCATTCAGTTGAGTAAAATAAAATAAGGTAACGTGCCAAGAAGTGGTCAAGACCTATGCACAAGCCATTAATTCCCCATTCAATAAACGTAAGTAGAGAAAACATCTGTTCTATATTAACTAATACAGGTTTTTTTTATCATTGTATGTAACTTTCCTCTTCTTTGGGGGTGATTAAAATTACATCATTTTGAAGATGTCCATTTGATGAAAAATCTTCATAATAATGGTTTGGTTTGATTGCGCAAATTATAGGCAAATTATAGCTGTCTTCATTTCAGGAACAAGGAAATTTACTTCTAAAAACTGGCCAGTCACAATAACGTTGCAACACATTGGAGTGTAAGATGCACCAAAGTAACTAAAACAAAGTGTTGGCAATACGAGAGGAAGCCAGATTTCCCTTTTTCCCAGGAAGCATGGATAGATTCCAGAAAACGCCATACTGTCTACAAAGGAGAATAACAAGGCTAGTTCTCTTTTTATTTAAAGGAGAAAAAATATAAAAAGGTAGCTAAAGACTTAAGTCTAAAATCATGTTTGTGGCACATTTTTTAAACAGAGTTAAAAGTCTTTATAAACATGTTTCTTCCGGATTTGATACAATCTCTTCCAATAAACTAATTTATTGATAGGATGTGCCACTCTTTATAGCATGATTGTGCACCTTTTCATTTACAGATCTACTAACTGGTGCGACCATCCAAACCTTTCAGATTTTGGTGCAAAGATAAAAATTTTTAAAATATATCGAAAATATCGATGCTGAACTGCAACACAGCGCAGGCCCTCAGGTTCAATTATTTATATCTTAGAAATGTTTTCTATTTGGTGTTCACCGATAAGTGAGTTATTTTTGAGCCACAGTACTTGGCATGCACAGTATCTATACACTATATTATTATACACTGCGTTGTTGATATCCATTAATGTACAAGAGCCGAGCTTAGAGATGGAGTTTGGTTTTACTATTTATTTAATGTAACATTATTCTATTAATGAAATAGATGTTATGGATATTTGGTCAGACTGAAAGGCATATGTATTAAAAAAATAATTATTGGTTGCGTGTTTCTTAACTTCCTTACTCTTCAATAGTAAGTAATGACCTTTAGAAAGGTTTTCCTGATAAATAGATGGTTTGGTTAAGCTCGTGTGACTGCTTTATGACTTAAAGGTCAGACCCGTAAGTACTCAAGCTACATTAAAGGAGCTTTTTATTTTACACACTCAGTTGATGCATGCATAATGGAATAGCAATCTCATTATGTAAGACTCAATGAAAGTCATATTTATATAATGGGGTGATTAGCCGACGACATAAATAATGACATCACCTAGCAGCTTAGAAAAAAATTGTAACTATGTGAAAGATTAATGCCTTCAAGGATTTAAATATTTTTGAATGTAGACAAGATATGTAAATGTCCTTTGGCCAGGTAGTTATGTGATATTTCATAACTGAGTCTAAAATGTTTAAAATGTGATTTTCAGAAGAATAAATCTGAAAGAGCATGCAAAAGGACAGAAAAATTATACAGAATGATTTGTGTCTTTAAAATGTTGCAGAATGAGAATGGCAAGTACCATATTGAAATGTGTACCTTGGACAGTTGAAAGGTATTCTTAATTCCTTTGGACAATAGCAAGCTACCTCTGTTTTATAGAGTGAGTTTTTATTATATAATATATATATACTACAAAGGTATCTTAACTTTCCTTTCTTTATATCGGCGTGATTACTTTTATTAACTGATTAAGTTATGTTAAAAATTTTGAATTAGTGTAATTTAATGACAATAAACCTATAATTTGTGCAAATTAAAAAAATCCTAGGACAGGGCACTCCTCTTGCACCATAATACACTTTCACATCTATGAAGCTGAACACATGGGTATGTATTTTATATGTAAAAGGTTATTACGTATTAAATAATCCTATACTACTCAAGACTATGTGCTGTGATGTGTGCACAAAGCCAAAATCTAGTCACTGATTGATCCACTATATATATGTTATATATAAAAATACATCCACACACATAAATGGAATAATAATCCTTAATATACTATATATATATCATAGTATATCATAGTTATATACTTCCCAATGATGTTCCCCAAGGTTTAGATATACCACAGGTTAAAAAATTACGTTGTAAACCATACACATAATACAAAACACCATATACGCACTATTTCTCAAAGCTTTTCTACCCATCAAGAGATGAAATGATCTTTGTCACCTGTTTTACATTTAATCACACAACAATGTGTTTAATTGCTTTTATGTACTTTGTGGCGGTAATTATGCTTTCGTGCATTTCATTAAAATTATTTAATAATCATACGAAGTAAACTCTTACAAATAAACGCATTAAAATACAAGAAATCGACACATATCCAGCGTCCACTGACACTTCTGAAATGCACCGGATAATTTTTAAGCCAAGAATGTTTACCTACAGTAAATTACAATATTGTTACCGTAATTTTTATAGCACTAGATCTACAAAGCTGCTTTACCAATGTCTCTAATGTTTAAAATGTAATATCATGGAGCCATCAAATGATGTATCAATCTGTGGTTCAATTTGAAGAAACATTTTGGCATACATTTCATAAAATGAAGAATGTCTCCAAGAGAAAAATACATCTTTAAAGTTGGCAACTGAATGTATTTTGGAAGCAGCTTTTTTAATGAGCAATCTATATCAATACACATCTTGAAAGCGATCTATTAAAATCGAAGTATTTTTAAATAGGACATGTTCAAATGGTACTTAAACGTTCACAATGAATTCTAGCAGCTGAAGCTCTGTTTCATTGTGAAACTGGATCCATCTGTGCTAGCTGTACCTGCATTGTATTACTGTGATTTGCATCACATCCTGAAATATTACCCCATATTGGTCTGCATACAATTAAATGTACTATCCATCATACTAAAAAAAAACCAGCTTAAAAGAACCTTGAAAAGTAATCAGCAAATGCCTTCAGCTGTAAATAGGTACATGCACGAATACTCCAAAGAAAACCATAATATGTTTAACTAAGAGCAAACATCAAGATAACAAGCT
The DNA here is from genome assembly GCA_009364415.1 of Spea multiplicata. NCBI lineage: Eukaryota > Metazoa > Chordata > Amphibia > Anura > Pelobatidae > Spea > Spea multiplicata. Next base: position 1,715,419 of record VKOC01000007.1, read on the forward strand.
CAAATAATAGAAATAACCCAAAAAGCATGCACTTAAAAAAGGCAAATTTCACAAATAATTTACAGTGGTTCATTCCCAGTACAAAAGCTAAAACTATGTTTCATGCCAACTTCGGTCTTTTCTCAAGCTGTGACCTACAACGTATTATGATGGAATAAGTGGTCTTCTGCCTAAGCAGATCATTTAGTGCTAACATAATGGAAACCTTTGCCATGTGTGGTACATGGATTATGGGCACATGTAGTGTAGGATCAGGCATATTATGGTCTAACAAATTAATGGGCTAGTGTTATGTTAGTACTTGGATTAGTCAAGAAGGCTTGAGGCTTCCAAAACTGTTTAGGGACATCTATATTACTAAGGCATCTGGATATCTTACCATCTGGATTGCCTATATATATATATATCTTCTCCATACAATACTGCTCATCCTCCCTGTTCTATGAATAAATATGCCCCAAGATTTCTCATCAGATCTCCTTGAGATCATGCCCACTTAATATTAACTCTGTGTTACCTTTCGTAATGTCTACGAGTGCATGTAGCAGCACTGGTACTTCCTGGGTTTCCTCCGAGTTCATCATATATATGTTTCCACTGTCTCCGAGCAGTAATCTGTACAAAACAATCAATAAAGGATGCGCATGGTTTTATTAAAAAGTTCAACCATAGTTATAACTATTAACATAAGCATAAAATGGCTTTAAGGTAAGTAGAGAAACACAGCCATTCAGAAATCCTGTAATTGCATATTGTAAATATGTAAGCCCGGGGTGCATACCCTTGTATGTGAGATAGTAATGCATTAGTTTTATTCTTCAGGCATTTTTATTGATACGCCTCTGGTTAAACACTGGAGCCGACTGTGGTATGTTAAAAGGAGCTAATTATTGTTATTTTAGAAATAAGGATGGGTCTATCCACAGACTGAAAATAGTGAAAAGCTCATTGATAGCTGAGTGGGTGATTCCATCTTTAGCAAAATTGCCATTTAAAGGTTTTATAGCTGTTCCCATGGGCAAGTCCAACACGGCCATCAAATATATAGCTAACTGTAAAGTTACTGCTAACAATAGTAGTAACAGGGAATAAAAGTACCCAAAGCGTTATTATTAGCTGGCATGCACCACCTATCTTCTTATATCAATATCTAATATTAACCTTATGTTGAACTGTAAAGAACACACTGGCAAGTTGGTTAACGTACCTGACCAGATGTAAGTTCATATAGCTATATATATATATATATATATATATATATAATATATACATAGGCTCGGATTGGCCATCTGAACGTATGATATAAGAATGTGCTTTCCTTTTTCTATCCTTTGTGTACGTACGTATACACACACTTTATTTATCCAAAGCGGAATCTGGATATTGTTTGCTATGACAACTTTGATTTCTCTTTTAGAAATGTCATTTAGTTATTCTCTGAATGTATAAATATAGACATGTTTATAGTTTATTTTCGTCGTTTAACAAAATGCAAAGTGAGTGAACAGAGGGAAAAAACGAAATCCAATCAATATTTGGTGTGACCACCCTTTGCACTCAAAACTGCATCAGTTCTAGACACACTGACACATAGTCAGCGATTAAACAATTATAACAAACAGGTGCTAAACTTCATCAATTCAATATGAAGGCTGAAACACAACCAGTAACTGAAACAGAACAGCTGTGTAGGAGGAACACAAATGGGTGAGGAACACACGTTCGGGACTGCATTTCTGCAAATGGAGTATGGGAGTTGGTCAGCATTAATGGTCTCCTTAATGCTAAGAAGTACAGGCAGATAATTACCCATCATACAATACCATGAGAGAGGCATCTGCTTGGGCCCAAATTTATTCTGCAGCATGACAACGGCCCCAAATATACAGCCAAAGTCATTAAGAATGTTCTTCAGCATAAGGAACAACAAGGAGTCTTGGAAGTGATGGTACGGCCCCCGCAGATCCCTGGTCTCAACACAGTCAAGTCTGTCTGGGATACCATGAAGTGAGAGACGCAACTGAGGCTGCCTAAATCCACAGAATTGTGGTTAGTCCCTCCCTGCGGAGTTCCTAGAAGGGTGAAGGGTGGTCAAATATTGATTGGATTTAGATTTTTCTTCTTTTTTCCCAAATCTGCCTAAAACGTTTGCACAGTACTGTATATATCCAGAGCATTTATTTCAGTTTTGCCTCGGCAATAAATCTAATCTTGTTTTCTTTTTTTATTAGCTAACTTGATGTTTATCTGGGCAAAAAGGCAATACTCAAGTACAAAATATCAGTACTGCCCAATGTTTGTGTATGAATGTTTTTACCAAATAAACCAGCGCTGTATCATTGGATTAGTTGCATTAGGATTAGCCCTGTGCGGATTAAATCAATATAGCTTTCATGATCGTTATAAAATGCATGTATTTCACAAACCACACATTTTTTCCTGTTTACATCCATCTATAATTGCGCAGAAATGGATACTCAAGGATGCGGTACATCTCAATTAAACAGAAATACACTTTATTTAATCAAAGCGGAATCTGGAAACAATTTGCTATGACATCTTTCATTTCTTTGTTGCAGATGTCATCTTGTATGATTTGTATCTTCACTTCCCTCGTAGGGGAAAAAAGGGATCTTAATCTCCGTCGTCTTTTTTTTTATCTAGTGCTTTCGTGATTCAAAGTACATAGTGTTCGGTTTCTGACCATCAAATGTTTTTGTGAGCTAAATATAGACACCCTTGTCAGATATCATTAGTTAATAAAGCCAGTGGAGAGAAAATTGTGAATAACCGAAAACTTCCTGTTTATCTGTTTGTGTTTTTTTCCCCATTAGGGTATTTAACACCAGCAATTAAAGCCGATAAGTGCAAAATGTAGCTTCTTAATGGTGTATACTGATTACGTTTTTAAAGCTTTTAATACATTCCACGTATTAGACATAAGCAGATGTCAGGTATGTTGCCAAGTGAAATTTTCTTTTTATGCAGCCTTGGCTGCTTATACAATAATAAGCTCTTTCTTAACATGGGAAAAAATTACACATCCATCTAATTTCCTTGACGGGGGAAGAGTTACATGTGTTTTCCGCTTGTAGTTTTTTTTTTCGACAAGTTTACATATTTTTTCTAAAGCTGGAACTAATCAGGCACCTCTCCAAGACCCGCTCAATAAACCCCCATTGTGAAGGGCTATTCTACGAAGACGGTGTTTGTTTTAAACCTTGATGTCGTTTATTAAACAAGAAAAAGTTACATTGTGCAATCCATTGTGCTAGTAAGTAACCTAAAAGCACTTACCGTTTCATATCCTCCCAGTTTTTGAGCAGCTTGAAACATAGTCCAAAGGTTAACTGTTAGAAGGACAATAAGTATTTAGATAAGCCTCGCATTAACCAGTATCGTTTCAAACAAATGTAAATTCAAAATTTTTTTCATGCCAAACAGGACACATGATAACTTTGATGAGGTCAAATTGGACAATTAAAAAAAAAAATCCACATTATTTGAATAGTAGGGTTAATCAAGAGTCTCTAAAAAACCTGTGAAATTATTAATGACTCTTACGCTATATTATTAATATTATTATTATTTCTTGTTTTAAAGCTATACGTTTTAGAATGCCAGTTATAGTTTCACGTATAACATGTGTTGCAGCACTTTTATAGGTATTTAAGAATGTATAGAAATATGTCTTTATTATGACTTCTCCTAAATGAGTTTTACAAATGCTGGCAAAAAATCTGAGGATTCTCACAGAAGGCGTCTGATAAACTCTCTTTGTTTATTTATTTGGATTCTCTTTGGTTCTTTTTGGTTATTTAATTTTACATTTTAAATTTTAGTGTTTGTTATATGTATAGTGTATATTATTTCATATGCTTCGCCTTTATGTTGGCAAAGATACAAATTTAACGCGTAAAATTATAATTTCTGGAAACTTTCAAGGGTACGCTACCGGGAGCGTTCCCTCTTCCGGGGAGTGGTTTCTTGGAGTAGTGGGGGGGGCCTAGACAGCCCTTAGTGGGTAGCAAGTGGGAGGGAAGCGGGCAGAGAGTAGGCTTCAAGTGTGTAGGGAGTGGATATGGCCAGCAGTGCATTTACCTTCTGCAGGCTCGACCTAGGGCAGCACCCCCCAGCTCAGTTACACTGCACTAAAATATGTGTTATGCAAGTGCAAAATTATTACTTTTTCACCAAACCATCAAGAGCAAACATCTAGGGATTGTATTATTGCATTTGTGTTAAGGCTATAAGTGCATACAAATCAATGTAATGAGAATGTAAAAAGGATTCCGCACCCGTGCTGGCGCTAGCATGAGTATGCGCCAGTGTGGGCGCGAAATGCGTTAAGCCTCATTCAACCTGCATCCTCATTGTCTATTTGTTCCTGTAAGCACGTTTCCCTTTATTAAATATCCGAAGCACAGCGAGTGCAGAGTTTTCTACTTTTTTATTGACTGCGGTTGGTGCTGCCTTGGAGACCCCCTATCAACTTAAAGCACCCTGCTGGATCCATATAGGCTTCAGACTGCAAGCCAGATTTACTAGTCTTACTACTCTTGTATATAAAGTTTATAGACAGATAAAACCAGAAAAGGCAGATTTTATTTATATACTTTGATAACTTTCAGATGTGAATCTTCCCTTCCTAAATACATTAACAGTTTTTTTTCCTTTATAATTGCAATTACCAAATCAAAAAATATACATCCTGTATAAAAGTTGTTTATTCTTAACAACGTGCGCAAAAAAAAAAATAATTAGAAGATGTGCCCTCCGACACCAAGCATTTTGGAAACCTAGCTGAATCTTGCAATATTTTTTTTAAAAGGCATTAACAGATTTCCAGAGGTCTTGATTTAATCTAAATCAATGAATAATGTAACAAGCCTGTCTGCAAGCACTTTGGTTGAACTTCTATTCCAAGCAGCCAGTTTGGAGACAAACATTCTAATCATCTGGAGTTATTCCACTTCATCATGGCCGCCGCCAAAGTTGCTGCAGCAATCAGTGCCAATTAGGTATGTAAATTGTTATGTAAAACTTGAAGGGGTGACATTCTTCATAAAAATAACACATGGCTTCAATGATGAAAAAAAATATCTATCTGGCACGCATTTCAAATTCAGGAAAAGGGTAAAAGGATTTAGATTTGTTGAAAGAAAATGCTGCGTTGGCTGCCATTACATTGAAAATGATAAATGTTTAGTTTCTGAGTAATGAGGATAAAAGTATTATGCCCTTCAGCTAGTCGTTAAGACAAAGACAGGCACAATCTATTGGTTCAATCTTGGAGGACAACTAAATTGCCAGAATTATAGTTTAATTTGTTTTGTACAACTTATGAAACTTTAGACATTTAATAAGGTAGGATCCGAATGCCCATACTTCATCCTTATCTGTGAACACTACTAATAAATAAATATTTTGTGTAATGAATAAAATGGTGAATAAATATTACACATATCTGCGCAATAGAATTGAGACATACAAAAATAATGCTAAATGTTCCGACCAACCCTAGCAGGCCAATACTATATATTTAAGACCCTTTCTTCCTGTAGAATGCAAACTTGTATTATAGGATGTGTTTATTTGTAATACAGAAACAAAGGCATTTCCGAAGCTTTTAGGGCTGCTTAGTTTAATTTGCAATTGGCATATCCCGAGTCTGTATATATACAGACCTCTAGGGCTGCTTAGTTTAATTTGCAATTGGCATATCCCAAGTCTGTATATATACAGACCTCTATACACGCACACATCAATCAACATCAATACTGATGAGCTAAACATATAATATAATAAAGTAAAAAAATATCCTACTTACTCTGCTTAAACCCTAGATATGGTATCCTCTCAATAGGTGTTTTTCTATCTTTCATATATTTATATAACGCCACTAAAAATGCTTGTTCATCCGCTTTGCACTCGTCTGCTTTGCATCCATTGCCCGTAGCTGGCTTTGGTTTATCTTCAATCGATGTCTTTTTACAGTTGCTGTTGGCAGACTTCGCTTTTGATAAGGTTGTCTTAACTTCACATTTTACCTGGAAGGAATTGTATATGAGACTGTAGATGACCAAGCGCAAAAGTTTACAGAGTCTATTCATCAAAGCCACTTATTTGTATCACGTATTACTATGTTATTCAGCAAAACTATGATTGATTTTATACAGCAATGCATAACCACCCTAGAATATCAAATAGGTGATTGTTTTTCCAGTCTCAAGCACTTTTACATGATCCTCAGATAAGAAGCGTTGGCTAATCTGTTTCTGGAGTTAACTCAACAAAAGTGAGTTGCAATGAAACTTTTCATGAATCATAAAGGTTCAACCTTGACTTCCACCAACAAAAGTCGGCCCTACATAATGGATAGTTAAATCAACAAGATTTCTTAAATTTCACCCCCGGCTTATCATATTTTAGCTATACAAAGTCTTACATAGGAACAACTTCCCAAAAAAGAAAGAAATATCTTTCAGAAATTGACTGTTTTTATGACATGTTATTAATCTGCAATCAATAGTTTCATACCCTATAAATGTCCATTAAGCGATAATTTAAATGTATGTGAAAAACAGTAATTTCGTTTCTGTTAATTACTTTCAAATAATATTCAAAATTTAAGATTGTGATCGATATATGGGGAAAATGATGAGATTACCAATGAGCCAGGGGAAATGAAGGACAATTTGCATGAAATGACCTGGGAACATAAAATATAGTAGAGTTCCCTTAGAACAAACATTCCCTGTGGAATCGTTTCACTAAAATCAGATGTTGCTGAGGTTTCAAGCTTGCAGTAAATTATTCAGAGTATTAATTGAGTTTTTCTCTAAGATCATCCTTTGGTTAACCTTTAAAAGAACTGTTCCAAGAAACATGTTAAACAGCAAGATTGAAGCCGTCTTGTTTATTTTGTAACTGGAAATTCATTAGAGCAGATTATTATGTCACCAGAAGCAAAGTCTAACAGTACATGACATGAAGAAACAACAGTGTCCTACTTACTGCTTTTGTACTTTAGACAAAAATCAATCTAGTGTCAAACACTCTATCTTGAAGCAGAAGAAGAAGAAGAAAAAAAAATGGCCGTACTAAAAATAGGTTTTCATTTGAGAAATAAGAACAATAAACAGTCAGGAGGCAGCGGAATGAAATAGAGAGTCTAAAAGATTACCTTGGCAACAGCTTTGCCGTCACAAATATTGGAGGGATCTTTAACACCATTTACAGAATCTTTTCTCTGTGAGCACGGCTTCTTTTTGCGCGGTCTGCCTTTAAGATTTGGAGCTGAAAAGAAACGCACACTCATTAATATCTGCTCCATATAAAGCAGCAATTCTCTATAGTCCTCGGTACGCTTCGTGACTTTAATATAACAGTTTTGAAATTAAAGATACTTTAATATTATTTTTTCAATAACCCTTTTGAAAATTTAATTTGCACTTCAAAACGCCTAATTATGTCCCTATTTACACACATTCCTGACATTAAGAGTGTCAAAGAAATGCATACGATTCCAAGAGTGGCCACTATTTTCTGGTGCCCTTTCTGATGCCAGTTCTACAACTTAAAGCCCAATTTAGTCATTAGATCATCGGTAGATTTACTAAGCTGTGAAAAGTTAGCAAGTTCACTTATGGAAAGTCAAGTACCGAGTTATATTGTACAGAATAATATTTGAGTTTTCATACAAACTATTCACATGTCAATCGACCCTATACACAACTGGAGTAAACCAGAATAGTGTGATCATTTATAAAATAAAAAGGGGAGGAGTCTTTATGCAAATTTAGGAGACAATACCATATTTGGTAACTCTCAGCATTTTGCTCTCAGGGTTGGTACACCAATTGGAATTTCTCATGGTGAGTGGGCAAAATCTTAGGGTCACATAGTGGGGAGCTGACTCCTCAATATTTTACTTTGGTATAATGTATTCATTTGTCTTAACCTTAGAATATGTATTGTAAGAAGCCCTGTATAAATTGTTGGGGCAATATAAATAAAAGATAATATAATGACATCTGAGCAAGCCTGCTGGTGCTTTGATTACCGCTATCTTACAGTTCAAATGCCAATTAAGCATTTGTAATCTAATTAACAATATTTTTAACTCTTGACAAGTTTAAGGTATTAGGTATAAGGTCCACCAGTACGTGTTGTTACACCGTGGGATTTATTCACAATAGAAGTAACCGACAGTTTAATTACAGTTTCACCTCTCTGGCTTGCCTATGCATTACAAAAAGTCATTCTTACAGAGGAATTTGACAGGGTGGGTCCTTTATAAAGCATAGTCAATCTGTGGAGTGTGGTGTCAACAATCATTCACAAAAAAGTCAGAATTCACACCTATATTAGCCCCAATTTTCCAGGGCAAGCAGTAACGTAATCTGGCTGGTGGATGATACAATCATGTTTTGATGTATAAGCTTTCAATCCTCAAATACAGTTTATAAAAGTGAAGCGAATTAACTAACTGGTATTCGTCATCACGCATTTGCACTCCTCTGATGTTGTGTTAATGTTAAAATTGCTTGTAAAGTCATCTTTACAGTGACAAAGTGATCAGAACTGGGAGATCAATAATCAGTGCTAATACCATTTCATATAAAAATATCAACATGTTTATTTACAACCGGCGGTAACACCACGCGCATTATCACCTTCATAAGGTGCTATGGAACCAAGGTGATGATTTTGTAGTTGGACTTGGTTAACAATTAAAAATAATTTTTATTTTAATAATTGTTTAAAATACCATTATTTTCAATACATTATGTTGTCGCAGTGGAAATTTATCATTAATAATAAATCACCTTTTTTTACAGCTATACAACCTAAAAATGCCTCACCTTTTTATTCATTTCCTGTATGCTTCAGTATGTTAATCCACTGCAGTCATAAATGGTTAGTAAAAATAGACTTTAATCATAGTATATTACTCACATGGGCCCTGTCGAACTTCCCAAACAAATGTTCACAGCAGCGCAGTCACAAGAGGATTTATTGTAAACACGACTGAAATATGAGTTTATGACATAATTGGGCTGAGTAATAACAGCTACATTTTCAGGTATGAATAAGTTTCTTATCACATTTGTTCTGAACAACTAATGTTTCTGTTTTTCGCATGGCCCTGTATCTGCAAATTTGTCACCTCTTTCCCCAGTTCTAATTGTCTATGGAGGTGGATAGACTGCTCTAAGTGGTCTCAATGGCAATGGCCCATCTGGCCCTAACTAAGACCTGTCTTAAAGGGACACTCCAGCCAACATATGCACTACTTAATGTATATGATAGCTAAGTGGTCCCTTTAAGTATTCATGTGGCCCCATTGAAGATACATAGGGGGGATTCGGCAGAATCTCCCATATGCATCTGTCACTCCTCCCCAAGCAATTTTGCATGCAGGAGATGTGTTTGGCTAAGCACATCTCCCGCTGTGTGATATACCAGTTAGTCAACTCCAGCCATGACTCGGCATGAGAGACCCCCGTGTGCATTCACAGAAAGCACTCCCATTTTTTGCCACTTACTGACTACTCCAAGCAGATAATCATTGGAGCAAAGCTTTGGACCATGGAGTAGGTGCTCTGCTTGCAGCCCTGCAGCTACAGGTTCTCCATTTTTATGGCAGGTTTAAAGAATGCATTTCAAGTTTCAATAGTGATTTTAGCACCATTGCAGCCAGTAATGTAATGTAATGGTTATCTTGACTGGACCGTTCCATGGTTGCTATACATTTGATTACTTTGTATCATAATCCCTTATATAATTTTGATACAAAACCCTCACAGTGTTCTAGCTAATTTTAAACAGTACATTGACCATTTGTTAAAAAACACTCCACCAAATGAGCCATGCATTAAGCAGTTCAGACCTTCTCACAGGGGGAATCTACCAAGGGTGGCCCTTTATGATGCATTTGGTGAGCTGAAAGCACCATTCTCTGTTCAACTATGGCTTTAGTGAATAAACCCCTTTGGTCAAAGTGTCTGGAATTAAAAGTTGTGGGAAACATCCAGCAAACCATTCAGGTCTAGAATTATATAATGATAATAATAATAATAATAATAATAATAACAATCTCATAAAGTAATTGCTGTTCTAAATCCAGTGCACTATTAACACAAAGTCCCTTTAAATTGGCTCATTATGTTCACATCTAAATAACTATTTCTATCACTGACCATCCAGGCTGATAAGCATTTCCATATTTCAGTCAACTGTAACTACAATACAATCTCAATAAAAATGTTTCCATTACGATTCACTCTGCTGGAGGCTTTGATGTTGACCAAAGAGGAAAAAAGAAATAAATAAATTGAGAATCTGTTGCCAGCATTCTCTTCCTCTGAAGTATTTGCACAGATGACTGACACATAATTGTGACATGCTTGAGAATGAAAATACACAAATTACATGCAAATTGTTTTAACACTCTGGAGATTGGAACTAAATGAAAATAATAAAGGCAGACGTTGGATCCGCTCTTGTTTATTTATAATAAAAGTAACATTGCTAATTATCTGTACCGAAGGTTGTGTACACGACAGCAGAAAAGACCTACGGACCACTTGGTGTTATTACCAGATGGTCAGATTCAATTCTTTAAGATAATTTCATTCATTTGCTTCTCTTACTAATCTGTGTTGAACTGTGATAATGAATTACTGCTTCTGCTATACAGAATTATTTCTCTTTAATAACATTATATTATACTCAACATAGCATATGCAACATGATACCGTATATACCGTATATGCCATTACGTATGACCGCGTATAAAGAAAATTGCGCCTATCAGCAATTCACGTCTATCACTTTAAATTTCAGCAGACTGTTTAAAGCAAATGAGTGCCAGATTATTAAATGTTTTAATCATTTGTCTATATGTAAAATAGACAAACACAAAGTGATTTATTCTCTCTTGTAACAAATGTCATATACATCCTTTCAATCAGGACTCTTGTATACAGCTAATCACATTTAACACACATGTCCCCTATATCAGCACAATCACTACCCCATGGTTCCATGACAATCAATCGCAAACTGCTACACGCGTGACATCCCAACTTAAACTATGATAGAATTCTCCTGGTAGCTGCTACTCTTTTTTTTATTCCTAAAAAGCTGAACATTAACTGTCACATTTCAAGCCACATCAGATCTATTGCTCCTTCTAATTGTTCTTCACTTTGCATTTCTCATGCAGTGAACGGTCAAAGCTGTTGACATGTTACATTTACATTTTAATCAGCCCGCAAACACTGAGCAGCTTGGCACTCATTTGAAGAAGAAGAAGAAGAAAAAAAAATGTGCATTTCTGAAATATGCTTTATCCTTTCCTGACGTAAAACATCAATCTAGGAATTCCAAAAGGCAAGCAAATGCTATTAAATGAAAGACACGGCATCTAATCCATCGGTTGTAACATGTTCACAGTCTGCTTAAAGTTTGCCCTGTGCAGCCTTCAACTATGAGAAATAAAACATGCATGAATATAAGTAACAAGATTAAAAGAAAACACAAGTGGTTACCCATTCCAGTCGGCTAGCATCTGTCTCATTTACATCAGTTCTCATGAATGCTACACTGCATCTGACTGGTCATTAAATCCCTGGAAGTCTCGACTTGGTGAAGATGTGAGCAAAACACAAAATGAACACACTGAGTATCTGCTGTGTGCTTACAACTCCCCTCCCCTAGCTACAGTACATTACTCGTATAAACACAGATTACATTAGTGGCGAGGAATGGGATGAGCTTTGGCTTTAGCTTGCTGCCAGTGGGTGCTGCACTACACCGCCTTTTAAATGTAGGTTATGACTTGTGCCTTAATGATTTTCTGTTACTGACCTCTCGAGAATGCCTGGACTTTTTTTCAGGCTTTTTTTTTCTCACATCACAGCAGAAATAAGTCAAGCTGCAACCAATGGATTTATAATATATATATTATATATATATATATATATATATATATTTGTATGTAAATATAAACACACACACGGCAAAGTAGGAAGACGGCTTTATACAAGATTATTTTTTACTACTACAAAAATATATATATCACGCAGCATAAACATTTAATAAATGTGCCTATCTGAGGTGCTGAGGTAGCAAAAACTGTTCTATGGACAACTTAACAGAGACACACTTGTTCTTTAACGTGTACCTATACTGTCTAGTTTAGTTAAGAATCAAAGCAGAGTACAAGGTCGGAGAAAGACTCAATTGATCAATGTATGGTCCTCTTTGCCTGAACCCTCAAAAGAGTGCCATATCAATGCCAGGCCCCACAAGATCACGCAGGTAATGTTAGAACGTGGCCAACCCACCTCCTGCAATTTTAGCCATTAGCCATGCCAGATTTGGTCCTTGGGCATTAACACTTGGACACTAGTTACGTTGGACACAGTGTTTAGCAGGTCCAGCCCAGTCCATAACACAAGAGGCACTGATCCAATGTCTAGTGACACTTAACCCCGCATAGCAATAAAAATAGCAACAGCATAGCAATTGATTATTGAGTGACAGTTGCATCCCACAGCTTTTGACAACTCATAGATTATGGGGTTATATGCAAATGACCTATGAACTATGTCTCTAATTTACTCCACAATGCAAAGATCAATGCTTCTATTAATCATTAAAAGTGCCAACAATCATTACGCACAACAGGAATAATATTCCATATTAGATGAACTCTAATCCATCTATATTCGCAGGATCCATTGCCTCTGCCCACAACCCCCCAAAAAAGTCTTTGGATGGATAGATGGATGGATAGATAGATAGATAGATAGATAGATAGATAGATAGATAGATAGATAGATAGAATGATTCTCTGGATAACATCACTGATTCAGTAGGTTATTATGTAGTGGTTTCTTAAAATGAAAAAAATGCTGATCTTCTGCACTAAAATAATAAAAGTCAACAGTGAAAAGAACATTTCTATTTATATTCACAGTACATGTTAACAAAAATATCAAGTTCAGCTGAAAATATTGCTTTTCAATTGAGATCATCCATTTTAATGACCCAAACAGCCTTTTTTATATTCCCAACGCAAACACAAAAAGAAATCATGCTTTCAATCATAGAGTGATTAATTAACAGAATAACAAGAAAAATGCTATACTGAATGTATTTTTTTATGATTTTTTTTAATTCTGGCTGCTTTTCTGACCTAATTCTTCCACTCTGCACTCTAATGCAAATCTAATAAGGGACAACTGCCAAGTAACATGATTATTCTTTTATTTGGAGGTCAAAGAGCACATGGGAGGTTTCATTTATTGTGGGAAAAAGTATTTGAATGACCTCTATTTTTGTCACTGAATATATCCCAATGCTTCTAAGTATAACATATTATTAAAGAGCCGGCTGCTAGTACTTGATAGGAATACAAGAGCTTGATAGCCTACTTTATAAATTATCTATATACTGAATATTGATCAAAATGTTGTCACCTATGCGGTATAAATATACAGCTGTAACGCTTTACGTAAAGGAGAAGAAAAATCGTATATGCCTATTACTTAATCCCCAAAACAAGAAAAAATGTTAATTATCCCCATGTCCTAATGTCACATTATGTCAAAACTATGACTGCATTCTTTAGACTAATATGCGGTCTTTAGGTAAAATATGACCACTTGGTCTCACGTCAGTTCTTAAACATTGGTGTGGGGGGAAATCACCTTAGTTCCCTTTGAACTGTATTTAAAATAATAATTCAACAAAACTAGTCCAGGGTACACAACTGCATCATTTTCTTTTCATACTTATTCGGAATTCATCTTTCCCTTCCCCTCCCTGATTTTGTTCGGTTATTACCAAGTATATGTGAATATAATACCGCTTTCTTAATTGTAATTCACAATTTGCATGGCTTTTAGATTGTTAACATTAAAAATAAATCTCAATATTTCAAATTGTCAGGACATTTTATTTAAGAAGGGGTGGCTATATTATTTATATAATTAAGTCAACTTAAGCAAGAACAAAGTACTTATTTACAAAGATATTTTCCATACTTTTAATAATGTTATGAGGTATACTTGGATCTCAGATGGAATGTCTATACAAGTGGAGGAAAATGGTCAGATAAGTGGGGCACTGCCTTATGTCTGACCCAGGGACTGTCCTCGTCTGTCCACCAGGATCCTCTCTCTACTAGAAGAGCACTATGGAGACTGATGTAGCCAGATACAGACCTTAGTAATGTATATGACCCAGTTACAAGGGAGATAAGTGATTTCTCCAACTACCCCATTGAACAGCGACGCACCAAGCAGCCATATCATCCAGTAGGCGGCCCTGATTAATCTTTCAAAGGGATCTAGCACCCTAGGCCTTGGTTTCTTTGGAAGGTGTATTCTACCTCTTCTTAACGACAAAGTTGGCTCACACTCCCTCTTAAGAAATAGAACACAGCAATCACATGAAATATTAGGACTTCCTAGATATATCTTTCCATCAAGGTTGAACCTTGGGTAACATTTTACATATTTTTCATATATCAGTTTAACTAGCCTGTAATAAGGGTCCTAACTGACATTTTTATCCCATATCAATCCACTGCCCCCTAACAAAGAGTTTGAAAGGATTTGGCTCATCTGGTATGCCTGCTCCTGAATGTAACACAGTCTTACAGAGCCAATTTTTTATAATACTTTACTTATTTCCATAAAATAGCTATCTATAAATCACAACGTCACATATAAAGTCTCAGAAAAGCCAAACCATGACCAACAGCCATGTCTACAACTTCTCCGTGTTTGTCCATTTCAAATGTTCGGAGGTATATCTCCGTATCTATCTATCTTTCCCTGCCTTGAAGAACGTATGTTGAGTATGCCTCTGTATTACACAATATAAAGTAAGAATTCATCCATAGACATTTGCTGCTATGAGCATTTTGCATGCACTATTTATACTTATGATTAGTATTATTTGTGAAGCAATTGCCATTAAAGATTTATTTTTTCCCCATTCACAGAATAAAATTCAATTTTATCTACAATTCATTAAAAAGAACAGTCTGTTTAATGTTATCATCATGAAGCCATTACACCTGCTGATTATTATATGCTTTGTTGTTTTGGAACTTGGCTCAGATAATCTCTTGGCGGCTTTGAGCTTCGTCCAAATAGTAAAAGCCATTGACTGTTAGGTTTAAAGATTTCAGATCAAAGTGTAGTTTCTGAGATGTGATAGTTTAGTCAGACTTTATTACGGTTATTAATAAGTTAGCATTCACATTTAGTTGAATCAAACAAAGATGAAACAGTAATTTTAATTTTCCTAATGCCTTTCATCGAAACCTATCAAAGCGTGTCACATACAGCTCTTGTAAATAATACCTGCAGTCATATCATGTAGGTAATTCATCATCACCCGGTTTTTCAGGAAAAACCAAATAAAACAAAACAACAAAAAAGTATGACAAGTGTGATTTTACGGTATGCTTGTTTACTGTGTCAAGCAACATCCACAAAAGATCTGACTTGTGTAAAAGCACATTCCTTCATGCCGCCAGAACAGACGGGAAGACTCAGAGCAAGAGTCAAATGCAGGGAGTAAATAAAAACTAAAAAGGACCAACACATTTACAGCTGGGGATGAACAATATCCATGAGTAATTGTAACAAAGTCACTACAAGAATAACTCATGTCTTATATTAAAAAGACTAAATCAATTTACTTATACAACTTCATACAGAAGGAAGAACAACCAAAAATGGTTAATACTAAAAAAAAAGTAGCTTTTGCATAACTGGTCTGACTGTTCAACAAAAAATCTTTTTCATGTCTCAACAAAAATTGATTTTTTTTTAAAGATTTTTCTCCCACAGAATATGTACCTAATAAACAAGTTCCTTGTAGATTCAGCCTTTTAGACAATAACCGTTTATTGCTTCTTTGATGACTCACCAGAGATAATTACGGCGTAAAGTAATTGACTCTGGGCTCCAAAGTTTTTTTCTGTGTTTTATTTCTAACTTTAGCTCAGTTTGTCTTTATCTGGAGCTCTGTAACCGTGTGGTATGCATGTTTTAAAATGCTGCCCTATTAACTCATGAACAACTGTCAGCTGATCATTATCTAACACATGGTGATTTTTAGTAAAAAAAAAAAAAAAATCCATATTTGGGCAAAAGCTGTTCTCTAAAGATTACGGTCTATAATTTCTTCCCAGAACAACTTCATTTTTTTTTTAATATGCCGTCAATGCAGCCTCAAAGGGCAATACATGTTAAAATTTGCAGGCAGTGAAAAATCCGCCTTTCCATTGTAAATATTTAGATGATATGGAAACCATTTCCAGCTTTGCTAGCAGAAAAAACTCTCAGTTGCCCTCTAGTGTTACACGACTGTCAGAAAACGTGACAAAAGAGAGTGTATTCAGGATCGGGAAATTTTAACTGTCAAGTAAATGCTTCTAGGAAGACAATAGGTTTAAGAAGAGAAGAGATGCAAGAGAGGACATTGCCCTGAAGGGCAGTTTAAGATTTAGTGCTACGCTCAATGTTGTTTTTATTTCTGCAAAGGCAGGGAAAATGTAAAAAAAAATGCAGTACATGCTTGGTACTCATCAGCTGTCAGTGCCAAGTCTGATTTAACATTAAGCTGAAAACCTTATGAAGAGCAGCCTGCCATGATATGTGGTGCTTATTTGTATGTTAAATATAGATTGATGTGTAAATGGATTATGGCACTTTGTAAAAGTATGTTATTCTGTAAGACCTCCTAATATGGAGAAAATTGGATATTTTTTTTAAGCCTGTAGATCGCTTGTGGGTAAATAAAGATTACATCCTACCGAATGTGCTTATTGAAACATATCTAATGACTGTTTAAAATGTAAAACAGTGGATATTTTTCCAAATCAAATATGACTCAATTTAAAATATGCATTTTGATGGCAAACTAAATCAGTTGTTAAAAAAAGAAGAAAATGTGTCCTTTATTTTACCAAGTAAATGATTAAACAGTCTTTGTCAAGAACATTTACTTAATATATGGCTGTCTAATACACAATATGTTACATAACAAAATACAATTTTGCCAAAAAATAAGCAAATTTCAAACATACCATTGATTGAACAGCATGCCTTGTAACGTATGTGAAAGGCCACATTGATATATGTGTGTCAACATCCTGTAGGTTTGCCAAATAATAATCTGGTAACCACTGGTAAACTGTCTGAAAATCCTTATAAAATATCTTATCATAAAAATGTACAAATAAATACAAATATATAAATAGTCTAATAATACGTGTAAACACTATGGCTGCCTAGTTGGGCACCTAGTCAATTGCCCCCTGGGTCACTTCAATTTGAAGATTATGAGTTACTAACAAAAAAACTATATTTGTCTATACTACCAAGGCCTTTAGGCAGCATTTACACCGTGACTGGACCCTGTGCTTGACTTCACACAACGCAGTTGTGGCTATTGGCTTGGTTGGGACTGCATAGCTTATAGTGCATGTTGAACATACATTCTACATTGGGACTTATATTTTGTGGCCAGTTCAATGAGGTTGCCTGCTGGGCTAAAATTTGCCATGTCTCTCCAGGCCATACGTTCCAACCAAACTACTCTCTGGTATAAAACCACTATTAAGCCTCAAAACAGTTATTTTTTCAAAGTCAATTGGGTATTGTTTAAAATAAGGACATATTTACAAGTTATTTATCGTGTCCAATTTATCCTTATTAAGCATGTTGATAATAGACTTTACTGGAGGAGAGGTTTAAAATATATGAGCTAAACTGAGAGTTGTCAAATTATTTTAAGATTTCAACGTCTTAGGTTCACTCTGGGGTTGCCTTTCATAATGCATAGTGAAGCTAGGACTTCTCCTTCAAGTTGAGCTGCATAGTACATAGTAAATGTATGAACATTTCAATGTGTCTCACTATTTAACTATGGATTATTAAGGACCAGCCACAGAATTGAAAAGTTCAACTCTCTTGAAAGTTCTTGTTTCAATAAATATGTCTATGGCTATACAAACTTTCTGGCCAATAAAATAATCGAGTGGACTTCTTAAAAGTTTACCTGCTTCCTAAATTTGACTTAAATTTAGTAACCTCAGGTTAATGCACTATATAATGTACTATAATCATACCGAACCGAAGCCTATTAAGCAGTGTGAGGTTGCATTACCTAGAGCCATGGCAACTTGAATTAAGTACTCCATTAACTCACTAGAGGGGCAGCACTCAGATAGACTCGGCGTGTCCACTGGGTCTGCCTGAGCTAATTCAAAATGGTATAGTTGCCAACCTAGCTTAAGGTAGAAGTAGTGGCATTTCTGTAAAATACTGTAAAAGCATTAGTCTAACTATGTGTTCATGAAAGACAAGGCCTCCTAACAAAAACAAACCTTTACAATCCTTTACACTTAAAGATTCATGGAAAAAGTTGTGTGCCAGATCAAATTAAAGATGACCTCATCACAGAGTATCTATGACAGAGTTTGCCTCCCAAATACTTTTAGCCTCAGGGTACAAATGCAAATTTACCCAAATGGTACCCCCTTCAAGCTTATATCTGTAGTGTCCCCAAATCTTACACCCATTGGATAACACAATACAATCTTCTCTTTTTAAGACTCGGCGCTAGCTTGAGCATATGTTTCCAAGTGTGCCTCTTTAGGACTCAAACCTCTCTTTCCTCTCCTGATGCCCTGATGCCCCCTTTTACAGGAGCTCAGAATGTTTGTATAAATATATACTCTGTATATTCTCTGTATATTCTCTGTATAGTCAAATCCTATCATGACATCTTAGTTGACCCATTAGCAGGGCTGGCCTAAGACTTAATGCCGCCTGCGGCGAAGTTTAAAATGCCGCATTTTAAACTTCGCCGACACCATTATCTACCCCCCGGTACTTACCTTTAAACAGTCCTGTGGTGAGTCTCCCTGCTCTGCCACGGTGCCGGCTTGTAATGTAATTTACGTCACTTCCGGTGCTCAGCATTACAAGCCGGCACTGAGACCGAACAGGGAGACTCGCCGCAGAGGAGAGAGAGGGGCGCCTAGTGGGTAAGCGAAAACGCTTAAAAAAAAAAAACGCTCCTTCTAAAGTCGGCTCCATTGTAGGGCCGGCCCTGCCCATTAGTCTAATGAACTATAGCATAAATGAGTAAAATTAAAAATGTATCAGTATATATATTTTTGCTTTATTTCAGGTAGCTCTAAATGTATGCTTTTCTTCAGCCCTTATTCTGCTGATAAGGAAAATTAAATATTTAAGAGACCATCTGCAATGCATGTTCTCACACATTTGTAATAGAAAAAATACTGTTATTTTTTAAAACGCCTGTTTGTGTTATAAATACTAGATTTCAGAGTACACAGCGACGCTATTTGTTCCGAAAAAATCAATGAAATCACAGTGTTCATCAGTTTCGAAGAATGATTTATTGACAGGAATTCCAAGTTCTGTAACCAATACAGTAAATAACATCAAGCCATAAGAAGCACACAGCTTTGCTCACAGTGGTAAATCCTAGCGAAGCGCAATTAAAACATATCGTGGCGTATAGATACCAAGCTTAAATCCATATTTTACTTTTCTCTTAATTGATATATGGATTTTCATGTTTTATGATTTCAACATAATAGGAAAAGGTACCCAATTATGACCTTGAATTGTTGAGGTTCAAATACATTATCATGAAACTGATCAAACAAAAACCTAACATTCTTGGCTCCTTGGAAATTTAAATGATATTCTTAGGAGCCTCTGTTGCACAAAAAATCTTAATAAAAATGATAATTATCAACTCACTTCAATTAAACTTTTTGATGAAACTTCACCTGGGTACATCCTCCAGTCAGAATTAATAAATAAAAAAAGGATTTTTTTCAAAAGATTTTCTGTATTTGAATTAACATAACGGTGGTGCAAACCAACTTGATGTTTCAGTCCCTCTTGGAGACTTTGATAAAAGTCACTGGGACAAAACATTTCAAGCATTTTTAATAAATAAGGATTGTACTTCTATGACAATATTTAGTAATTATAGTATAATAATATATATATATATTATATATATATATTAATGGAGCATCACATACATTATTTAACAAGGACCGATATTTGTCATAATTTCTGTGGCTTTTGATGTATGTCTAGAGTGATTATAAAGTTCTATTAAGCTTTATGCAAGGAAGGTATACACAAGTACACATTTTTTTCTGTGCATCTATACATTTTTCAAATAAAAAAGTAGCCTAAGTGATTACAAAAGCTGGAAATGAATATTTCCAAGCTAAAGATTCCAACAGTTACCACAAATGAGATGGGTGGTAAGCTACATAGTAATAGCTACAACGGTATCCTAACGTCTTCTTCTTCTACAATACCGAAATTTCAAACGGTTATAGTGGTCAAAATGAAACAAGGACTTCTATGGGGTTATCCAGACATAATTCTGTGCAGTAAGGCTTTATATGGCTAAACCGTATACAGACACTAAAGAATTTTTGCTGTATAACTTATACTACTAGCACTTTAATCTTTTTAATGACATTCAGTTCATATACAGAAGTGTGAAGTTTAAACTTCTCTTTCGTATTCCAGAATCGCTGAAATGAGTCATTGCTGTTATAACAGCAAATGATAACTGCAAATTCTCTCCAAATGTAACAGAAAATGCCTTCTCTGGCCAAAATAACCTAAAAAAATCCAATTGCTTTGATGACATATGCTTTGCCAGGTATTTTTGCAAGCAAATCATTAATTTGAAACACTTTATTTCCATACATTTTAAATGAACGGTACAGAATTCCCCTTGTCTGTTTATATGACTCACCCCAAACGGTCCAGGTATAGTATAGGACTATTCATTTAAATAGTTGTAATGAAAATCAGAAAAAAATATCCTGCTGCCTTATTGTCTCTGCCACAATGATGATAGACCATGAATTTCTTTAAAAATATACATATATTTTGTGAATTGTGATTGTAGTGCAGCAGCGCTGTTGAAAGTTGACATGCTGGGCTATATTTAATGCCAGAAATAACTCTAATTTTCTAAGTAATTGAAAAGCAATTTCCAGAAGACCACAATTTAGATAAAATGGAGATACATTGGCCCATATTCATTTGCTGAGATAAAACATATCCCCTCATTTTGCATTGAATGGGTGGATTTCCAATCAATTAACAGTAGTTTTGATAGTCTCCGGCATTGAATCCAGCCCATTCTCTCAAACGTGTTAAAACAAGAACTTTCTGTTTTTTTGTATTTTCACAGTTGTCTGGTAATATTTAGAAATCAATGTGACAAAAATTTACCAAAGTTTAAAAAAAAAGTGCACATTTTTGAACAAGGAATCATTCCTACACTGCCAAGAATTTAAACCATCATTTTTCCCATCAGTTTAATTTCATACCAATTCCCTCAGCACATATTATTCTGGAAACATGATTGCATAGTTATATGAAATTAATTTCACTATCACAGAAATATTTTTATGATGTGCACTTTTGTTTTCTTTCCTATATTTTATTTGTTTCCTACCAAAGGAAATAATGTCATCAGGACAGAAGTCCCACTTTGTGTGTTGATTTGATTAGCAGATGATCCCCACCAACTCCTTCTATTCTTTTTCTCCAGTTCCTAGCTAACCACTTACATGCCCTAAAATGTTATTTATAATATGAATGTCCATTTTTCTTGAAGGGCTACTAAGATGTAAATTCTACCCTTTTGTTGTCAGTCGTAATATTTCCCTGCTCAAACACTGACGTGAGCTGACTCTTTATGCCAATGATAATGAAGTCAGTCCCTCCATAGTCTTTCATTAGTCAGAGTGTCTGGCTGGATGATTAAGATTGAGCAATTCTGTTGTTTACTACAAGCAGTATGATCAGGAGTTAGGGTGTTTTTTTAGTAGATTAGCTAACAGAGCTAACAGCTGTCTGAAAACTAGTTAAAACTAATTAGAAACACAATACCTTTGAAAACATATTTTTAATATCATACTAGTAATATAAAATAATTTAGGAAAGTGTATTTAATAAAAAGGAACATAGGTACAAAAATTGCTCTTATTATGTATATTGACATGGGACAAGTCAACATATTTCACATTTTCAACACATAGATTTTTAATTAGCACAAGATAATATTTCATCTGCAGTTAATAAACTGTTGATCTTTGATAAAAATGGATAACCAGATCGTGTTACTATTATGAAGAATAAAAAATGTCATTCATTTAAACTAAAAATAATATAGCAACATTTTCCCATACAAAACAATTGTTTCCTTACTGAATTGGTTGTCTTTGTATCTTATTTCATAAAGAATAAGTAATTCCTGAAGCTTGAGTCACGAGAGATTCAAAAGAAAAAAATCTCAGCCCCAGACCCTTAACGTCAAAAAAGACAAGATTCTGCATGCCATACAATTAACGTAATGGTTGAGTAAGCTGAATGTACTGCACAAAATGTACTTTTTTCTTTTCTGAAGCAATTTTACATCTCTGTAACCTTATCGGCTAGAAAAATAACATCAATAAATTGCTAATGAGATCACGTGTAAAATCACAGTAAAGCACAGAAAATAGACCATAACCCTTACAAGATCAATGAAAAATTATGTTTTGAAATAAAGCTGAACTGAGCTATAACTACAAAAGCCTAGAAATCCTAGAACTTTAAAGTAATGTTGTTATATGGATTGAAAAATAATACTGCGGCCATGACCAAGCAACAGAAAAGAAACCAGTCAATAAAAAGTCCATGAAATATAATAATAATCAGTAATATAACTGATTTATCTCCATAACAATCTACACATATCTATTTATATCTGTAATATATAAAATTCAACGCATTATTCAAGCGACAAAAAGGTTGATCAATGGTTCCAGTTATGAACCTTTGTCAAGATAAACAGCGCTACAGAATTTGATGGCGCTATATAAATAAACAATAAATAATAATAAACTATCATTCAGAAGTTTGGGCTTACTTAGCTGTTTTCATGCAAAGCAAGGACATTTTTAGCTGTGTTTTTTAAGCAGATACATATGTTCTGTACACAAGGTTTTATGCATTATATACAGGCCCCTTAAATGGAATTATATACATATACCTACACATGAGTGTTCTCAAACATAAACTATTCACACATCATAGTGAACAAACATTACCAGGCGTGTCGCTGAATGAGGACTGGCACTGACTTAGGAAGGGAGCAGACAACTGGGCAGTAAATACAGGCTTGTGTTCTTCTTTAAACCCTATATAACCATGTATTGTGTACTCCTACTGGCTGCTGTCCCAGCCTGCTCCATGTTGTGATATATTAGTTTTACTATAATAAACTGTTACACAAACTTGACCCAATCATGAGCAAAAAGAGGTTCTGTATTGTATTACATTGCATAATCCTGACTACAAAACACCTTCATACTGTGAAACATCAACAGGAAGACATTTATATTCGGTTCTCAAAATGTATTACATCTGGGATATTTTAAGAAGAGATTTAATGTGTCTTTTGGCCAGGACTGCCATCAGACCCTATTCAGACAAACAATAAAACTTAGGGCCCAGGTCCTCACCACGTGACATCCCACCAAGGTGTTAAAAAAGCATACCCCATATACAGCTCCCCTGTCTACAAATGACAAGTCCCTTCCTTAAATCCATCAATATTGAAGGTAGGTATCTAGATAAAGTATACCAATGTGAGATTGTGGGGTCCTAAGACCACTCAATAGGCCAGGAACCTATATTGGCTATACTGATGGCTGCCCTATATCTGGCATGTGTGTAATATTAACGGCCATTGAGAGAGTTTTGTGCCTGGAATAATGACATAGGATCAAACGCACAGATAAGGAATTGTTAATAATGGAAATTATAATACTACAGTGAGAACAAAACTACAGTATTAGCCAAGTTATGTATTAAATTACCAAGCAAGGCTATCTTGAACAGTAAGAAAATCAGAAAAGTAGTTTTTTTTTTACATGAACAGACACAGCTGACTGTGTGATTTCCGTTAATGCTGTTTATGTCTGAACCAGTGTATTTCATGTTAACAGATTAAAAGACAGGTTTTTTTTCTTCTTTCCATTTGTTCCAACCATGGAAACAGCAAATACAAATCCCCATTACAATGCTAAAAGACAAATACTCTCTGGAAACAGAGTGATATCATGTTTTAAATTTCTTAGTGGAGTTTTTAGTATTATAAAACAAAGAGACATGAAAAATTTAAAGCCTCACGTCAAGCAGTTAACATCCATAGCTATTTACTTGCCATGTTTCTATACAAATTATATCTTATTAATAAGTTTAAAGATATAGATCAAGGGAAAGGTAACAAATGGATAGATACATTTGAACACATGAGTCCTACCCAGAGTAGGCTACTTGGAGCTTTTACTCTTCTAGAGGAGTGGTTTCCTAAACGGCCATGGCTAGTAATGGTTAGGGACAGGAGGAGTCCTACTCCAACCTTTATTGAGTGAGAGGGAATTGTTCAAGGAGCAGACAGAAAGTGAAACAGAATGAAACTTTTAACTCAAAGGTAGATATTATGAAATTGTGAACTTTTTTGAAGGAAGTTGGTGTGGTTAAATGTTAGGCCAATCAAGTTTTATTAAGTTCTACATGATTCCTTCCCTACTTGGTATAAAACTAGCCTTACAACCAGACATCACAGAACCACACAAAAATATAGTGAAGCATTGTTTAGTACAATAAAATAGACAAAAGGAATCATTTTCTTAGATTTAACTTTATAAAAGAAAATATCTATTTTTTGTCTATACTGATTTTATTTGTAAAAATACCAAAATAATGATCTACATTTACAACTATTCATTTTAGAATGCATAAAAAATTTTTAGACAGTATTTTATGTTCTGTATGGAAACATATCTTATGTGCTTATTCCGGCCTGTTAAGTAAACAAGTACATTGTACAAGTTCGGAATTTTTGAAGAATGAAGTCAGAGGATTTGTTTGCTAAAGATGAATCGCAAATACTCTTTGCCCCATTTAGCTTTCTAAGCACTAAAAATATTTGGGCGGACACAAACGTAGAAATGGGTGATTCAGAGAAAAGATAAAAGAAACATCATCTGTAATACAGTTGTCGGTTAAACTGATATAATATGCTTTTTGCCCAAAACTTATATTGGATCTACATTAGTAAATCCTTGGACCTCCATTTTTTTCTTTTCCATACTGCGGTCACAGGTCTTCAGATTGGACCTAACAAGGTGTCCATAAATGCTTTCTGTGAAGCCCCTTTTTGTGACTGTGTATAGGATAATGCCCACTCAGCATATTGTATTCCTAAAAGTTGTTTGGGACACTATATTCCTGGAGGGACACTATAATACCGGATGATGCACTACATTATTGGCTTGAATGGAATAAATAAGGAGTAATGGACCAAAAAATAGTTATTTTCATTGCTAAACATGAAGGCTCAACTATATTCACCCTTAGTTTCTAACAAACTAAAAAAGATTTATTATCCTTTTCTCTAGTAGTTCTTTCCGAAGGAAAAATGAACAGGAATGATAGCCCATGTTTTGGTCTGGTGATATACAGTAATATAACTAAGCTTTTCTCTTTCCACTGGATTAATTTTTATAGTAGATCCACTAAACGCTGCCAAATCAAAGCTTCACTGAAGTGAAATAATCCAAAGTTTCCAATTCTAAAGAGTAAATATTCCACAATGATGATATTGTCAGATATCCTTTCCAATGCAAATCTGGCAAATCCACAGTGTGATTTGTCCAATTTCTGCAAAGCGTGTAGCTGGCAGAAAGAATTAGCTCAATATTGGTAGTTAAAATTCCCAATCTATTTTTATGTATTTAGCTATTTGTTTGGTTACTTAAAAAACATTCGGCTTGACATGTTACAGTTGTGGTCATTAGCCAAATTCCAGCCATGCATGGATTGGCAATGCAATAACAGCACATATATTGAATATTATTGTAATTCTCATTATTCCAATGATTATTTTACTTGTGTACAAGATCCCTACATTATTTGTCCTTTTGGTTCTTGCAATGGACAATCTTCTATGAACCAGTTCAGTTTACCAGGCTGCATGATATTTATTATATGAAAGGCTCTCCAAGGAATATATAATACAGTCACCATCATACCAAAGAATAAGCTGTACTATGTTAAAAGACTCAATAAATGAAACCATCAATGTGTAGAAAGGTTGATTAACATGTTGTGTAACAAACCCCAAGCTTGGCTTTAAAAGTGTTAAAGTAACAGATATAAACCACGAGATCAAGGGTTTAATATTGTCCAGGTAAAGAGTGATTCAGCGTAGAATCATTGACTGCATCAGGGTACCGTGCAATAAGTGGTTTTTCATCATCTGTTTTGGAATTGGTGTTGGGCATATAAAAGTGTTACCTAAACCTGTACATCTTGGATATTTTTTATATCTTAGATAAGTTAATGCAAAGCCATTTTTTTCTACAGTGATTTGTTATTTAAGTAAACTTTTTACAAAAAGATAATACTGAGGGACCCATTCACAGGGAAGTGAACAGTTGTAACTATTATCTTTTAAGACAAATACATTTTGTTTTGCAGCCATCAAAAGAAAGGATATGTTAATTTGTAAAATACGTAAAATACACCATTAATTTATCAGATTTATTGGTTAGTAATGTGTCACTTATTACAAGGCTTAGAAATTGTAGATGTTGATGTCTTTGTTATAGATAAGCTCCCACACTGACTTTCAGCAATATGAAAGAAAAGACACGTCACATGCGCTTTGCATGCACAAAACCGTGTTTATCAGAGTGTTCTTTATTTACTTTCAGTTGTGTTTTAAAGTAGCTGTATAATAATTATCTTACTGAGGGACTCAATAAAAGCCCCACTATGAACTCGGACCTATAAAGTTTTGGTGCAAATTACAATGAATGCTTCTTGCCTTGTTCAAAAACTTTCATGTAGTTTCTTATGAACCGAGACCCGACGCAGGGACCTCAATAAAACCGAATAAATACAGAATTAACATTTTAAATAACTGGTCAGAACAAGGCAACCTATTTTGTCCTAATTATTAAATACATTTATATCCTATGGCAGATATTGGGGTCATGTGAGATAATTCAGATTGCTCTGCGGGGCATAAAATCGGCCCCTTGAAATCCCAGAGGCTCTTATATCTTTGCAATGTATATCTTAAGTAAAGCCCAAGTGTCCCTACTTAAAATGCATATTCCCTCCTTGGAACCCTAAACTTAAGATTTAAACAAGATAAATAAAACAGATTAACTAAATGTACTTTCTGATTGTATTCCTATGGACCTAAATTATTATTTAAATCAGATCATAACCATAGCTGGCAGATTATAATTCCTATATTTCTTTGCCCAAGCATGAAATATATCCATGTTTCATTGCTTACATATGTAAGGTTTCCAGCTGTTTCTCAAAATATGTTTTGTGGCAACTATGGGCATTACCTAAACTGAGCAGGAGAAGAGGAAGAGAGATAAGAGACATCACCCATGTGCCAGCATCTTTAGATTGTTGATACATATAGAGATTGTACATTGGACCCTTGACCTTCCAAGGACAAAGAAGAACCTTTAGGTTGTTCCATTCACGATTAGTCTAGAAACCGAGATTCTTGTAAACATTTACCACTGTTTGTTTCCTTGTTTCAGAAAGCTATTTATTACACATTTAAAAACTGTTTGCATGTACGCTAGTACGCAATCACAAGAATTTAATTTGAATTACACTAAGTCTGGCTCATTTTATTCTTCCGTTCAGTCACATAAATACCAGGGTCTGTTTACAAAACTTTGTCGATTAGAACGCACAAGCTCTTCTAAATAAACAGATGCCCTGGTGTGATGTCTGAAATATCCACATTTTCAAAGCTGCTTTATGAACACCAAGTATTTCCCCATATGTTTTGCATTTGAATAACATGTTCAAAAAGGCAAATAAGCGAGGCTTGGTATTTAGTTGAAGTTTTGTTTTTTTTTCTCAAAAATGCAATAACATCTGTGGCAATAAAGGATTTTTCTTTAATAACTATATTTATGGATATTATCAGTTGAAAACAATTTACAGCTAATTGTCTTAAAAGGCTTTAGTCTTTGTGTTGTTTAACAAAGGCCCTCAAAGAGACTTTTAATTACATAGCCGCAAATGTTTAAGAGCAAATACTGCGCTACATATTGTTCCAGACTTATATAGATTCATGTGACAAACCCATGATCTCTCTTAGGTGACACAGCCCGCTCATTAACACACACCACAGTCAGAGATTAAATACAAGCTTTGAAATATTGCCAGCATGCACAGTTCAGAGTACTGAACTCTGACCTTTGCGCTACTAATTTCAGTTTAGGATAAATGTCTGACATTTCAACTCAGCTTTTATCATTTTTAATGTTCAAATATCACTTATCAACATTTATAGAGTCAGGGGGGGGAAAGGAAAGGGAAGACTTGCTGAACGTCAGTTTTTATATTTTTAAGAAGACAACAGATTTCAATTGAATGTGTAAAAGCGGCCTCTTTTGTTAACAGGGCATTCCAAAGCATACTGGAGAAGGATCTTATTACAACAAAAATCTTTATGCCTTGATATTCTAGAGTGATGCCTTTCTGAAACACTGTACAATTAAAGGGGCAGCTACAACAAAGAAAAAAGTCTAGATTAGATTATTTGATGTTTAGTGTTGGAATTCCTGGACAACGTACATTCACCAAACATGAAAACAGAGAGTGGACAACTAGTAAGTGACTGAAAAAGACAGTCACCATAAAGCAAACTAAACTTTCCTTTACAAAAAAATGTTGGCACTAAGCCCAAACACAACTCTCCTCCAAACTATTGTGAGAATGCGATGCGCGCACACAACCTCTGCTACTGCCAGCACTTCCTTTGGGGCTTCTATGACGGAGCGCCGGCATCACATGACCTTCCGGTGCTCAGTCATAGAAGCCCCGGCGGATGTGCCAGCAGCAGCGGAGGTTGTCTGCGCGCAGAGTGGCATATAGGAGGTTAAAATGAATATCAGGGAAGCAGAGTGGCATATAGGGGGTTAAAAGGAATATCAGGGAGGCAGAGTGGCAAATAGGGGTGTATAAGGCATATCTGGGGACAGGTTAGCAAATAAAAGGAAATAAATACAAAAAATGCATTTTTCTCATAGTTTTTACTAAATATGAAAAAATTATTTACATGTGAACTCATATTTACTAGTAAAACTATTTTCCTATAGGGTAGTCTTATAGTCAGGCTTTTTCTTCTTTTTCCTAAATTAATATTCAAATTATGGGGGTGGTCTAATTATCAAGCAAATACGGTAATTATAAATGCACAGTGTATGCCTGCTGTAGCATCGAGTAAAATTACATTTGGTTTTATTGATAGACAATTTCAAGTACTGACATGAAATGCATGACTTGCTAAGTATACGATACCACTCTTTAACCAATTCTGACATTTTGCTCACGGCCTAAGCCTTGTGATTACTTTAAATGTGTTCCTCATAACTTCTGTAACATTGTTAACATATGACACAAATTAAATAATGTTTTGGAAACTTAGACCTAGGAGCTACATTTTGTAATAATAATACAATAAAAAGGGAATCTGCCTGAAGCACAATATATAATGTTTAACAAAACACTACAAGATTGTAGAGAAGTGCCAATGCAGGGGCGCACCCTATACAATTTAAAATCATTTTAAGCACACAAGCATTTACTAGAAATTATGATTTAAAGGTGTCATATAACAGGCAAGAGAAAGTGAACTCCCCAGCATGTTAAGCAAATAAGCCTTAGCAGATACATGTTTTTTTTAGCACTTCTCTTAAAAACAGAAAATTTCCACCTTTACGGTAACAACCTATTACTGCCTTCTTTTGTGTCATATGGCAATATACGTTATAGTAAAGATGTTTTTTATATATTAACCCCTTAATGACAAAGCCCGTACATGTACGCGCTCAAAATGCATTGTTTTCAATTTGGGATCGCCTATTGTCCTTAAGGGGTTAACTGCTGTATACTTCATTCAAGAGCAGAAATATACCATTGTAGCCCTTATCCTGACTGAGTGGGGTCTCTACGGACAGCAAGGGAACATAAAATAACAGAGGGGCCGGTGTCCATTTCTTTTCTGCTGTGGGCTTTGCAAGGTGAGATGGGGAAGGGCTGGATGACGCAGTCAATGACATGGCAGAAAGATAAGGGGGCTGCTCCCACAGTAAACAACTGAAAAAATGCAATATTTGGGAGAAGACACTTTAAGGAAAAACAGGCAACATTAGCTGGAGAGAAATTTCTAAATAAAAAATTGGAATTGCTAGGATTATACATATTATGATAAAATGGCTCTTTAGATAATAGGATTATAATTCCCTGCAAATTCCTTATTTATTGCTTTTGCATGTCAGTGGTGAAAAGTAGTATATCGTGACTATTTATCCAAAAAAGGCTGCTTATTGTACAGGCACATATCAGAATTAAGGAGAAATAATGACCGTTTAAACTTAGGCTGACATAACCCGTGATAAACAGTCAATGGAAAATATTACAATGTTTTCTTTTTTGAGTGGATTTAAGCTGCATAGTTCATGCAGCTATATTATAACATAAACTACTTCTGTTTTCCATTGTACTAATGTTAGGAATGTTGGCAACTAGGAGGGTTTTTTAGATCATTTTTATTCATTAAAAAAAAATGTTTATCCCAAAAGTTAACCCTTTACAGGCACAAAGTGCCGTAAAACCCTTTAAGGCCTTAGAGGGGTTATACGATGAGTGTATGGTTTCTAAATCAAAATGAACATTTACAACTAACCTAATGTTCTTGCTTCACAGTGATTTATGTTGTATAAAATATAATGCTGTTCAGGTTCACCTGTATAATGTTAAAGGGAATGTTTAAAAATGAAAAAATAAACTTTTTTTTTATTATGCTTTAATTTTGAACAGAAAGCTGCCTTCACTTTTTTTGTCTTACTCTGTGTAATCTTCTCGGGAAAGGAATTCATAAATCAGGGGGCATCAACTCTTCAGAAGGTGACAGTAACATAGAAGTTGACGGCAAAAACATTTGGCCCTCCTAGTTTAACAAATTCTGGGTAACGGTAATTTTACAACCAGTTATTACAGTAAGGAAGAGGGTATTATCTAGAATTTTGCAATAAATTCAATTTAATGTATTAACCTCCCTTTCAACTACACCACACATTCTCCCTATTACTTAACCCATGTTTCAGCTGTGGTTCATTGCTGGCTTGTATTAATATTATTTTCCTACTACATAATTCCTTTTTTCTAGTTACATCACTAAATGTGACTAACTATGGTCAATAAGTGATTCACACATCAGAGTTGGCAAAAATGTCACATTTTCTGGAGAAATCAGCATAACGTGGAATCTCCGGGTAAAGATATGCTTCCCAGGGTCTCAGGCTCAGCTTTTTTTTCTTTCTAGACGTAAGGGGGCATTCTTTCGTAATGCACACCTCCCTCCAATTTTGCCCACTAAAGGCGCCCACCTCTATATACAGCTAGCCCTGAACCTTCTCAAAGCCATTAATTCAAAAGAGGGAGGACTCTGGGTAGTCTACCCTGGGAAGTTCCCAAGTATGGGTATCGACCAGCAAAGTGAGACAGCAAACTTTATTAAATATCACGGTTTGGATGAATCCGTGTTTAAAAGAGGAACCGTGTCAGCTTTGCTAGGTAGCGTTGGGCTGCAGATTTGCTAGGCTGTGTGTGAAGGAACTTGTAAGATGCACTGTGGTAAAGTAATCTGAAGAAATCCAGACAGATACTAATACTAATTTGTGATTTTATCAGTGTCATTTGAGTATAGGGAATAAAAGAGGTGCAACACATTGCAAAGATAATAATCTTCACTCTATGGTGAGCATGATAATGGTGTCCAGTAAAACCACGGGTCTACACTATAAGAGGCCAGTTTGAGCCTACACTTGTGTTATGACTAACAAATCCATTTACGTTTATAATATCAAATGCCAGCAGCACATATACAAGAAAATAAACATTTAAATAAATGCAGTAGAATAGTTGAAAGAAGAAAAAAAAAACGTATCAAAAGCTTTTGCTTGGCATTCCTGTGACCTATATGATTCACTGAGATTTAAGAAACATTTTAGCTGAGATGCTTCAAGGAACACATGAAAAGGACAGCTGAAAAATAAAACCCAATAAGCTTTTTAAAAAAGTAAGAAAAGATATAAAAGGTTTAGTATGAATCATTACATTCAACTTCCTTCACAAGAACACTACAAAATACAGAACATACCCTATGGATTTACTGATAAGTCAGTTCCAACAGCTACTTTTATCACCAAAAGAACGTATTCAATAGGAATTATCTCCTGTCGTTTAGAAATTACGATTAAAAAGCTTGTGTCAACATGGCTCTAAAGGAATAGTATGCAAGTCATACCATATATATTGGTTTTAGTTTTAACCAAATTTAATTACCAACCTTTTACTGTAATGAGAAAATGCACTATATCAAAAATATATAGTCTGTTTAAACAGAATGTTTAGCTAAATAATACCCCCTTTACGCTTGCCATGATTATATATATATATTTTATTATATTATATATTTTTTTTTTTTTCACAGTCTTATATGTGGATAAAATGTACAGTCATTTTATCCCCAATAACCATTACTAGTGATCACATTTATTTTGTTTGACCTCTTTACACTTGATATTGAATTGTTTCAATAACTAAGTATGATGCAGCCATTTTCATCAACATTTTCTAGGTTATTGTGTCTCAGCTTTAATTAGAGCAAACGTAAATGATCATTTGTAATATCTGTAAGTCTAAGGTAATCTAGATAATGGAAAATGGGAGAAGTAGAGGAGCAATTACCTGTGTCAAATTAGGTCAATGCAAAAAAAAAAAAGCGTAGTCTATTTTTGTTCATGCACAAACACGACTGAATGTGTGATTCAGTAACGTCTGGCAGATGAATATAATCTGCTGCTTTGCTACATATATAATATTGTTGAAATTGTTTGAAGCATGAGTATTGTCCTATCCTGACTCAGGGGAGAGGGACAATTAAGGAAAGGAAGAATCCTTTCACTGATCACGTTCTCTGATCCCTCAACCTACTTTGAGGGTACATTTTCAAAAAGAAAAATATACCCCAAGTAATACTATGTCACCCGATTTTTAGTCCATCACTTTTCAGGTTTATTTTGGAACCTCTAGGAGTTTGAGCAAGTTTCAGGCTCACCCTCCTTCCTAATTGCTTTGTTGTCCATTTATCTAGTGTGGAAGTACTGGTATAATGTGGAAGTGTTTTAGGATCTAAATACATAGTGGTGCTCTAGTGCTAGACATACAGACATACATTAGGAGTTAAATGATACATTTAAGTAGACACTTTAATCAATAAGGAAGGTTATGAGGTGATTCGGATGACTGGAATCTCATTGGAGTGGTGGCATTTCCCATCTGAAAACCACATCTGCTGTATATTTATATAGGTAAACTATTTAACCTAGTATATATAATTTTGTAATGTAATTTCCTTATCTTGAGTTATATACTACATGTATGGAAAGCTATTGCGTCTGTATTTGAAATATTAATATACAGTAACAATTCTAAAGCATTTCAAGAATTCACTTGCTACTCTCTCTGACCTCTTCAACTCTGTAAAACTGTCATATTTATACATATTAGTTAATTTACAAATTATACTTTATTGAAAGAGGTTTATATATATATATATATATAGAAAAGTGGTATGGTTTGAAATGCTAAGCTCCAGTGCCTTTATATCATTGTGTAGAAAATTGTTCTTATTACACTTCATGGGAGCTTGGGAAATTGTCCTTAACAAGGAGAATTGTAGAACTTCTCTTAAGAGAAGTCCCAGTACTACTCATCATGTAGAAGAAAGCTACAAAATCATTATTCACCTGTATAGTAGAGTTCCAGAAGCTTTCTACCCTAGTGTAGTAGAGTTAAATAATATTTTTGCCGTATTGTACCTAGATAAAGCCATGGATATATCAGTAGTCATCAATCATCAGTATACATTTCATTGTAGTCTATTTGAGTAGTGCTAGACCTTCACCATTCTGATGATCAAGATGCTAATAGTATATTGTTAACATTATCAGTCTATTTTGTTAAACAGTACAAATATTGCATGTTTTATAATGAGTGGCAGAATGCAAAACTTGCAAATATTTATTTTTAGCTCTATGGGAAATAGAGCAATTAAGAGCCGTAAGACTACAGTACTTGCTTAACAGAAGCAATTATATTACTCATATAAAACAAAGTATTCCTGCTCTCCTATCTCCCTGTTCACATTCTTTAGCTTTCCACTGACATTTAAAGGAGACTCAAGAGTATTAGTTTTCTGTTGTAAGAGATTGACCATTACAAAGTACACCTGGGTAACATAATAATTTTCCCTGTGCTTAAATAGCTAACATTTTAGAAGTATCACATCTGGAATGCCAAGCATTTCCTTAGAATTTGTTTTGTTTGAACCAACTTTTGCTTTACTAAACTCTAACATGTATATCTTTACATGTCTGTTTTTGTGATTTCTGCACTCAAATTCTTCAGTCATCTTTGGTCATGTATAGTGGCAGAGTTTGTGAAGTGGTCTTACCACAATAACAACTAATAGGATGTTCCTGCTCATTGGAGCATGATGTTGGTTGATTAGGTGATAAGATTGCAAGGGTCCGGAATAAATTATTATGATTCTATATCATTGCAATTGGTTTATGCAATATGCAAAAAATTACAGGTAGATTCAGGAAAAGGGTTCATGTGAAAGGTAAGCATGATTTAGGTTGCCCCTGATCTCCCATTAGTCACCAGTCACACAACTCACAATATGTCCTACCCTAAGTGGTCTTTTAGGTCTCCAATATGATCAAGAGGACCATGGATAGTTTTACTAAGGACTAATTAGCTGGTGGGTGAAAACCCTGTTGTTCTACCCCTATAATCTAGAAATCCACAGTCACTTAAGGTGATAGACACAAATAAAGCTATTGAAATGTGTATTCAATATCTGCTTTAAAGTTTTAGATCCAGAAGACCTAAACAAATAGCCTAGCATCTTTTTCACGTAGCCCTGCTGCGGGCAAGCAGCAGGTTTAGGATCCAGATCCCCCGCAGCGCTGCAGGGGACCTGGATCCTACTCTCCAGCTGCCGGTGGACGTCTGTGCGATACACGTAGACAACCTCCGCTGCCGGCACCATAGAAGCACCGGTAGAAGCGGAGGTTGTCTAAGGCGCATCGCACAGACGTCCACCGGTCGTCCCCACTAGACACCAGGGAGTCTGGGGGTGCATTATGTCATGTTTGTATAACATATGCTGACTAACTGCATTACTGCAAAAATGTTACAATACACGTATTCCTGTTCATTAGATAAAATACTGTTTTTCTATTTCACTAATATGTATTTTTTCTTTAAATATATATTTTTTTCTTTAAAATAGCACCAAACTTTTAGGGTGTGGCCAATAATCGGGTTAGGTCTATATTCGAGCCAATACAGTAATTTAAACACATTGATGGATATGTGCAACATTTGTAGCAAAACATAAAAAATATTAAAATACTGCAGTATGACCTTTAAAGATGGCCCAGCACACAAAAGAGGGACACTGAAATGCCTATAGGTAAAACCTGCCCTTCTTCTGAAAGTGAAGTCACACATTAAAGGGTTCACATATCTACCTTTCAAATTGAATTAGATGATTTAAAAATGATATAGTCTACTATTTATTTTACCTGCCTTGTTTATTTTAAAAATGTAAAATGTTACACTGTGTAAAGTATGCTTTGTGACCTTTCCGAATCTGTAAATGTTAATCAACTCACAACTGAAAGAGAAATATATACTATGCAGTTTTAAAATGACTTGTTTCAAATAAAACAGCGAAGTGAAGTTTAGCAATGAAAACCTTTTTTTCCAGTATTTCACACTGGAATGGAATAATCCCACCTTTACCACATGTCCTTTGGTACCTTTTTAGAAACCTACTCTCTAGGCACTTGATTGGTAGGCCAAAGAAAAAAGGAGTATAGTATTAACATAATACATGTTATTTATAACTAAACGAGTACAATCTGTGCTGCACAACATTTTTACAAGAAATGTTTCCTCCCATGACAGTGTCCCTTTTTGGAAGCCCATTTTTTTTATCTGGATTTCTGAGAGCACTTCTATTATTATTATTATTATTATGTTTTACATAGCGTCATCATATTTCATAGCGCTGTACAATGGGTAGACATGACATAACATAAGTAGTATATAACATAACAATTGGACTAACAGAGACAACAGGTGAGGACAGACCTGCTCAAACTTCCAATTTGCTTCCAATCTAGAGGCCTGAAGGCTGTTACATTTATCTATCATGAACTTAGTGTTATACATCTGAATACACACACACACACACACACACATGCCCAAACAGGATATTCAATAAACAAATATCTCAAATTCAACATAAGCCACAAATCCTGCCCATGCCTAAATAAAAACATGATGCTTTGCTACTTGGGTATTAACACATCTATTTAAATTGCCTTCCTAACTCCCGGTAATACCGCTCTCAAGTCTCCCATGACATGAACAGCCTTTATGTCAAACAGAATGATACACAGATATGAGCCATGCCAAAAAGGCTACTCTTGACATTATATAGGTTTTCTTACAAAGACAAAAGCTAGATTATGATGCTCAACAAATTATAAATACTGTCTGTAGATTGATTCAACATACTTAGGATGCCACGTGGCAGGCATTTCTCTAACATTTTTTGCATTCATTTCATGTCCTGTTTGCATACAGTTAGAGAAACAGAAAATAGGAGGGGGCTTTTATGAGTGCCCAACATCCCTAAGGCCTCAAAACAATTAGTTGATACAACATATAGGTATACGTATACCATCTCTTGATTAATCTCAAGTTGCTTAGCAACAAAACACTAATGGGCTTGTTTAAAAATTGCTCCTTATAAGTGCTTTAAAAATTATATCATTAGTTTACAGTGAACAACATATATATATATATATATATATTGTACATTGCCAGGGCCCAATATATTTTACGTCATGGCTGCAATGTTGGTGACCATTCTACAAGAAACATAGACAAACTACTGTTAATAACTATTCAGTGATTTAAAATGTTTAGAAAAAAGAAAAAGAATCACATTGGTATACAGTACATAAAAAGCCAATTATTTAGACCCATTTGTGAATACACATTACAAACATAACATACAATTCTTCAATAGACACTACCCAGTTCGGAGAAATTGGCAGTCATGTGAGTTTTTATTAGACTACCAGTAACATTAAATGAGCAACAGCATACATCCAATTCAGGCAATGCAATACAATATACAACATAAATCATTACAAAAGTCATAAGCGTCCAACCTCAAATAGCCCACTTGTGCACCAACAGAACATGGGGTTCTCTCAAGACTGGAGTCCCACTGAGCTTAAGATATTTACATTGTAAGTGTAAAAAATAAACACTTCAAAAAGCAGAATATCAATAAAATCCCACTGTTTTTGAAGACTTGTTTTAATCATAGTTACACGGAATTACCTGACGAGCGCCATGTAATTATATTATTAAACGGTAGGAAACACCTATTTACTTTATCTATAATGAGCCATTCATTTATGTATTAGGACTAAGTAATTCAGCCAAATGCTGTATAATTTTGTTGAATAATCCCAGCTACTGAGCAAAATTTATCCCAGAGAATGAGGCATCCTACCAATCTCTGTGGCCAAATGATAATTACTGGAGTCTATGGAAAAAATATCTCAATAGAGGCCCTTTTACGAGCAAGCTTACATATATATATATATCAGGAACAGTTCAAAACTTGTGTTTCATTTATATTACATAATATAAGAAGTATTCTGGCCTTAGCTGAGTAGGCATATGGTGGTAGTTCCATGGTGTTGCAGCCCTGGCTCCATGGACCACTTGCAAGATAAGAGAGCTCCCTTCTACCTATCCCATATATACTATGGGGCACTGTGCATAGCCAGAACAGACTTCATAATGATCTTACTCCTCGTGTCTTTATAATGCAGAGCACTGGGATATGATGTCATATTCCAGCCCTAGACAACAATGTGGTGGGGGTTGACTGGGGTACCTACCTGGGTTAGAACTAGGGCAATGCCGAGTCAAGATTCGCTATTGGGTACTTGTTTAGCAGAGCTAGCTAGTGCCGGTATAAATACAACGAATATTGCTAAGTAGTGTTGTCCTGTCGATATCCCAAGTCTTACATTTCATGTACTAACGCCCTATAATGTTATATCTGCAGATCGTTTAACTAATATGACGACCGTATATATCAATAAATAATAATAATATATGAATTTAGTAGGCCTCCTTTAAGGAAAGCCTACAGTAAACACAAATGTAGCTACCATAAGGCTCTCCTCCTTCTGTGAGGGTGTTTATGGGGGGCAGGGCTTGCTGTGTGTGGAGAATGGGTTAGCTTTGCTCAGGGGTGGGGTTATTCTGAGACAGGAGTAGGTGGGAGTTGGAAAGGAAGTATGTGGGAAGTGAGCGTGAGAGAGGAGAGACCAGGGGACCCAATGAAACATCACTTCACCCAGAGACTCCAGGTCAAACCTGGAGAGTGCCCAGGTATGTTAATGAATCACAAATAGATGCAAATATTTGACTGATCCATAAGGGTTGTTTAAATTCTACTGAGTAAGGAAGTTTTCATTAGCATATTAAAGTAATAGAATGCTATCACCTTCGAGGACGTAGAAAATTAAAATTGAAACTTGATCCTCAAATATCGGTTAAACTAAAACTGGTTTTATAACAAAAATAAAGCAGCTATGCCGGTAGATAAATCACAATCCTACAAATCACCATTTTCCACATCTTATCTCCATAACATGGGGCCTCCCACATCTAAAGATATTTATACAATGGTTCCTGTATAAACAAACATTTTTTACTCTATTATTCAAAATTATTTGTATTACTTTTCTTGTTGCAGACATGAATCAGAAGCAATGCGAAAATAATAAATTGAAATTTCTGCAACATTTTACATACCTTTTTTTAACATGTGTGTGAATGAATGATGAATAAACAATGTAATTTAAAATGCCTGTGTACTAGCCCTGAGCCTGAACTAACAAAGAAAGAAAGGTAGCTGATAATTTACACACTGTTATGTTGTAAAGAATATTGCACAAAACACCAATGTATTTCATAAAACCGGTTATCCAAGGTTCAGATTTCGTAACTTATACACTACAATCAACTCTGTTTTGCAGCCAGGGAAATATTTGTCTTCAATAGTTAAGCAAACACACTAACTTCCATTAGAAAAAGTAAACACTTTTGTTAACATCTGCAAAAAGCTGACTGTACAATTAAGGTAAGTAGGAAATCCTTTAAAGTTTCTTCAAAGTTATAATAGCTAAAGGTCAGCACTGTGCTCCCTAATTAAGATCTTAAAAGAGAAGAAATACCAATTAATGGCTGCTGCATATAATACATAAGTGGAATGCATGATTAAGACAAAAACTAGCGTGTCACCAGTAAAGGGTTAATTTAACAGGCATTGTACATGTATTCGCCATTTTATACGTTTGTTTATTTCCAGTATATATCTAAATGGATTAATTGTTTTGATTTATATAAAAGACTATGCCCTATACAACTTTATAATTGTATTTATACAAAAACATATTTTCAAACTAGAATTGCCCACTAAAGTATTGAAGCCCCTTTTAACGAAGGGACAAAATGCAAAGACGACTGGGATAGATCCTGTTTTCAAATGTTTTCTTTCAGGATATACCTGAGATACAAGACACAATCAAATGTTTTCTTTTAGGATATAGCGGCCCTTCATGGGGATTAAAAGTCTGTTCAAGACATGTTCATAGACCTCCGTTGCCCCAGAGATCTCCTCCTTCATCCACATTTTTCCTCATCGAACCCAGACACATCTATCCATGTATCTAAACCAGGGGCAAAACAACAGCTATCCTCTAAATCTTTTGTGAAACTAGAACGCTGTTGATTCTCAACCACCACCCTGCCGAGCAAATCCATTCTGAACATCTAGAGGGCAACTTGTTGGCTTATCTGATCTGAAAGGCCTGGTTATTGTTTTAATTTCCTCTTTACAAAACATAATGAAATTGCTTAAATTCTTCTGATCTTATTACAAAGCCTTTGAATAAATATCACTCTTTGTATAATACAGACATTCACTGTTCCGATGTACTCCTGCTAAGGTTAATCTGTCATCGTTGTGCACATATGAAAACAACTGACATAATACTCATACAACCAGTTCTACCAACAGCAATTAAAAAAAACACAAAATGCATATAATAGCATGGAAGAAATATATAGAATAGTTCAACATTCAAATTCTATATTCAAGGAACAATTA
The DNA here is from genome assembly GCA_009364415.1 of Spea multiplicata. Lineage (NCBI taxonomy): Eukaryota > Metazoa > Chordata > Amphibia > Anura > Pelobatidae > Spea > Spea multiplicata. The sequence goes on from VKOC01000007.1 coordinate 1,755,988, forward strand.
TCCACTGAGATTATTGGTAAAGACAACATGCAGAAGAAATCACATGATTCGGGTTATTTAAAGGCCAACCAGGCCAAAACATTAATTTAACTCCCTAGCATATTAAGAAAATAAAGCGTAACAGATCTCTCATGTAATTATTTGATGGTTTAATCAAATCAAAACAATAGAAAAACATTTAAGGAGCATTTTTCGATTTCTGTGGCTGCTTTTGTGTCACATCATAACTTTTCCAGTAAAACAAATATATATAAACGAGGCAAAATGTTAATGGTTCCTGGGAAAAGCATTCAACTTTACTAAGGAATGGTATTTCTACACTTGAAATGTCTTAATACAACATGTGTACAATTATTTACATTATCATATGCATTGTGCCATGTAGACTGCCATTTTTATAGTATGTGTATATTTATATTGATATGATTGATGATCATAATAAATAATGAAACTACCCAGCAGGAAATATCAGTACTTGTCAGTAGTTCTTTCTGAACATCTGACTTGAAAGACCCAAGCATACTTGAGTACTCTCTTCAGATCTCCCCTAGTGGACCTGGTGTGTGTGTATGTGTGTGTGTGTTTTAGGAGTAAATGTTGAGAAATAATGAAAAAGAAATGTGGTTTTTTTAAAACAGTCATTGTGTGAAAGGAATTATTCATGCCTTAAGTATGCAGAAACAGTCATTCTCGTGTACCAGTAAATAAAAAAGGAAGACGTTTATATTTGCATTTCAAAGCTTCAGACAGGAATTTCACAATGTCGTAAACAATATATATTTTGTTGTTTTGGCTATTAACAGCAATATCATTTTGCAGGACACATCGCATTCTGTTATGTGACTTGTGGTTGCAAAATGTCGAACGAGTCACACTAGGCAATTAACAAAGCCATCAAATATTCTCATGAAATGGATTGCTTACACTTTGAGATTAGTCAGTAAATTGCCATTCCTCCAAGCCCACGAGTAATGCACTATTAGCATCAGTATAAGGTGGCCTTAATGCTAAATGTACACACCATGTAAAAATCAATTGGCATACAATGTCTGACTGCTTTGGACAAAGTGTAAAATCTGAGCCTTCTTTCATACTTTGCCGGGGTATTGTATTATTATTGAAATAAAAAATATACTTATTAAATAAATAAGGTTAAATAAATTACTATCCATTTATTAATAATAAAACATTTGGAAGCAAAACATTTTATATTATTTTATATAGTTATTTAACAGCTAGTTTTCCTGTCCTATATGGAATGTTTTGAAATGTGCATTTGCTTTGTATTATTATTATATATACTCACACATAGGGGTGAGGCCTGGTAGTACCAATGCCTTTGGGTGTCCTATATTCATATATTTTATATATTTTAATGGATATGTATTCCGGTTGGGGCTGCCCAGTACACATAATAAAAACTGTTTATTTTTAAACCAAAATCATGGTGTTCATATTTGTGAAAGTGTTACAATCCATTGAGAACACTTTATAAGGATAGGTTGCATCATTAATAATTTGTGAAATAATATATACCATAGAATCATCTCTGTAACTAGCATTCCATAACCTGCAATTAATCTTATTATAATAAAATATGTGACATACACATTTTGGTACCATTCGGCTCCAGAACCAGAACCAGGTACGCACACATATTAACTTACAATGTGTCTGGAACATTGACGCTTGTTAAATTATAAAAAAAAAACAACACAATATGATGATACCTACAAACAAAAACAAGTATTTGTATTTCATAAAATACTGAGACATCTACACATATCTACACATATTTACCAGACCTGTTATATTATATGGTATAGATATAGACTTACCAAATTCATCACAAATGCTTTCATTTTCAATTAGGGTGGGGTGATCAAAGGTGTCCCGACAGTACAACATTTTTGTGTTCTTGTTCATGATTGCAATACCGCCAAGTGCTTGAACAAATTGGTCTGCCAATACAGATGAGGGCTTTTCCTGAATACGTTTCAGGATCGACCGATATCTACAGTATTGTGGATAACTTAGAACCATCACATTTTTCTCTTCTTCATTTTCACCTGTGATTGAAGCAAAAAAAAATATTATGCACCCAATCAAAACAAATCAGGAAAGAAAAGTATTAATACTTTTGTAAGATAAATGATACAACTTTGATATAAAACAACTTTCCACCAAGACAAATTTGCTTAACCCCACGTTTATAATGAACATTGCAATTTAAAAACAAATCTAACCATGTCTTTATGGGCCCTGCTGTGTTCCCACAAAGTTATAAGCATATCATTGTCCAAAATGTATTTCCCTTTTAGCATACCAAGATATTTTGGACAACGCCATGCTTACAACTTTTTGGGAACAGTTTGGGGAAGGGCCTTTTCTATTACAGCATGACATGAATGGAAACATACACTGCATCTTATAGGGCTGAGAGTCCTCCATGACATACTGCATACACCTCTAGTAAATGTTATTAATTGCTTTTTGTTTTTTTTTCTTACACAATAGTATAAAATTAGGTTGTTAGTAATACTGGGCTGACAAAAAAATAACAAAGCCATGATTTACTTTTGGGTAGTTAATACTTACACTTGACCAAGTTATGGGTAAGTTATGGATGTATATTTGCAAGACAGACCTTGACTAAAAACATTGTGAATATTGCTGACTTGTTAAATTAAAGCGTGTTGAAATACCAGAGCTGTTCCATGGAAACACATAATCTAACAGCAGGTATGTACTGAAACATCTTTAACATTTAATTGATCATTTCAGTGCCGGTCACCCTGGAGGTACAACTTTGAATTCCTATCATTCAAACATTCATCCACTAAGAAACTGATGGGATGTGTGATTCTACTAGAGCGGAGAGACGGACCTTCTGAGAAATCTTTATCGGAAATGGCCATACTCTCTGTATTCCATTACCCTGGAGGCCCTTATTGGTCGATGGAGCCATTATCCAAACCTCCATTACAAAGAAAGACTGGATGCGAAAATGAAAAAATATAGTAGGATTGTTTGTATTATTTTATATTTTTTTCATTACAGTATTTTGTAACGGATCCCATTTTGAGAACACACTGGGATGTATACATTGTATCCTTTATCTGTGCAATAAACCATAGATACAACACCATACATCCTATTTACTAAGAAATCTGCATTGTAAATTAGCTGTAGTCCTTGCAATCACCGAACTTTGTGTAGACGTCATAATAAGGAAGCTGGTTGCGAATTACCCGTCATAAAAAATAAATAGAATTGTAAAAGGCACACATTAATCATCAGGTTCAATGTCTAATACTAATATTTTTCGAGCAGTTCACAAGGGAAAGGTATGAATAACAGTCTTGCTTCAAAGCAGGAAAAAAAAATTGAAGTCATTTTTTTTCCCCGCATCTTGGCAGTGCCATTTAATGTTTGAAGAGGTTGCAAAACATGGCTCATTCTTCAAAACAGAATGTTCTCTTTTTCCAGAATTCCTAGCAACAATCCAAAAATATTAAATAAAACATGACATAATCACCCTGTGAACTGTAGTGTTGGAGTGACATATATTTATATCTTCTCTGATCTAATAACAGTACAGAACAATATTTTCAAACTGTGCTAGTGCTTGTAGTATAATTAAAAACCCATTTAGGAAAGTCTTTTTTCCTATAGACAAAGATATACTAAATAAAAAAAAAGTTGAAATAGTAATTCAAATTATTTATTGCTTTACCAACATATGTTCCCCCACACAAGAGTGGTAGGGAAGAAGTGGACACATACGTGTGCCTTACCTCTAGGGCAAAATGTTACTTGTACCTGAGGTTATGATTTACATTGACTGTCCCTATAATGATCATCTACCCCTATCACTTATTAGCAGGGCATGATTACTTGGTTATTAGCATGTTGAATGATGCCAAAAACATCTGGCTATAAACACATAAGCAAATCAGATATATTAATATGATAATCTCTCATCTACATGGCGTTAATGCAGAATTACACCAACATCCATCAAATCATAGAATAAGAGAATAAAACTCCCATAGTGTAAATAATGGATCATGTAAACATAAACATTAGTCATTTATTACCTAACTAATTTGACCTACTTCTGGATTAAGAAAATCTATAAACAAACATTACACACATTAATACATAGATACAAGTTGTGAAGCAGGTGGAAACTGGAGCTTCCAGCACTAGTCTTTCCTCTATAGAGTCAACAAACGTCTACTTAACTGTGTAACAAATAGAGAATGGATACCACAACAGACATAGATAACAGTGTTGGGAGAGTCTTTTCTATTGAACTACACAGCTTACTAAATTGAATTGCCAAAACCCACTTTAGTTTTCCACAGAGATAAATTTATCTCTAGGCTAACCAAGCAAGTCGTTAGGGCACCATATTTTTTTCGCGAGGTTGTGGAAGGAGAAAGGGATCAGTCAAACCCAGGAAGTTCCTAGGTTTGTATACAGAATTTGAGTTCAACCCGGATGCCACTTAAATGTTGACCCACAAGTGCCAATGCTAAGTTGACATTTTCACTAAAGAGACTTTAAAATCTGAATACTCAACTTGTTTAACTACTAAGAATCAGCTTGCAGAGGTTAACCTACATGTATATGTTTTCAGATTGTAAAGTTGTTTAAGAAGGGCCCTCCTCACATTTTATTTCTGTAAATCCAGATTCTGATGGACTACTTTATATATCTTGTACACTGCTACAGAATATGATGGTGATGATAAATCAGTTACTACTATGGCTAACAATAATATGAATATACCAAGGATGGCTGTCAAAGGAGTATTTTTACCCAAAGTCTAAGGAGCCAAATGGTTAACTTGTAGTATCTCACCAGGACTTAGAGGAATGATAATTCATCATTCACCGAGCTAACTTCTGTCAATTGCTAAAACAACTGAACTAGCTACTTCAGTGACAATAACTTGTAGAGCATTCTATAATCCCAGCCATGCCCCTTTCAGAAATAGTATTTTAAAGACAAGGAATGGCTAGTTTTAACAGAAAAGATATAACAATCTTAATTATTTTATTCCAAATATCATTGAATCATATACATTGTAAATACCCCTTAAACATACACTTGAGGTTTATTCAGTACCTTTTCTTCGCATATTCAAATATTTACAGATTAACCTTTTCCAAAGGACCTTTGATTATACTTAAGGACCCAACCCATCCATTGCACACATTAGGTTTATTTTCACATACAGCCAGGACTTATTTAAACAAATATCCAAGCTGATGCAAGAAACTATTTTTTTAAGATTAATTCTCATAATTCCCTTAAGGTACCCAGACCTGAAGAAAAACAGGTGTCCACGTAGAACAAAAAAGGCAAAAAAATTTTGTCATTTTGTTCCCACTAATTACACCTTCTGCAGTGAAACTATTCAGCATAGCTTTCTGCAACACAGATGTAATTAGACTAATACTATTTTGTAGGGTATCTGAAAAATGGCCACAACTTCAGAGATTCATATTTCTATTCAAATGAATACATGCGTTAGCTAATTTGGCACAAAACCAGTTTTATAATGCGTGAAACAAGGGTGACATTTGAAAAATAATCCCAAAATGCATTTAAATGCCAAAAAATATGTAATTTTTATAATTTCAGTTGTGAAATTATTTTAGCTGCTTTCGACCATAATGTCAGCATCCTCAAAAAAAAATCCAGAATGTACTATTATGCAATTTATATTTCATAACACAGCCTTGCAATAAATATTTTTTTTTTAGATAGAAATATGTAAGGCGGGACTAAAGAGTCAATATCTTGCACCGTGTAACTGCTGGCTGTATATAAATCAAACATAATAATAAAGTTAATAATAATTATAAACTATGGCTATCCAGTGATAATATGAGCATATACCTGCCATTCATTTTTTCCCCTTAAAAAGAATATCAAAAACAGGTAAAATAGACAAAAATGTATTGTAATAAATATCATCCTCACTACCAAGATCACCTGTTGATTAATTTTTTATGTTCCTCTACAACATTACATTTTAAAATGTTTGCTTCCACTTTACACCAGAAGAAAATGAATGCTCTATTTGTTAAAAAATGCAGCCCCACAAAAATTACACATATGCCACGCGGCTATTTTGGATAAATATTATAAAAAATTGAAAAAAAGTTTTAATAGCACAATGTACTTTTTAGACATTACATTTCAATCCACAAATACAAGGGTTTTATGAATCTAAATGGAAAAATTATGCAAGTTCTTTCCTGTACCTAATTACCACTGCTACAAAATCTGCCAAATATTTTGCCCTTTCGTTCCCTTAATCGTATTAGTGTGAATGCATCTGAATGCCAACAGAAACAAATATTTAATGATTTCAGCACAAAAAGATCCTTGAGATATATTAAAATTCTATTTAAACAATACGTCTCCATCCTATTTCAAAAGAAATGTCCAGGTATTTGTAAGAACAAGAATTAATTTGCTTTGGTTGGGAAACTAAACGCCTTGTTCAAAGTGTTTAAGTAATATGATGTCAATACGAAGCTCTCGTGAAATGATTTATGTTGCCTTGAGTTAGTTTGTTGCATTAAACATTCCATTCTCTGACCTTTTTTTTTTAAGTGCCTGTAGCAACCAAGGAATAATAATTTAAAAAAAATAAATAAATAAAAACTGTAGCCAGCTGGCCGTAGTCCACTAAAAAAATCATAAAAAATAATAATATTTAAATATGTATGGCACACAACTTGTTTTGGTGCACATTTCTAATATACTGCTTCATGTTACATACATAACAACAATGTATAAAAATAATAGCATATATGTTATGAATGATAAGACATATACAACCACATCTGTTATTCACATTACCAGCATTATAAAAGGACTTGTATAAAAAAAACATGAACAGCATTTCCCGGAACATAATTTTCTCTTTCAGTTTTGAGTGCTCTTACTCATCTTACTGTTACTCAATGATTTCCTGTTCTAATTAAAAAAAAAAGAGAGCAAGACGGTAAAAAGGAAAATATGGTTGTTCTAAGAGGTGCATGTTGTTTATTTAGTTGCAGTGGCTCAGAATCTTTACTCAACGCATCAAGATAATCAATTCTGTCCGGTAATAAAGAATAATATTCTCAGAGGGGCGGGTAATTGTTAATTCACGTAGGTTCCCGTTTCCAAAAAATTAAAGACAAATGAATCAATGTACTGCTAATGAGTTATTGCTATGCAAAACAGGCTTCTTGAATAATCTAAATAAACAAATACATTGCTGTTTCTTATATTCCAAATGTTTCTTATAGTTTTAATTAAAATTTTGTGTGCCAGAGCGTTTCACGATCAATGCAATACAGGCAAATTTTAAATAACCCTCTGCCACATTAATCATGTAAAGCTAAAATAATTCTATATCTCGGAAGTTTAATGAAATCTTTAAAAATGCTACAAAATATACTATAATATGCTAGGGCGTACCACCAACAAAACGTTGAAATGTGTACATTATAACTGAACTACTTAATTCAACTGAATTATTTAGCTTATTTACACAGCTCACTACCCAAGTGTTTTTATTTTTAAATCAACACTTCCAGATTCTGTGTCGACTCCTGAACAGATGACTGCAATATACTTCAGCTTGTATGTGTGACTGGCCTATATGTATGAAAACGATTTACTTCATTGACCTATAAAGGAATCTGTGCTAAAAACAAAATTATATGGTTTCAATCTGTTGGCTTTATTTATACTTCTGACTCTCAAAAACCCTTAAAAAAAAAGTACAAGAAATTTGAGAACAAAACTCTCAGGCTAACACAATGTAGTCTTACTGTTATACTTTAATGTTTCAATAATGTTCTACAACGTAGACACATATTAATAATCCAGTGTGCCTCCCAAAGGCCAAACATTTCCACTTAACATACTTTACTGTGCAACCTGATGAATTGCAAATTCTGAATATCACGAAAAGGTATCACGAAAGCCCAAGACCCGGTTATGCTACATATGTTACATTTCAGGGGAATATTAAACATATGCGTAACAAATGCTCCATAAATTCAGAGTAACGTTCTGTAAACATGGTACGATGATTACCCGCTTTACATCAACTGATGATATGAATGTAAAAACTGAGATATGAAATTAGGGAAGTTTGTGTGTATGTATATATATATATATATATATATGTTATATATATAATATATAGGTTTCTCCAACAGGACAAGAATAAAAAAAACTGTATATATTCATATACATATAATATATATATATATATATATACATATATATATAATATATATGTTTCTCCAACAGGACAAGAATAAAAAAAACTGTATATATTCATTATAGATATTGTATTAAAATTAATTCCGTGGAATATGGGCTTTGTCAGGTTGATTATGTCAAATATTGTTCGACTTTATTATACATACAATATATATGTATATATATACAAAGACACACAAAGCCAAACACAAATTATGATGAGGTGGATATACCTTCATCAGTTTATGACACTGACCACATCCAACTGCTCAATACTGAGTTTACAGGAGATAAGCCAAAAAAATGGCATGGGAACTACAGTTTAAGGAACTACAGTTTAAAATCTTCCAACAAAAAATTAAACTGGACACACCACAAGCCACCAAATGAAAACACAGAGTGACGTGAATTAGGCTAGAGCATTGTGCTGCTGTGGTTATTTTCAGAAATGGTTTGTACTGTAAGTCAGCTGGTACAGACCCCCCCCACACACACACACACTCTAGTATAAAGAATGTAGAAATTCACAGTGAAATCAGCAAACGAGAGGAAAAAACAAATAAATCTAAATGTCAAAAGTGTGCAATAAAGCTATATTTTCCTGGCCGCGTGCCAACGCTATAACTAGCCAGATGAATTTGGTACGGCGATGAACATTTAATATTACATTAAATAATCCCTCTAGGGCTCTAAAATTACTCTAGTCCTGTTGGAGAATAAGATATGTTTACTTAACTTTACTTTCCTGTTAGGTTTTGCTGAACTGAAACATATCATCAAGAGTATTTTTTGGTATTGCTCTGGAAATACGCTGGATGAGCACATATACAATGAATTAAAAAAAAAGAAAAGAAATGATTGTTTTCGGAGAGGGTGATGATAACATTTTAAACAAATCTAGGACTCTATAGGGAAATGAAAGATTACAGTCTAAGTGGCTTCAGAAAGAATTTAAATCTCAACGATCAGTATATACTTGTATCAGTGAAAGAACTCTAGCAGCCACGTTAACCTAATGGAAACATTTCACCTAAGCAGTGTTTTTATATTGTGACTGGAGAGCATAAAAACGGTCACCTGACCGTTTTTGCGTGACGTGCCTGGCCCGTCAATGGACATTAAGGGGTTAATTATATGACTCACTGTAAAAGTATTGCAAGTCTTGTTCAGCCAACAAGTGAACATGTTGCTATAATACCATTACCAAAAATGGAATGATATTTTTTTTTTACAAAAATTTCTAGAAATTACAATAAATTACATTTTGAATGTCAACTGAGATGTATTACTTTGTCTTCAACATATGTCAGAAATCTTAAGTCCCCTCCTCCTACCATTATAAATAATTAAATAGTAAAGACAGTTTGGTCTGATTCGATGACATAGCTTGTCTCTGCATATCAATGTCACGCCAAAGCCATCAATATAATTTACTTCCAGATCCTTTGGAATCCTCTTTATCTACTTTAATGAAATAAATCATTATCAAAGATAAAAATGTTAAAATAAACCTGTAAATTTTCAAAACAGAAACAATCCATAAAGAAAATTGCTTAAATTGAAATTTTTAATGTGAATAGATTTTTTTTTTAAATCACACCTTGTCCAAATCATAATTCTGAACAAAATAAAGTCATACAGCATAATACAGATGTGAGTGTATTTTTGTAATAATTATTTTTCTTTTCCAATAAACAGTAATCTGCTTCCTCAAACCCCGTAGAATCAAATTTATACAGACAACATCATTATTTGTATACTCCTGGCTATTTCTCCTTTAGGGTAACACACAAAAGCACTTTCTTAAATTTAGACCATAACACAACATTACTATAAGAGTAATCTTTCTACATTTCCAGCAAGATAATTGCCAGTGAGTTTTATTGAACACATGCCAGAAAAGTGATATGCTTTATTGACATATGAAGAGCTTTTAAGCACGATATAGATCGCCCACAACCCACACAAATAATGGAGGAGAATGATGAAACATTTTTAACGTGCATTTAAAATTAGGGTCAAATAATCTAAAGGGATAGCAAAGGTTACAATACAAATATCGATTGATGATTTATTATTTTCAGTGCACTATGCTATGACTCTTAAGACATGAAATCTTGAAACCAGGCAGGGCTGCCCCTAGTTGGGTGCAGAATCCAAGGAGTCTTGACTTTTGCGGGGCCCAGATTAGCGAACACATCACATAATTGCTGAGAATGAGAACTTGTCGTTTGCTTACTGTGACTTACCAACAACAAACTGTTTACAACACGGCGGTTATGCATGCAGGACAGGTGGGAGATGGGGGGCCCCCATTCCTATCTATAAAAAGGACAGCCCTGCTCTTTTAGGGTCTTCACCTTTCTTTGACTGAACCTTTGTAATAGGTTAACATTCAGTAGACCTGTATAAGAACCCAACTTGGTTCTATGTTAAATGCAGCAGAAATTGTCCCAAAAGAAATATTTCAAAATATTAGTTAAAATAGATGTTAAAATTAAAGCAATTGTGTGAATGTTACCACTGTAGAGGCCAACTCAGCAGACAGTTTGAGGAATTTCCTTCATAGCTAAGAAAACGTCCCTCAGATTAACCCTTTATGTTTATCTAATAACATTTAAAATATAGTTTGAATAAAGGGCCTATACTGTATGAAATAAGATATACCCCAAACTGTTGTACAAGTGTACACGTAAAAGAGAAACATTTACAAAATTGTTTTCATTTTAAAAACATCTATTTTAAATAAACTGAAATATTTCTTTCGGGATAATTTCTGCTGTAAACAGGCAGATAATGTCCCAGGCATGATGGAGCATGTGTTATGTGCTCAAGCACAAGTAAGTGCAATTTAATTATACCTTTCCATATCTCAAGAAAAGTAATCATTCTTACACAGCATGCCCTATTTCCAATTCACTGCAGTAACTTATAATCTGTAGATTTAACATGTTAGAACCTCCACTCAGCAGAATTATAAAAGCTCAAAATTTAGGTCAAAAACAATTGTGCTGGTTTGTTTTGAAAATCTAAAGTTCTTTTTTTTTTCTCTGTGGGAATATGAGTTTTCACACAGCTTCCTGCTGTAAGAATCTGGATTTAAATTTCATCATCATCACATAGTGGAAATCCAATTGTAGTCAAGTAGTAGTAGCTGAGTAAACTGCTAAAAGTTCAATTTTTTTTAAAGCTGTGTATTTCATAGAAAAAATTATAATTAAATATGAACAACATCATGGAGATAGATATATGCATAGGAACACAGGCCATGAAAAAAAGAGTAGTTGTCTAAGTAGTCCTCCCAGCCGCTATCAAACAGAAGAAAAAAAATAACAAATATATAGGAAAATTCACAAATTAATTCTCAGTATTGGTGTATTGCCAGAATAACAAGGTGCTAATACTATTGACCCAAATTACTTATTTATTAGTTCATCAGTCTGGATGCAATTAGACGCATGATTGAAAAAATTAGAGGCATAATTGAAAAAGAAAAAAAACAAATATTTCTCATCCCAAAGGGAATACATTGTCCAAAGAAACCTAACAAATAAACTAATTAAATATACATGAATATGAGTTTAATTCAAGAAAAAGTAAATTTCAACGAACGCATATACATACAGTAGATCAGGTAAATTAACCAGACTTATCTTCAAAAATTCAGTCTAAAAGTCCATAAGTATACAACACCTGATCCTTCTCAGGTCCAAAAATCACTTCCCTAAACCACAAAAAATCTTCCGGTGAGGTGAGAGCAACACAAACAGCATTCAAATGTTTTCTGAATTGAATAAACAGTAGACGCTTGAGAAGCTATCAAGCAGTTTTTCTGAGACATGAATGGTCAAGGTACTTTACTCTTCCTGTTGATGAAATATAATCCTAATATACCCTGCCTGTGGTTGAACAAAAAGTTAGTTCCACAATACTTTAACAACAGTTGTAACAGAGTATATTCACGTAAATTTTATTTTGGATGTGTTGACATATCTACTCAGTTGGTTCACCTCCTTAATATGAGCGACATCAATGTTGGCATGGATAGTCAGTAACATTTTTTTCTCAATTTACTGCTCATGCATAATAATTGCAAATTTCCAGCAGGGGAAGAAGATTCTAACTTTGTAATAAATATCTAAGATGAATTTGAAATTGTAACCTTAATATTTTATGTCAACACTATTGAAGAAAAAGAAACAAAGTAAATTGAAAAAAAAAAAGCCAATAAAATATCTGGAAAAAAAGTTGTAAAAAAATCTAGCAAAATATGTTACTTTTTTAATATGTTGAAATATATTATTACTTATTGTTTTCTGCCCTAGAGCTATTACAAAATATTATATCTAATCTTTTAAATATGAATACTAATTTAGAAGATTAAGAAAACATGACAGAACATGTCCAGGCTCTTAATTAACATTTCTGGAATGATCATTTACCAATAATATTAAAAAACACATGTAATGTGTAACTTACATTTCCAAAGGGCATTGATGACTTTGTTTAAAACCCTTGAATTTTAATCAGTTAATTTGACCAGCAAGTAGAATACATCATTTGTTGTTGATTTAACATTAAGCTTTAAAAAAAATAAATTAATATATATATATGCATTTTTAAAAGTATATATATATTTGCAAACCCAGCTGCTAGTGATCATGGGAGCACTTTAGGGAGAACATATGGATGATAAATGGAATCGTCCATAAGGCCGAGATCAGATGCTAATTAAAATTTGAAGAATGCACTCCATCAGAGAGTAAAATAAATGCATATGTGTACTTTTACGTAGTATGCTCTTCAAACATTTTGTAATATGGTTACCAAATTAATTTTCCGGGAAAAAAAAGTCCACAATGCTGTCAATAAGTAAAAGGATAAGAAAAAAATGCAGACTTCTTATCTAGGACTTTTATCTACATTATATTTGTCTTAGAAATATAGAGCAAATATATTAAGTAAAATTATTGATACATTTCATGAACTTTTATATTCCAAATGCTTAAATTTAGACTACAAATATATGTACAATACAGCAGCAGCTGCAAAATGTATTCATTAAACTATTCATTATGGAGGGTCAACCTTCAAGTGTTTCTCTTGCTACTTAGCCCTTCGTGATGCACAGTTAATTCAAAGAAACTACATTTTATTATCTAACGACAATGCACCTATAACCCATTGTTTTTAAAAATTCCAACATGGTTAATACCGTAATGTAGCATAACTGAAACATGTTATAACAGAGGCAACAGATTTGCAAGGGTGACATTAAAGCAGTCCTAAACATTTTTGACCCTTAAGAGAAAGGTTTAGCAAGTCTTACTTATATTAAAAGTAAGGTTTATAGAACTGTTTGTTCCCTTAAGGATTTGGTAGAAGGTAGAATTGCTAACCTGCCAATGTTCATTACCTACTGCTTTATCCCTGGTCTTTGATAGCACAGCAATCAGATGTGCCCATAATGCGCTGGCAGATCCTTGCTTAATAGCTGTTGATGTGGCTTCCAAAATTTAGCATCATTTTAATGAGAGGAAGAGCACAGGAGCTGGAGAGAGCTATGCCAAAATCACAGACATCAAGATGGAACCAATAAGTTCTGCGCAGGATGTTGTTTTGGACAATTATAAGTGGTCCTATAAGTGCTAGGGAGCCTTAGCCGCTTATAGCTTTGAGATATCAGAAGCTCCAGAATATGCAGATCAACATCAGGTTTCCAGGGGGTTCATTGCGTGGCATATCCTAGGCCAAAGGCGAGCTAGACTCAAGGCATGGATCTATGCACAAGCCAACCTGGCCATGTCCCAAATGGGAAGAAACAAGAGGAAAGTTGTAAGGATGCTTGTGAGGGCCAAATATTTTAAGAGAGGAAGGGCCCGCACTTGAGCTTCTCCTCTTTTCGAATGCGAGAGTAGTGCCAGATGCTCAAACGCAGCTCAACCAACAATGTCTTGGACGCTATATATATATATATAGATATAAGATAGCTTAAAGCTACATTCCTTTGCTGGTTCTGTTACATTCAAGACTCTCAGGTAGCAATGCTTTCTAAAATAGTGTTAAATAATTACGTAGCCCTTCATGTTTCAATAGTTTCACATCACCTCTAGGAAAATTAATAAACCGTTCTATAAAAAAATTGCTATATTAAAGTCTAATGTCAGGAACAAAAGAGCAGAAAGGCAGCGTATACAATTTTCAAATTTCTTTTAGCTGAAATATATGAACCTGTTCGAGGGTTGAAAGGTTGTGGTTTATTTTTATAATTAGTCTAGATGAATCTAGAAACAACTTATTACATAAACATTCCTTATTTTTGTCCTTGGATTAGGAAAACAAACAACAATTAAAAATTAAATCAAGAATGCATATCAATATTTTTACAAATTCATATTTTTTAGTTGATATATCTATCATATAGAAGGGGGTGCCAAAATATTAACCATCATATAACATTATAGGGGTTTTTTTTTTTCAATTAATCATGACTACGTAAGAACAACATGTGCCACTCTCTTCTTGGATTCGCTGCTACTAGTTATTGTTATTATAAATTAAATTATTCATTTTACCACATTAAAAATCTAGGCACTCAAAAAGGGAAACTCCCTTTAACGTGATTGAATGTTTCTTAGCAATTGTACCTGGACTGTTCTATAATATTTGAATGAATAACCTTTTTAAACAATTAACACTTTATCACTTCTTGTTAAAGACGAAGGGAAGTCGAGGTCTCAATTTTTTTTTCCACTCTGTTAGACAAAATGTAAGGTGTGGCAATCACAATGTAGCATTCTTTCTTGCTCACAATAACAGCACTTCTTAAAGAGTTAGTATGGGATATTTTCCCGCGTTTTCACAAGAAAGCTAGGAGTCTTATTTTGATTTAAACAGCAAGAATTATAAGAAAATTCCTTTATTTATTTATTTACTTAGTTTAGTTTTTTTTTTACACTTACTATACAGTAATATTTATATGCATTCCAACAGCTCCCAGTATGAGCTTTTAGTATTTCGCTATATGTAGCCATACATAACATTTAGTATCCATCTTAGTGTTCTCCAAGGCAGGTCCTTACCTCATTGATACTATAATATAAAAAAAATCACTTGGAATTACACCCTTATGAAAAATTGAATAAGGTAAATTAAAATAATACTTAGTGGTTGTTAATAGCAGTTTAAACACATTTTAAAAGCTATCCTAGTTTTCACTATTTCCCTGAAAATCAAGTATTCAATAGAATAGATTTTAAGATTCATCTCCAGGCGCCTGAGGTTAAAGAAAAGTTACAAAACTATAAAACATATAAAAAACTGTTTACACTGCAAATGATTTACATAATTTCCAAGCCATGTTTGGCATAATATTGAGTGTGTATTTCTACTGCCCTGCATAACAATCATTTATTTATAGTGCAGGTTAAATTCGTAAGTCAAAGTGTTGTTTCAGGCAAAATAATGGACACACAATAAAACTATTCATTTTCTCAAAGGTCACACTCGAAAAAAGCATGCAAGGTTTTGTAACTCACCAACTATGCTATTATGTGGCAAACAGCTTGGGAATACTTCTGCAAGAGACAGAGGCTAATTTAAAGACTACGATAACAAGGCAATCAATCCTACCCTAAAATTACTTGATTTTCCAAACTGTTTACATTGTTTAAGTCACAAATCCACTTTTAGCTATTTCAGCCCACAATTTACAGCTTTAGATTTGGAGTTTTTGGCCTCTTGCCAAATTTTAGTTAAGGGGAAACTAATGATACATCTTTTTTTTTGATAATACTAGAGAAAGGTGCGTGTAAATTTCCAATGTGTCTGCAAGAAATCAGAGCAACTTTGATTGGTAAAAAAGGGTAGAAGCTAAGAGTTTTTATGATGATCCAGCAAATAGAAATCACACAAAGCTTATTGCAGAATTTATTGGTCTTATATGCATCAATCTACGGATATGACGGGAAGGCGTTAGGAACTATTTGTAACATCAGGATATTCCAAATGAATATAAGAACATCACATGCCTTATATCCCAAATTGTTTATAAATGAAACTACCACCCCCCACACAATTAAAGAAACCTCCTGTGCATATTGACGTGATATTAGTTTTAGAGTTAGCTAAACAGACACTCATAGAAACATGGAATTTGACAGCAGTTGAAAAAATGATCTAGTATGCCCTTTTTTGCTGATGTAATCAGTCCTTGAAGTTGTCTTATATTCAGGATAGATTTATGCCTATCCTCTGCTTGTTTAAATTTCCCTATCAGTTCTAATGGAAGGTTCTTCTATTTATCTACCACCCTCACACATATGATACCTGTGTGGTCCCTTTAAATTTCTATGGTGTCCCCTTTGCAAATGCCTAGAGAGATCCTGCAGGATCCGCATATAATTTTCTGTGCAGCCAAACACATCTCCATGCATGATACTTTCCTCCAGTTTGCTCCAACTCTGACTCGGCGACCACTGTGGGTGGGAGGTCTATTCAGATCCCTTGCACAGAAAGCAATCCCATTTATTTCAGTAGGAGTGCTTTCCTGTCACTGAATGACTGCTTCAAGCAACCAATCAGAGTCAATAATCATGCGTATTAAAGTACTCATAGAGTACAGTCTGCTTTCTAGATGCATATAGTTTAAAGTTCTAAGTAACACTTCTTATAGCTTCAACTACATACGAATAATATTGTAGTCCTTTTCCTTACTACTGTTGCGCCGGTGTCTGTTCGAGTTACACACCTTACAGCAGAAAGAGCTGAAGGAACACAAAACTAAAAAAATCCAATGCAAACAAAACATGTGTCCTTGTTTCAAGTGCAAAGTTGCTTAGCTAGTTAAACACAAAAACCCCAACCAAACAAAAGTCATATTAGACAAACAATGCCAGGTACTAAGATGGTCCTTTTCAGCATCCTAAATAAGAAATATCGCTTGAATGTATCCTTTGTTCATTAGGAACATTGGTTATTATACCGACCATATATAACTGCTTGTACTAGTAATAAAGGATAATCATCTTCTAGCAGAATATTACCCTTACAACTTGACCTCTTCGCAGTATGATTTTTTCATGTTTCTATGATCATAATGTTTTGTTTGCCTGAGACACACACACAATAGACGCAACATTAGAACACTGGTTTATTTCTCCATTAGCTGCCTACTAAAGCAGTGGGCTGTATTCTGTTACAGGAAGAAGAACAAAGGCTTTTTATTAAACTAACCTTGTTGCAATTATGATACGATTCTGTGGATATTGTATTTACATTGCATAACGTCTGTCTCAATCTATTCTGATCTAGACTTCAAACAATCTTTTTTGGCTTAAACACAGATCATTTCATAGTTTTCACTATTTTATTGAAGGGAAACACCCACCATTTTTTATAGTGCCATCAGGTTAGAAATATGTTTTTAAAAATATTGTGTTGTTTTCTTATTAAAAACAACTCTTGATTTTGCAAAATACAGCACTTTTAGGGAGCTGGATATTAACAATATGTATGTGTTCTAGCTACCATCCTTCCAAACACTCTGACTCATGATCATTGTGTCTATGGTAAGTCACAGAATGGCTTTGTCTTTATCACCCAGCCAGACACTTTGATTAATGAGTCTATTGCCATAAAGAATCAGCTCAGGGTGGTGTTGTCAGCAGGGAGTGGCATCTAACATATCACATGACTAACAAAAATGGCAGCCTCCAGACAGTAAAACAAAATGAGATAAAGCCAAGTTTTTATCTCACCGACATTACTGTATCCTGTACTGTATTTAAAGCTTAAGGAAGAATGGCCTCCCCTTTAAAGCATTTGGTCATTCTTGATGCATACTTTTAAAGTTTAGTTTTTAACTTTTTTCACATATGAAATATGATGTCAATATTTGCTATCATTATCTTTTACACATGTATATGATGTGTACAAGTTAAATACTACCACAGCAGAACAAAAAGAGAACACGTTTAACAGCTTATTATTACTACTAGATTAAATATTAATAATACCATAATTCTAAAATAACACCAATAAGGATATGGAATGTTTAAGGAGACATATTACATGAAAGACAACAACATGTTCTTTTTTTTCCAGCAACGTCAGTTCTAAATTTAGCTTGTGTATAATACACAAGTGAATATTATATTTAGGATTTTATGGTACAATTCATATAAACTCCAATTACTTACTTACAGGCTTTGTGGTGTGGGAATAAGATTTATGAGAATTGCAGGTTTGTGAACTAGCAGAAATATGATACTCTTAAGATAAATAACCTTGTTTAAATATGCTACTAACACATCTTTTTACACGTCCATCAGTCATCATGTTGAAAATGTTCTCTGATTTACCTTCAAAAATCAAATAATTTTGTTTGAATTTAACACAATATAATCTCAACGTGTGAATAATGATTACAAAAAAAAAGGGATATAGATAGTGCGTCTACCACACCTGTTTTATAAATACATGAAATCGTTTAGTTTCCAGCTCTCTATTTCTGGCTTCCAGCACTGGAACAAGTCACAAGGAAATGGCATGTTTTATAAATTAAATACTTAGTGTGGGAAATGCACAAATGGACTTAAAACAATAACAAATGCTAAAATGGAAATCCTTTTGTGGAACAGTAAGGGAAAACATGAGAGATTTCATTTAGGGTAGTTTTTATATCCCTTTGTTTATGCAAAAGATGCCAAAATGAAAAATGTTTAGGTATGAAAATTATGATACCAAAAATGGTCTGATGTACCCATACATTGTGGATTAAACTTACTAATGCTGTCAAGAAGAATGTATCAATGATATAAACCACAATCAAAGTCAATTTACATTCAACAAGATGAAATACTTGCTATACTAGGTAATTGACAGCTTCACAAGTTTGTAAAATTTGGGGAAATAAAAATGCCAATATCTGCGAATGACATGATTCATTAATCTGATATATCCACAGCTATGAGGAGGTTTAGTAGTTAAGTAGTGGATGCTAAAACTGTACGGATCTCTATGTCTATTACTTTAATATAAAGACCTAATCAATTAAAGAAACGCATGAGGGCATAACTAATCTTATGTGCTCCCAGTATTTTTTGGGTTATCCGTATGTATCTATATATATAATTTAAAACATTTCCGGCATCACTGCATCTTCGGTGGCCCCGTTTAACATCCACACGTTCAATAGGAACCAAAGAGGCAGATTTTAATACTTCAAGTACACAAGATGGTAATATTTGTTCTTAACATATCCATTATAAATGTAATTTGGGACAGAGACATAACACGTGATGGTAAAATATCATATACAGACACATCCTTTCTATCTAATTAGGCTCTTTACCAGGAGACACTAAATAAATATATATATATTTTAAAGACTTGCTCAAAATTTGAAAATGTAAGAGAACGTTATGCCAACATTAATTCTCACACATTTTATTTTTTTCCTGAAAAGCTGAGGCAAACAGAACGGCTGGAGCTCATGCCATCAATATATTCATATTTAATATATTCACAGTTAAACGGAAAAAGTGCACACTAGCAACTTAATGTACTCTACTAAAACATAAATACCATCTAAACTTTCCATCCAAAGACGTGCTTAGTACACTCCTCAGACATCAATACAAACTAAGTATAATGTTTTTTTGTAACTACGGTGTCAATAGGGTCACAAAAATCTAGCTGGGAGTTTGTAAACAAGAACGAAAATAAGTTTAGTTTTGTCCCTTTCAAACGCCAAGCAGCTTCCTGATTCAATTTGTATAATACTGAACTGAATAAATTAAACAAATAATTACAATAATTTATTTTCCATCAACGTATAGTATGTACTTTGCATGACTTTACATAATATTTCCAATCCTAATAGTCAGCCCTTTAAACAAGATATTATCATGTATTTTTTTGTTTAGCTCTACTGAAGTGTTAAAATGAACTGTTATTTTCGTTGTTATTAATATACCTGGTGTGACATGGAGTTCTCCTAGTAAATCACTGCTTTCCTGGGCCCAGCAACTTTTTTTTTTACCTTTGAGGGCTGCCCTAGGCCCGACATACGGCAGCACCACCACTACAATAAACAGTGTAGCACGTCTTTAAGAAATGGAGCACTGGGATTTGACATGGCTGCGCCTTTTTATGAAGTCTATTGAGGCTGAGAGGGCAATCTGCCCCCAGTTTGTCCCACGGGGACTGCTGCCCCCCCCTGAACTTGTCACCCAAGGCCTAGGTATTTTACGTCACTGTCTAGGCCTCCGAGTCACTTTCTCCTTTCTTTGCGCAGGAGAGTGGTGGACGGCCACAACCAATCGCCACCCACTTTGCCCTGCTTCCTGCCACATTACCGCCAAAAAAATGGGTTTTGGCCTCTACACGAAGCTACTCCCCAGAAGGGGGAAAGCTCCAGGAAAGCTCTGGTATGGTTATTACGTGAGAACTGCTGACATGCTGATATATTCGTCATATTGGCTTTAACGTCAAACTACGTGGTAAACAATTTCACTGGTAGTGTCTAGGAAATGTGCCTAGGCGTATAGGAAAACGAGGAGAATGTGCATCACATCCCAAGGCTATGAACTTGATGAACGCCAACACTGGAAAGTATACATGTGAATAACCGAAAATGGGAAAAACAAGTGTTTTCAATGCTCAGATCAATTACAGTTAACCTCAGGTGTTGTCGCAAGCCATCCTATCAGAAACATGTACTGAAAAAGCTACAAGAGGACTTGTTTTTATCCATACTATATTTCTGCAAAAAGTTGCTAGCATGTGGAATATCGCTCTTACACATGATGTCATGTCAAGGGAGAAAAGCTGTCCCAGTGCATTACATCACTAGTAAAGTCAGATAACATGGCATAAATCAATATACAGATGAGTAATTTAGAATAGTTTCCCAGGTTTGTTTCTAAGTGCTCCTGAAAGGTTTAAATATATATTTTAGCCAGGGACCAGATGCTAATACCATTTCTGGTTGACTATGCAAAACAACATATTGTACATAAAAGTGCAGGACTGTGAACACTTTAGCTAACAGGTCAGACTTAAAATACATCACCTTTTGAGAAAATGTGAGACATTTAATATTAAAAAAATGTATTGGCTTTTTATCAGACAAGAATATCCTGAACATCTGTGCTGATAATAGCCAAAAAAAACCTGAAAATAAATTCCAGAAGATAAACACTTATACATCTACTCATAATACCATATATTGCAATACATACAGAACAGCTTAATGTAGCAAAGTGACAGCAACCTGGGCCTACACGGCTGTATTCTTGCCAGAGTGCTGGAAAATAACATAGTAATTTATGATGAAACTGTTTAAAACAATACATATTGCTTGTCACTGAGAAATTAGGTAATATCCTGAATGCTGTATTTTCTAGTCTTGGCTCGCTAGGCCTAGGACGGGAGGTCCTTAACCTCTGGGCTAATTAAACTATAGAAATCCTCTCTCAGCAGCCTACAGAAGTGGAGGAAGAGAAGATAGGTCTGGGGAGTGGCTGGAGACGCTGTCCAAAATCTGATCTAGAATACATCAGTATCTACAACCCTAAGCACTGGGCTTCACAACGGTATTATAGTCTTGAAAAAAATATCTGACGCTCCATGATTATAATGTTTTCCTTCGCAACTATAAATCTGTGGTCATCATTGGGTTCCCGCTAAGATGTAACCAAGGCACCAGACCAAAAAAAATCTAATGAAAAGTAAAGTTTCTATGAGTGAATTCAGGATTATCAACAGAATTCTATAACAGCATCCAGATTTATGAGTCATTATAGTACACATTAAATATTATTAAGTCTAGACAAGATTGTTCTGTGAATGCTTACACAAAAATAATGTCATGCCTTGTGGGATTTAAAATGCCATTGTATGGTAATATAGTTGGAATCAGGCACACGAAACCTATCTTGAAAATTATTATACAACTTTAAATGCAATGGTTTTTCAAAGACATTTATAGACTATGGGCAAACAGGAAATGTTCGACCTACTAGTCACTGGTATTATTGTTAATGCATGAAACATAACAAATGATAAAAGTCGATTTATAATTCCTTTTTTGGAGAGGAAAAAGCAGTCTAAGTAGGGAAATGTGCTTTTCCTGGCTATTAAATCACACACGTTTTGTTTTAATGAATTAGACGGCTATTCACATTTTGTCATTCTTGGCAATACATCTGAGGCTCCTGGCATACTGATAAATATGTATAAAGTCCAAAAAAAAAAAATCAATAGGCTAAGTAATCACAGAATTGGCAATCGCCTTCTTTCCTAAGATCTGAAAGGAATACATATGTAATAAATGCACAATTTAAAAAAAAAAAAACATGCTACAATGAAATAACTACTAAGCAAATAATATTAATAATAATGTTTTTATTAAATATATATTATTATTATTATATATTAGGATCACTTGAAATTAGTATAACACATTATTTTTACATTGCGATAGCAAAATCGAACGCAAATGTATATATAAAAAGTTATACTTACTTGAACACTAACTTTGATCTGTGACAGTAGTCGGTCCGGCCATTGGCCGTACTTTTATATGGTAGTTCTAGTTATTATATACTCCTATATACTTATACTATATTTCTGAACCAACAGGCTAGCACAATGTATAAGTGAAATGTTAACTTCTAAAATCACGAGTGCCCTTTAAATCAGTCATTGCCTTAGCTACCCTTGGCCTTTTTGTTTTGCTTGTGTTGCTCAAAACCTTGACGACTTTCCCCACCTTCCAACATTTCTAAATATTTAATTCAGCACAGTGTCTGAGAGCATGGCGCAGAGGTAAAAAAAAAATCATATTGCTTGGCAATTCACACCCCTCTAGTTCCCAAAGTAATCACCTGCTTCTTAATGTAATTCCTTCTACCCAATAAAGGTCAGCAATATAGCACAATAAGTTATCTCCCTCAACAATTCCTCGCGAACAATAGCTACACAAACATGACCCGTTATTGTAACATTTGGAACTGTAAAAAAAAAAGGGGAATGAGGCACATATATATCTAAAAATCAATGTTTAAATATGTTATAGCTTTTCTGAAAGCATATATAGATTTATTCACACAAAACTGCATTTAGCTTGAATGCTGATCTACAACTATTGATTCTGCTCTTTTGCTGCATTTCATTGGCGCCTTCACAAACAAGCCAATATTTTTCTGCACACAATTCCGAATGAGTTCGCCTCGTGTTTTTAACTCTCTTTTTTTGCAAGGGTTGGTTGCCTTCAATTATTAAACTACTTAAAATCAATATGTATTTGAGTTTTCAGATGATGATGAATAAATTCTGCTTTTAAAATAAATCAGTAAAAAACAGTAACCCAGAGTTCAGCAATATATTTATGAGATATAATAATGATATTTACTAAAACTATATAATCATCTGCACTGTAGGTGGAATTGTAGGAATATGGATCCATCTTAAAACGATTTTTAAAAGGAAAATAATGTTTAATACTTACAAGCAACATAAGAACTGTAAAAATATACAGTGCTTTCTATCATTAAGATTAATCTATGATGAAACCATGAATTAATCCCTTTTGAAGTTGTACAGGTGTACAGTTTACAGCTGTGCTATTAATTCCAAATACCTCCGCGAAAGGCATCATTATTTCACTTCCAGTATATTTTTTTTATATTTCCCATGTCATTCTAAGAAGATCATGTGGGTATCCTGCTGTCAGCAAGTTATAACTACAGCTGGGTGGAAAGTTTTGCCCATAAAAAAACCCATGGAAAGTAGTACTTTCTACAACGTAAGACCCTTGCGGAAATTTTTTTTTTTTAGCTTTTAGGGGACTGTATCTCTAGTCGGTTTACAACCTCCATAAAGTATTATCACAAACACCTTTGGACAAGGCAGCAAAAAGTGATAAAGCAGCAAGATGGCAGCTCTACCATAAGGCAAAGCAGGTTGTTTTTACAGGAAATAAAGACATGGTCAATATGTTGTATATTGGTATAAGAATTAGGAATGTGACAAAAATGAGTGAATATTTGCACTTGAAGACTACACTTTGAAGAGTGCCCAGGAAGCCACTATGCCAACTGTACCAAAGGTTGCCTCTCAAGGCTATAACTTATAACATTCATTTTAGATCCAATTTACTGTTAGGAATCTGGATGGACTCAAAGATCAAGAAAACATTGATTATAAGCCTGACAACCAAAACTACCTTCAGTTCTTTAAATGCATCATTACATGCCAGAAAATGTTATTTATTTGTTTATGAACATTTAACATCACTTTCAAGATGCTGTTCCACCTATTCTGCTGACTGTAACACTTTTAGAACCAAATGCAGTGTTAGAAACATCCTTCTTAGTACTGATGGGTGCCCAGATCCTTTCCAAATTAATTATTTCACGTGTACAATTTTGCCTCATTGATATTTCTGTTAAGTTGCCATGGGACACAAATGAAATCACCAATTGGTTTTTGCTATAGAAACCAACAAAGCTCCTTAAACCTTTGTGTTTCTAAAATTTTAGAGAAATTAAGAACAAAAAAATATGATCTAAGGTTTATGTGCTTAGTAGAGAACGCAATTAATATTTTGTCAAGGAGGAACAACACCCTTGATTTGCGTTTTCTGCTTCTCATCATATACAATTCTAAAAGGATCAGCATTCTAAATCAATCAGTAAAAACAAGTACAATCCATAGATTTTATTTAACTATTATTATAATTATTTAGTGTGTTATATAGCGCCATGGTTTATTGGACCATTACAGTTTTGCAATAAGATGTATCTTTTGCTCTCTGAATCTTCTCTCTCCTATCTTCGTCCACATTTTCTTGGTGGGAACTTACGTTAAAATGGGAGCACTTGCTGGACGTCCTCTCCCGGATCCTCCAATCAGGGTGGAGGACGTCACAGAAACTGTCGTCCTTTTGCCATAACTTAAACAGAATGTTGGCGCTTGTGGTGACGTTCTCTCCTCCTGGGACCTGGGAGAGGACGTCACTGCAAGCACCGTCATTTTGGCGAAGTTCTCACCAGGTTATGGCCGCGCAGATGTGAACAAAGACACCAGAGAGCAGAAAGAAGATGCATTGAGTAGAAAATGCAAAGAGCAGAAGTGGTCGACAGAAGCAGAAGTGGTGGGCAGAGAAGGTAGGGAAACACTTAGAAAGAGAGAGAGAGAGAGAGAGAGAACGAGAGTGTGAAAAAGTTAGTGAGAGTGAATGTGGGCACCAGGCAACAAATTTTGTTCCAGAATTAAAAATGCCCCAGAATTTTTGGCCAAAACAAACCAAATGGGCAGGGAATGAAATTAATTTGCGTGTCTAATATACACCAATACAGGTAATCATGTACCCACAGCTGACTCAAGCAATTCAAGTGCTGCTAATATTAAATAGTTTACATGTTGTGTTATTTTCTATACTAAAGGTTTAAAAGGCTTTGGGTAAGACTTGGTTAAAATCAGGATGGCATCATCTTCAATCTACTTCAACCACTATTTAATGATGCTGTCCGTTTAATGATTGAGTCTCGGTTCCATTGGTATTTCAAAGATCTGTGTCTCCAGCTGACAGCACAATGCTTTATCTTCCCCGTTCACATCATAACAAAACGGAGCTGAAACAAACTGTGGATGGCCTTTGGTGCATTGTCTGAATAATACTGCTTACTAAGCAAATCCTGACCCATTTACTCAAACCACATGCAATGCAATGTTCTCATAAAGACATTAACAAGCATCTCGGATCACAGTGTGAAACGCATCCACATAAATAAATGTTTCCAAAGGATGAAAACGTGCAAAAGGGCGGAAGCCTTATTTTCTAGCGTAAGTTCTCGCTTCAATCAATAATGCAACTCAGCACAGATGTGATAATTCACCTATAATGTTTTTTTATGAGCTGCGAACATATACTTCTGCAAAATATATACACACAATGCCACTAAACCATCTGTCAAACAGTATGCTTTGGGCATTCATGATTTGTCCTTCAGATTCCAATAGCTTTGATGCTAATTTGTTTTAACAAACAATTGACAAAAAGCAGTTCTGGTAAGTCTAATTTGTTTAACCATTTGGTTGGCTTGCGTTATGTTTGTGTTCCCTGCGGAATAAGAACCCTCTGACATTCTAATTGTTGAAGATCAAAAATAATTAAAAACTATGCATATATAAAATAATTCATTTGAGAAACTAGAGACATATCCGCACAAGAGCAATGGAATATTCAATTTAATTAATTTGATGAGACACAAGACACTCATTTTCAACATGTATACAAAATGTAGTGGTGATTGGGCAGGTCAGGGCTTGTATTTCTTAGCTAGGGAGGAGGGCAAGCAAAGCTAGGAGGCCTCCACCCTATGTCCCCGGCTATCATGCAGGTACTTTGGGGTCATGTAATGCTTTGTTGCATGATCCCACAGTAGGTCAGGCCAGGTCCTCCTGTTTGAAGCATTTGGACTGGATCAGGGGAGAATTGTTATTCCAATTATGACATCATGTATGACCCCCCCCAAAAAAAAAATAAAAAAATAATTATAACAAAATAAAGCACTGCTTTTAAACAAATTATAGCTTTAGCTCTGGAAACATCAAACTAATAACAGAAAATAGACTACCATTAAGCTTGAATTTCAGAGTGGTGCTAAGCATTATTGTAGTGGTTGTTTTCACTGGAATAGGAATGACGTTACTGGTCAAGCCTGCTATATTTTCTTTGCAGTACGTAACACAGGCAGCAGTAAGACAGGAGATCTTTGCTGGAGCCAGCAAATAAAGGTATAAACGCCTCTTTATCCAAAGTTACTTGTTTATTGCAGGTTTATGATTCACTGCATTGCAGAGAACATGGGTATATCACTCTAAAGGAAAGCATGAAGTCTAATGCCTACTATGCGTAACCACCTAATACGCGATATACCCCCGTTATATGCAATGCAGTCAATCATAAACCTGCAATAATCAAATTATTTTGCATAAAGAGGAATTTGTACCTTTATTTGCCCGCTCCCACAATGATCCTACTGCTACCTGTGTTCCGTATTGCTGACGGGAGATTCCGTGGATCACCGAGGGCCGATGTGGAGACCTGAATGCTGCAGTCCTTGTTTCAATATTTTCTTTGCACTCCTATCATATTCAACAGAAACTGGAAAATGTGAACATATACGGTACTATTTAAAAATCCCGTACAGGAATGGAATTAGCAATTCAAAATGTTTAACATTGATGTCACAATGCCATTCTTAAAAGAACAGTCATGTCATTATAATTGTTATTTTGTTGATTGGAAAGCTCATCTTAAGTCTATTAGGTGCGCTAGCCTCCCCTAGGTTTACAGTTAGTTTCTTTGCAATTTAAGATGCTATTTAAAATGAAGCATCAGTGTTGCTTCTCTAAGAACAAAAGGCCGCTACCTAAAATATATTGTGGCCTATGCCTTAAAGGGTTTCAATAAAATAGAAAACGCGTAGAAGTAACATAGTCATGGCTGAAACAACCATCTAAACCATATAAGTGTAGCCTGCCATACTGACATATTTATAGGCCAATAAAACGTACACTGATCTTTTTACACCCTGCTTAAGGCTTTTCTGTCGGAGAGCTGCTCTCCCCGCTGGCACTGAAATGGTTAAAAGGACATTGTGATATTCAGCATTATGGAAAATAATTTACATGAATATTATTGTCAAAAGGAATCAGTAAAATTCAGATCGGCTATGGTAAATGGGTAGTGTTTACACTCCTTTGCAGCTATCCTTCTGTAAAATTAAAACAAGAAAAGATTATTCATTCAGCCCTTTTCAGATTATTTGCCAAGGCTGCATGTTTCCCGATCACAGATGCTACCTATTTCTATTGAAAAACTTGCATATACAGACATTTCTGGTAAGCAAGAGCATTAATCAGCCTGACATACATTGTATTTTGGTTTTTGGTGTCCAATATAAGAAAAATGATCAAGAAACGCTATGATGACATGAAAATATTAAATAAATATTTAATATTTAATACAGGTACATACACACACACACTTTTAGAAGCAAGCAATTAAAGCACCTGCATTTCCTAAAAAGGGAAATGGCCAAAGATACAACATACAAATGTATTTAACCCTATTGCTGATATTTAACACAAAATCGCGAATGTCAACTATTAACCAGTAAACCCTCTGGGTTGAATGACGCTCATGGGTGTCCCCAAGTGGTGGTAAACTGTGACTAACTGGTTAGCACAACCATAATCTGCTCATTTAAAGCCATAATGGCCTATACATATAAAAACTACTTATTCATAGATAATTACTTAAAAAATATATATATAAATACATTTACTGAAAGTGTGTGATTAGTCTACTTGTATTCTTTTAAATAGATCCAAATAAAATAATTAGATGATGGTTGGTGAAATCACTTACTAGAGTTACTTAGTAGATAAAAAATCACTATTCTGAGTAGGTTGTATCTCTTTTATAATGCATAACTCTGAAGAGCCAATTTACTGATGACAAGACTGATACTTGACAGCAAAATACAACTTCTCAGAAGAGTTTCTTACAATACATAACAGTTCTGGAATGATTGTATTGCTAGATACAGGATACTCCAATTAATGAAGACAAGTAATTACCTAGTTCGGCCTTTTCTTTGAAGACATCTTTGAAGTTCAGTCCACAGTTGAGAATGGTCTGTCTGTGCTTGAGAAGTGATTCTCTCTGGCCATTCTTCCCTAGTTCCTTGAGTTTTAAAGGTAGCGCTGGGAGCCCACACTTCCATTTTGAAAAGTCAGAATGTGCCCACTTGACCAAATCTTCTAATTTTACAATGACTTTTTCTGACACAGCAATAACCTCATCCTGAAAAAAAAAATATGAGATTAGAATTTTGATATCTATAATTTTGGTACAATCACTTCAAATGTACACTTCCATTAAGTATTGAGTATCTTGTCTGGTGAATTGATAGGAATTGCACTACACAAAATGTTATGTGTTCTTTTATTGCACAAAACAATACGTTTTGCCAGACTATATAGCTCATTATTATTAATAATATTATTACTAAATAAATTAATAATAATATTATTAATAATAATATTATTAATTTATTTAGTGCCAGCATATTCCTCAGTGCTGTATAATGGGTAATACAGACTTATTATTTGTCACATCTGCATGATCTGGATCTTGCCTACACGGATAACTTAATAATATTTCACCTTTAGAAATACATTTATTGCAGTAACAGTATTGTAAATTTTTACTATTTCGATTAAAACCTGGACTTTTATTCTACCTAACAACATTTCCCACTATCTAAACTGTGTTCCTGTGCTTTAGATCAAGAACAAAGGTCAACTGACAATTACACCTATAGTGTGTTTCAAAACACTCTGTTCTCAGCTTAAATTACAACAGGTGGCAGGAGGTAAAATCTATACAGAAATTGTTTGGAAAAGCCGTGGAATGGTTTTTAAATTCAATTTCATTTTCATGACATTCGCAGCCGAACAATTTGATTTAGATTCTGGATCTAAAAACAAGATGCCTTCCAAAATAGGACTGCATGTAAAAAGAATGTATGAACATTTAAAAACCTATGTCCACTACCCCCTATTAAGTTCTGTAGTATTATTGTAAAAATAAAATATTTCCATAATAACAATATACAGTGATAAGAATTATCATTTCATACACAGACATACAACTATATACAGAAATGTTTTATATATATATATATATATATATATATATATATATATATATATTTGTTTGTTTTGTTTAAATTTATTTAGTTTTCTTTCAGTTTAGGTTATTATGAGAATTACTTTGTGTTAATTTGATCACCGTCAAGACCAGAAATATAAATCCACGCTATGACAATACTACAACGCAAAACTCAACACCACATCCTTCCTGTTACGAACATGTAATAATGGACTGTAAAAAAGCACGAGGAATCAACATCCATTTTTGGAACATGGCAACACTACTGTCTCCAAGAGCTGAAATGTCCAAAAAATAATTTGTGTGTGTGTGTGTGTGTGTGTGTACAATGCAATACTTTTCCCTGGCATGCAAAGGGTTCATAAAATCAGAGCAGGCCAAACAATGTAGCTATTTAAAGAAAAGTATGAAATAAATTATTTCGCTTCCGTGAGAGCCTCCAATTGGCATATTCTGCTCGACCGTCGTGCCACTCATGAACTCGGACATCTGGAATCGAAAAATAAGCTGCACTTCAGCTCACATCTTGAGAGTATTTGTTAGGAAACTACAAAACGTGTATCATTTTCTGAAGTTGTTTTTCTGCAATTACCCCACTGCTTCATTTCGTTCTTAGTACAAAAGCTTAAATCAATATTTGTGTCCAAGAAAAGGAAAAACACATTATAAACATGAGACTGTTCTTACATGAGTCAGAGTTTCAAGAATTTATATTAACTTACTTCATTTCTGTAAAGATCAGCAAACCATTAGTCATCTCAGCATGACATGTTACATTTACTTCTAAATAGGCCTGAAAGTCTCCATTTACTGTGCACCCATTCTCTGCTGGTTATATGAAATAGCTGAACTGTTACACTATTCAATCCAATGTCTTGGGTTAGAGTTTATTCTGCTTATTTTCTCTATACTGGTATTTCGCAATGATTATATGCTGCAATTCTGTAGTAGATTGTTGCATGAAGTTATCCTAATATAAACCAGTCCCTGCGCTCTAAGGTATGTATGTATTGGGAATTTTTTTGTTGGTGTCAAGTAGCAAACACAATAAAATACACATATGCCAACATAAGCACATTTCAAAATAATTATGTTCTAAACTGAAATTGTAATAATAATGAAATTATAATTTGAATTAAACACACGTGCGGGATGATGCCATGTGTTTTAGGAAGGTACCAAGCTACCAAGAATGCACCATTCCTCTAAATCGAATATATAATATATATATATATATATATTATAAACATGTTGTGCCACAAATCCATTTCATAAAGAAACCAAAAGGGGACAAACGTGAAGCATTTGGTCTATGGTACACCAGCAACCCCCACTTATGGGGCACCTGCCCTCCATGGGAAAATGACCTTGGCTTAATGAATGCATGTAATAAATCCATATATGGTCTTACTTATACTGAAATCCTTCAAAAATCAGTGATCTGAAACTTCTCTTAATTAAAAGTCGAAGGTAATCCTTTTTTATCACATACTTTCAATAACGCCAGAATGGCAATAGTTGGCAATGTATGTATGTCCAAAAGATATGCTACCCTGATGGTCACTAATAACAGACAAACGTTTTGCTTCCATGACTTGCTAAGGTACGAGCCCAGTTCATCTTTCACAATTTATGTTGAAAGCCTGATGCAAGTTATTGTGCGCTATTCATACAAATATTTGGCTAAATCATACGTACCTAATCATGCATTATATTCCAGTGTTGAATTGTTCGGTTTAATAAAGCACAAACTAAAATATTATTTGTTTCCATTTTGTCTGATGAATAAGTTGACTCGCAAATTGCTGTCACGTAACCATTATCTTTTTTTCTGGGCTACTGAATAGAAGCTAAGCTGTATTTACCATTCCATGAAATATGCTAACGGAAATTGGTGTTATTCTGCAATAAATAATAGACTTTAAAACTTTTTTGCAATAACAATATTATCTTATTTGTATATCAAAACGATTTAAGATTGTTTTATGGCTTATTTAAGAAATGTGCTCCGCATAATGTAAGGCTTTTATAACTGGTTTTAGCATTAGGCATGTAAGTGTTTAAGCCAGTAAGCTGGGAATCATCTTAAGCACCTACACTACATGATATATCCGATTACTCAAGCCCTCCTTACATATATATTTTTTTGTTTATTTCAATTTTACCTACATTAATTCTGCCTAACCACATCTCATAAAGAGATGATAATGACAAATGATAAGGCTATATAGCTTTGTTGCTACTGCAACAATAATTCCTATAAACAATAATATCTTTTTTTAAATTTCATTTCATTCATTCACTTGTCAAATGGCAGATTCCAATATTTGTAGGATATACAGAACTGTAATAATATGATTAGCCCCATTGTAATTGCATGATTAACCCTGCAATTGTGTGTGTCCTCCCTCTTTGTCGATATAACCCTCATTTAGTGGAAGCTAATGAGGAGAAAGGAGGCAATTTCTGAAGAGGAAGTGAATTAATTGGCTGAATTTGCAATTTTTCTTAGATAATTTACCCTTAAATCCTACTTTTCTTGAAAGTGCAGACACTCACGTGTAGACAGACTTGAACCATATACAAAAACACTTATATTTTTATGTCAAGTAATTATTATTCATGCACTTTGTGTCACTTTATTAGAACACTCAGTTCATGTATTCATGCACCTTAACTTTGAATGTATATATATAGCATCATATTTTTCCTTCTTCTTTCGGCAACCCCGCCCTCAATTTATATTTAGCTACTTTTTAATCATTAGTATTTATATCACTGGAACAGTAGCTTGCATTTTGAAATGATTTTAAATAAGTTGTATATGTTTTGAGGTATCCGATTTCCTTCTAATAGTATTTTAACGCTGTATCTTTCACTAGGCCAAACTGGTTACTATCCTTACCATCACCTTGAAGGCTTAAAGGCTGATATGATATGTGTAACGAATATATTCTATTTTAAATATGTTTTCTCTACGATTACTATTTTTATTTTATCTGGCCTGATTTTTTTTTAATTGAGATGGTGATGATCAACATAATGTCTCCAGGCATTCATCGCTTATATATATATATATATATATCTGATACATCCGATATATCAGGAGTGTATCTGCTCCACTGAATGATTATATTGACATATTGGCCTTATAATATGAATTACAAGCTGCATCTGTCCAATAACCTATTCAAAGCCTGTAACAATATGTTAGATGTCTCTTAAATATCATGTTCCCCTGACATTTCTATTAAAATGTCACTTTAATGACACTCCAAAAGTTTGTGAATAAAATTGGCAGCCTTTAACTCGATAAGCAAACCTTTTAAATGGAATTTTCATTCTTATCAATTCTCAAAAGGAACCGCAATGCTAGGATAAACAATTGAGACAGTGTCTGGGTTTTTCCCGCTCTGTGCTGAAACTGATTGTTTTACAGCCTAATACTCAATATACCTCATAGTTTTGGTTTATTAGGTCATACTGTATCTTTATTATATTTAAAACAACATTATCCCTGCTTCTTTAATACTGGTGTTACCCTCAGGTAATAAAACATATAATTAAAGAATCCCCCTTAAAAAAAAGTGTCAAAATGTTTTCCATTATAACCGTAAAAAAAAAAAAATCCCCCACTTGGGACAGAGACAAAAGGATGACTACAACCCGCAAGTTAATTTAAAAAGACAATGACATAGGCAGGGAGAAAAATCAATGTTAACCTCAGGGCCGGCCCTAGGGTTTCGTAGAGCCCCATGCAAGTACTGTATGCATCTACTTCCAAACATAGGAGATAATACGACATGTACACCACTGTATTAGCCTCTACCACCTCTGCTGGGTGGCTCTTCTACTTACCTAAAACCTTTTCATTAAAGTAGAACTTTACTTTACATCTAAACTGACCCAGCAGTTTTAGATTAATGTTGCTTGTTCTAACTTTTATGTTAAATCCCTCACCGCCTTTAATTCTTAACACATCTAAAACTAAGTATTTTTTTAAGCAAATGCTTGTCATATGGCACTGATTGTGATAAGGGGCCGTTACAAAATGCCCCCTCCGCTGTGTTACATTGCACAGTATATACGAGTATGCAGATTTTATCTATTAAACCAATGCCACTGTGAACTTTGAATCAAACTATTTATCTATTGCTGGTTAAAGCAAGATTAATATCATTAAGTGTTTACTTTTCCTCTGATCGATCCCAATACAGATTTTTCCAGTTTCACTGCAATATTCTTTTTTTTTTTTGAACATTGTTCTATTGTGCTGTAAAATGTCTGTTATTTATTACATTCCTGCAATACAAATTCCATGAGACACGCAGGAAGAGATCAAATGTCAACAGATGTCAGTAAAAGCAATATGAATATATAATATATCAGGATGCATACGTATAGATGGGCGGAGACGAGCGTAGCAAAGGGTGACGGGAGGATAGAAACTTCAGAGTCACCTAACCTTCCAAAAGGTCAAAAAGGGTCAGTGAAATTAGTGAAAAACAGATGTACTTTTGCTGTGTTCTTAGCATTTAAAGGGAATTATCACCTTATTACAAAACATGTTGTATAAGTGAGCCTGTCTGTAGCATGAACTTTAACACAGTGAGATAACTTAAACATCTGTGTCTATCCTGAATCTAAGACGAGACCAAGGACCCACTTAGGTCCGATCTTTACATCAGGCAAGATGGGCCGAATGGTTCTAATCCGCCATCGGATTCCATGTTACAGAAACACCATGTAGAACATTTTGTTGCACACAGGTGTTTGCAGAATTCTCTTTCCATAGATGAAAAAAAACAAAAATAGATGTTCTTGCGGGGAAAAAGAGGGGAAAGAGGTTTTTTTTTGTTTTTACTGTTTTGACAGTAAATTTTCTCCATCCTTATTAACAAATACACAACAACAAAAGTTTTCCTATGCTTCAACACGGATATCATTTTGAGTTAAAAATAATCATTTATTGATCCGCTTTTTCCATAATTTTACTTGGGTGTGTACACGCTACATTGTTACTATGTTTTAGTAAGAAGAACCTGGTACAAGTCCGGGATTGATTTAATAAATGGAATATTTCTTGTGAAGTTTTGTCACTTGGCAACCATCTTAATAGTTTGGTTTCCCTCGTTCTGGAAATACTCAACAGCTAGTATTATAATTTCTGTATTTTTATTGGCTTCGTGTTCTCATTTCCACGTGAAGAAACAATAATGCTATAGTGTTCTTTGGCCTTCTCGAATGATGGTATCTAAATGCATATACGAATTCACTTAAAAGCTAGAGGCTTACAAGATACCAGAAGAACAATTAAACCATTTATTCGCCAGCAGAGCAGTCTTGAGCTGAGCCCTTTTTGTACAAAACATTCTATTATAAAGAACCAAAAAGTGGGAAGTTCCATATTTAACTATGAAAGAACTCGGGGTAACAATATACACAATTGTTTTAAACATTGAAGCGAAGAAAAGAAAAAAAAGACGCATATTAAAAAAAAAAATGCAATTTAAATAGGAAAACTGTTTTGAGTTTAAATATAGTACTATAACCATGTTACATTTTCCTCTGCTATTTTTAACCCAAGTCCCACAGTTGCGCGATTTAATATCGAACGCTCATTTCCTTGCACAGCAGTGACTCTAAAGACATAAATATAACTTGTTTAGGGTCTGTGTAAACACTCGACTGTCATACACAAGTTCACTTCCATGAACGATACAAGAAAATCTAGCAGACGTAAAAAAAAAAGTCTACTTTTTCCCATAAACAAAAAAACTGGCTGGACTGGTATTTTTCTTTTCTTCTAACTTGTGCTATGTAGAAGGATCTTTATAGAAACACTTGCATAGGTATTTTTACTTAGTAACTGATGAAACGCGATGGCCAATATGCAAAGGGATTTAAATACATTCTTTTATGTTTTTGTCAACTGCAAGCTATGAGAACTATGCCCATATCACATCTATCCATACCTCCCAATATTTCAAACTGCTAAAGAGTTTCAGGGCTGCCGTTAGAGGTACGGCTTTTATAGGAGGTAGTCACCTATTGATAGCTATGGTATAGCCAACTAAAGCTTTTCTGAGAAAAGGAATACATTCGATTTACCTAATTTAATATATAAACATCCTTTCTGTTGGTTCAGTAAACGTTATTGTCACTTACAGGGCCGTAGAACATTCAGAAATGTATAGATAATACCTCAATACTAATGAAACATAATTATGAGAATCTCATTCATGAGAACAGTAGAAGGGCCTGGGAACTGCTCCAGATGAACCCATTGAGCTGCCAAAAGCTGTCCACAGAGCAAAAGCATGATTTATAAATCATTTATTAATCATTTAACATTACAGCTATATATATTTATAATATATATATACACACATATATACACACAAATATAAATGAACGTATGTCAATATGGTTATCCCAAACCTAAACACAATATTGGATTTTTTTTTTACAGTTTATTTCATGCGCACTGTTTTTTTGAGCACAATGTTATTTGGCGTACACTCATCACTTTTTATTTTACAAAGTCTTAGTCCCTAGGCCATGTACTGAAAGATTAGGGATCTTTTAATATTGCTCGTGAGTTCTGGTCTTTTTACCTCCACCTACAACAATTAGTTGGCCAGTTGAGCATTAGGGTGCCAGCACAGTTGAGCCATCGTATGCAATGAGAATCCAAACTTCCCTTTAGGCGTTTTATCCTGGGAGGAACAAGCGGCACCAAAGACCAGCCCTTCTTGCCTAGCGCGCCCACCAAACATACCATGTGGAACATTAGGGAAGTATAGAAGAACAGAGCATTGTTTTCCTATTAATGTCACAGAAAATACATATCAGGCAAGCAAAAGTAATAACAAAATTATATATTATGCATATATTTCAAAATAATATTTTACACCATCTTTACTTTATAACAAATACTCATAATATGTAAGTCTGCTGACTGATCCACATTTAATAATTTATTGTGTTATTTTTTGGAGTCAATTGGAATAGCATTTTCCTATTTCACAATGCAACAGGAAGCCGCATGTGACTTGTTAGAACTAAACTATCTGTTTAGTAATCAAAATAAAAGCATCCCATTCACTCCCCCTAAGGTCATTTCTCCCAACACCAAAGAATATCTAGACCGCTTTCCAGAAGCCAAGAACCATAGCAACCTTAGCAATATAAACACTATGCTTTAATATTACAGCAACTTTAATACCCCCGTGGCAAATTTTGCAGCGGGCAAAGTGCAACTGCATATAAATAGACTCGTTCTAAGAACATAAGAGTAAGAATACGATTCCTTACAAAAGAATAAAAGCATTCATACATACATTTCAAACGGTCACAGAAAATGTACAGTTTAGCAGAAAAAAAAAACAATTCTAATTAACCAACGTAGCATTAGTATATCTTTAAAGTGTTTAAATTACATGTATATAAAATATTTATACTATAATATGAAACCATTCTTCAGCAACCGCAAGACCATTGTGCTTTAATGTTCTTATATGAACATGGCAGTGAAGACAATATATCTCCAGGACAGTGGTGGCTAATGGAGGAAATAAACACAAAATACACTCTGTGGACATCGCTCCCATTCATGTAATGTCATTATAAAGGCCTAAGCATGCTACTTGAACATACCTTGGAAATCACCAGTGTTTACCCCAAAAGACTCATGATTTTTACATGCCCCCTTCGCTCCAGGCATTAGAAACCCACAGTAGCCATCATCACTCCTGTTTAGGAAGATTCAGAATGTTCAGCTGTGACCATACAATGGCTGTCAAAATGTTGGTCATGTTCTATACTCTTGCTAACCTACCTCTTTCTTATATAGGAGGATTAGATCCAAAACCATACATTTGACTTCAGCCCCTTCCCTCCTCTAATTAAGCAGAGACTAGGGTGTGATGTGATATCTCAGTGTCCTTACCACAAAGTTTAAACAAGGCTCACAAATCTGAACCTCTGTGTTAGAGTCACCAAGGTGAGTGTCCATGCCCTTTCACACAGAAGATTATTAAAAGGTTGACTTAAGTGACAGCCACAAAAAATTCTATGTAACAAATTCCCCAACACTCTTAGTAGTACTGCCTGTGTTTTTAGCAGTAAAAAAAAAATATATTTTTTATTCAACGTGTAATCAATCTACTGCTAAAAATGACCAGCACAACATGCTTGCTTTAAATTAAGCCAAAAAGCTAACACAATACACCAAGGGGGAATTATAATATTCATATTTTATTAACCACGCACGAGAGGTATTTGTTTGTTACTTTATATATGTTTTATAACACGTGATAACATTCTTTACTCTGGATGGACCAGTCACGTATAAGTCTTGTTGGGTGAAAGCAATCAGTTGCAATTTGCATAATGCATGTGTTCTGTAGTATCAAGGAAAAAAATAATTTAAATAACACACATTCAAATCGCTATTCATCTGGCTAAACCACAGAGGTGATTTATCCTACCTTAAAAGCTTCATGTATATAATATAATAAAATAACTTAGGGCCGCTTCACTTCTTCCTTAACTCTATTTTTCTACCTCTATTTAAAAGGCCACTACAGCCATCATATGCACTTTAATACATATGAGAGCTGAGTGTTTATTTTAAATCTAAATATGCATAACTATCAGTGTATTTGCAACCTTGTATTTTTGCTCAATACATTCCCTTAATAGCTTTATAAATTAAGAGTATGCCAATTTTTTGGCAACCAGTTTCTGCACAGATCTCCATCAAAAATTAACTGACATATGAGGCAAACCTGCAATGTATTATTCACAAATACTATATTTAACTGGGGAAAATGTCAAAACAACTGTTAGATATTAAGTGAATCACAGAACAGAATATGAGATCATGCTAATCTTATTGTTCAGCTGAAACAATATCCTCATGAAACAAATACCTGTACATGCATGTGAACTAATATAGATGCCTCCAAGAAGTAACCTTAAAGGTTTGTGAATTAACAAAGACTCTCTGCTCCATGTCTGAAGAAGAGAGAAGGCGACATGTGAAACTATTCCAACTAACCATCAGAAACACGCACACACATATATATATATATATATATATATATATATATATACGGAAGCTTATTTTTATTCATTAATGTCAAATAGCTCACATCATAGGAAAGGCTGGAGACCCCTGAGCACAAATGAGCTTCCTAGAAGTTGCAAAGTGGAACATTTAGACAAAATGGAAGATGGAACATATGACAATAATGGCCATTGGTAGAAGATGTGGCTTAGAAATTAGCTTAAAGAGAAAAAAAATCATAAGACAAATATATACAATTAAAAGACTTTTTCGGGGAAATTTCGTGAGAGTTAAAGCAGGAAAGGTCAGCGAGAGGAGGTGGGTGCGTAAGTGAAAGCTATTTTAACAAAAAGCCAAATAACTGCTTCCATATAGCTGAGTAATACTTTCATCTGTAATGATAACAAAACTGATCTAAAAAATCTCACAATTTCTGATTTTACTAAAATCAAAGAAAATATTTTTTTAGAAAACCTGTAAGGTTGGATTCCAAAGTAAAAGTATATTGTTGGGAGTTTGAAGAAGAGGCCTCGAAAGCTTACAATCCAGTGTAGCTCAGTTAGCCAATAAAGTTTTACCTTTACTAACTATTCAAATAATGCATAGATGAAAATTAACCAATGGCAGCTCCCTACGTTCTATATAATGGCGTAATAAGACATGTTTTAGATTAATACTGAAATTAAACAGTAAAGGCATAATGAACAGTTTATTGGCTAGTGGTAGGCAGTAATACCCCAAAGCACAGATTGACAACTAGTTTCACTTGGGCAGTAACTGGTTAGGCAAGAGATGCCAAATTACCCTTTGATGTTCACCTACAGTACATAAAAATGCTATAAAATGATGTTCATGGACCTAAAATAACTCCGTAACCTGGCCAATCTTAAAAAGAGCAAGAAATAATATATCATTTGATCCAGAACATGACGAAAGTGGATAACATTTTTTTAGCCATCATGGCCAAAACACGATCACCCTTCTAGTTCACATAAATCAAACAAAAGCATACACAATAAAGGCTTTGTTTTTAAAGAAGGGTAGTCGTTACTGGGAAAAATACAAGGAAGTTTCTCTTAACTATTACAAAAAATATTTTGTAACCAACTAACTAATGAAGTCTGCTTACTTAAACATTTTCTGTTAGAGAACAGCTTCAGTTGGTTCAAATCTCTGAATTTCTACAAAATGTATCTTTTTTTAACGGGGTGGAAATGAAAAGACTGGTTAAAGCCAAAGTCATTCATGTATAGAATGCAGTTGTGCGAGACATACGACTAACAAAAACATTAGTGGTCTATAGGACAGGGCAGAGCACCGATAATAATTAATGTGTTAATATGTTGCCAGCGATTAATATGGTGCTCTACATATTGTGTGGGGTATGACGTACTCAAATTTACACAAAAAGGTGACATTGTCAAGATCTAGTACAGTCTGATACAGTAATTAGAACAAATTCTAGTTATATATAGACAAATTTACACGTACATCTTTAATTATTATATATAT
The DNA here is from genome assembly GCA_009364415.1 of Spea multiplicata. Taxonomy (NCBI): domain Eukaryota; kingdom Metazoa; phylum Chordata; class Amphibia; order Anura; family Pelobatidae; genus Spea; species Spea multiplicata. Next base: position 1,796,613 of record VKOC01000007.1, read on the forward strand.
ATATATAATATAGGATATATGTGAGTAGAAAGGGCATACACATATGTATATATAAATATATATAATATACATATAAAAATGACATCTGTGCAAATTAAAAATACATTACGGCATAAAAAAATGCTAATTAAGACAGGCCCATTCGAATATACACCACACGTCAAAAAATGATTCAGATCACGTGGCATTTGCAGTGTTTTTAATTGGACGTATTTACATTCGGCTGTCTGGTGGCTTTGATTAGAAAGGATAAAATGTTTTAATAAGAGGGGGTCATGTTTCCAACATTTCCTCCTTTATTATCGATGACGCCAATTGTACAAATTTCAAAGTGGGTGGCCCAAAGACATTTATATATTTTTTTTTAAAAAACCTTAACTAAAATTTCTTCTAAGTGCCCCTCTCTGGTGTGTTTATTCTACAAATGCCAGCTAACCCCTATGGCGCACAAAAGCCAATTTCAAGGCAGACAAATGTTTCTTGTTGAACACATATGTCTTAAAGCAAACTCAATCAGATTTTCATATTTTTTTTCTTTAATGCTTAATTACAAGCAGACCAAAATTCAGGCACACACTGTATGCAATTATGTAAGCAATGCCAGAACAGACGAGGATGCATAGCTTTGGAGTTACTTTTGAATAATAATATGAAAAAAAGAGAATTTTCATCAATGACAATGGGGGCAAAAGTCACAATTTGGGGACTGAAGGCCAGCTATTCCGGATTTACATCAGCGGGCCCAGATACCCAAACCTTAATGTTCTTAAAGTTTACTATAGCTGATAAACCTATTCCGTTTAAAGATTAATTTAACTCCTGTAAACATTATTACACATTCTCATTACCTGTTTGATTGGGAGGTCAGCCATAGTAAAGACACTCACGGGATTCCCCTTACTTTTATTCCCCAGAACTCTAAATTGTTGACTATAAGAGTGAAAAAAAAAGAGGCAAAGGCAAGTAATTAGTTTTACAAGCTTTGACCTCTTGTCACGGACTTAAGGTGAAATAGTACTTAGATTTTAAACCAAATATCTCAAAAACTATTCCACGGATTGAAAAATGAGCTATCATTATTTATAATAAATCTCCACTTGATGAGGATTTAAGCTGTGTTGATGACACGTTGCTCGTAACATTAATTCTACCGCCTTACACGGGTCACAATAAACAACCAATAAATTGCACAATGAAACCAGCATGATGAAGACTTCTATAAATCTGCCAATTTCTGTAAATGCATAACACATAAGGCGCAAACGCCTGAAAGTACCAATGTAAATTTAAGCTTTGTTAAAAAAAAAAAGGAATTTGAACAAATCGAAGTGTCTGCAGTAAATAAAGAAAATATAACCGTGGTTTATGCATGCGCCACTCAGATGGCTTCCATGATGGCTTTAGTGCATATCAATACTAAACTTTCCTGTCAATTAAATTGTTAAATCCTTAATACAGTTGGGAAGTATCACAACTTATCCAGAAGTTTCTCAAGTATACCAATAAACACAATAAAGTTATATTATTAAACTAAAAAAACATGAAAGTAGATAAGTTTTCTCCCTCAGGCTAATTTATCTTTTGAAATAAGCTTTTATTATACTAATGCTGCAACTTCCCGTTTCTATTAATTGACAATTTCAGACCACTTTTATGTTTCTGTATGGCTAATAATGTAAAAAATACCAAGTATATACAGCCAAAGGCAGCAGGTTCGTGGTGGGACTGATCTCTGTTCAAAACTCTGCTTAGTAAATCTGTCCAATCCATAATATCTTCCTGTATTTATGTTTTTCATACTCCAACTTCCTCTATTTACAAAGCGACTGTTGTCGATATGCCGGTGCCAGAAAAAGGGTTAACACACGTTTTATGAGTATGAGACGACACATTTGAATACGTTTCCCGTAGAGTAACATTTAATAAGGCCACATATTACATATATATCAAGAATAAAGCACAATTACGCCAATATGGGCATGGCGAAAACGATTTCAACATCTCCACTTGATGAACCCAAGCATATATTTACATAACGTATATAAACAGTATAAAACCTTGTTTGTAAAATACATCCCCATTAAACCATCCTTTGCGTGGGACAGTGGTGATTTTGCCGCTCTATCCGGCTGTCCCACCGAGCTCTACCTATGTCTAACTTTTCTGCAGGACGGTGGGACTCGGGACCGTAATCCCACAGTCCTGATTTCTGGGACACTGCATACCGCGCAAGCGCAAAATTGTGGTCATGCACAATTAATAATTAATGTCTGCAGAAATTATACCAACGGGGTTAAAAGCCAAGATCAACGTGATCTTTCTCCCAGCTTTCATACTTTCCTTTCAACAAGTCCATTCCCCAATTTAATTCTGCCCTCAATCCAATCTTCCTGCACTTCAGACCACCTAAATTCCCAATTCCACTCATTACAACCAAATTTCTCCCCCACACTTTCAATCCATGCAATCATTTCCAAGGAAAGAGAAGCAGCTCCCACTTCTGCCCTTGTTACCAAACACCCATATTGCAACACAATAACGTGGCATGAAACATGTGCCAACTCATTTGTTGGAGTATATTTTAGGTTTCATTGATGAGATACAGCAACACAAAAACACAAATATTGGAATTTGAAAAAAAATATTTTTTGTACAAAATTGTGAACTGTTGGGTGTGAATATTTACTAGAGCCAAGTGGTTACCATGTTTGCAGCTAAATACAGTTTTTGAAACATAACTTCCAAGTACTGTTATTGCGGACAACTTGACACTTCCGGGTGCGGCATATAATTGTCAAACTTCAAACATGGAGGCGAGTGGTACTTGAAAAATATTTACCCCTTCAATGAACTAGGTCTCAGCGGGGCCACTCACACTTGGCCTTTTCAGCAAGTCATGAGTTAACATATTCCCTGTAGAAACGTTATCTTAGGTTCTCATCTTGAGTCCTGTACTTTTATTAATGGCAATGACAAGACAAGAGCTCTCTGTGTTTCTATTCTGCCAGTGCAAGCACAAAGATTTATTTTAGGCAAACTTCTGGCCTTTAAAACAAATGATAGCAAGCAAGATGTCTTCAAACTGTGACACGCTCGCTCGCAATGTTTTCACTCCACTGCTTCCTGGGGTCATGCGAGGAATTTTTAAGGTCAAGACAGATTTGTACACCTGCTTCTCCGTCTACTAAATTACTTATATGGAAACATCAAACGTAGCCTTGAGACGTAATAGCAAATCCATAATGCCACATAATCAACCATCTAACCTGCTCTAAACAGCAAACTTCCAAGAAACAAACAAACAAAAGCACAAAAAAAAATAAAAAATAGCACTTTATCTTCTGCCTGCGTATTGCAATTTTACGATGAAATTCTCACAGAGCTGGCATGTTTGGTCAGATTACTATCAATTACAGCCTTACTCTATAACATGGTAAATATTTACCAGTGTATTTATAATCAGAAGAAACAAGAAAAAAATCTCATAATAGCTCAAGGTTAATCATTGCTTAAGCGTTTTTTTTTCTTATTGTAAATAATTTAGAACGTGTACTTTTACCTTTGATCTGTAACGTAGTATATTCTATTTAATGCAAATGCAAAGCGTGTCGTATAAAGCAATAAAACAAAATGCGGGTATTTATGTAACAAACGGCATTACAACATCACTCTTGTTTCCCAAACTCGAGTGCTCATCTTGGAAATATTACCATCCATGACAAATGGCCAAGCCCTGCATATTGCATAGCTAAATCAGCAAGTTATTTCAGTGTCTTCCTACTTATTAAACTACTTACTATGCAGGAGTGAGATTAACCCTTGTCACAACTGGGAAACTTTACCAGGGTCAGTCCTTCATAATGCAGAGTGAACTCTCACTCCCTCACCAGCAAAGCCACACCTGATTAAACTATTATAATATTTGGCCAGCAAAGTTTTCACCATAAAAAGCCATTTAACATACGGTATGTGGTGTGTATATATTTCACAACAGAAAAACACAATTTTAATATATTTCTATTATTTCATGTACAAGAAGTTGTGACACTTGTCATTTAGTAAATCTACCACTAGGCATCAAGTTTAATTGATAAGCACCACTCTGATCAAAATAACACACAAAATAATGTGCCATTTTATTTTTTAAAAACAGTTCTAGTTTTTGCATAATATAATGTCAACTGCATATTTGCCATCTGTATGTATTCTAGCTCTGTTGTGTTAGCCCACTCTATTAAATAAACCCCCCTGAATCCTTATCATACTGCCCATGCTAAGCAACAGAATGAATTGCTCAGTCTTAATCACCCAACCTGACAATCTGACTAATGAAAGTCTAGGAAGGAATGGACTTCGTTAGCATTGCTATAAAGAAGTGTGATGTTTCGACCTGCAAAGTCACCCAAAATATCACAACTGGCAACAATAGCAGCTTCCGGGTCTGCAGAAAAATTGCGTTTATTGGAACAAAAAGAAAGACAGGTTTTTGTCAATACAACCCTAAAAGGAAACAAAAGCACACTTTGTAAAATCAAATAGAACAAAACAGATTTCTAAACAAGAATATCAGGTTTTGCCGCTATCAAATATTCACGTCCGTAAATATATCTTTCCCAGCTGTGGATCGCACTGAATTTCACACTTTATCAATGCAATAGTCATAGGATGAAAGCATGAAGAATGTTACAGCCAGAAGATTTTCCCATCAGTTCCCTGGAAATAGTGCAGCTCCACACAGCCAATATTGCTTGTGTCAAGCAGAGAAGCAATTTTCTTGTGTATTTCAATCCTAAGCGCTGTGCAGGCTTCGCTGCTGTAGAGTAATTAATTTTTTTTGCTTAGAAGAAAAATACATACTTATTGCCTTTTTAAGTAGTGCATGCAAGTTGCATTTTCCATTTGAATTGTACAAAAAAACCCCCAACTAAAGCATTTATATATATATTATGCACATCTTTTGAGAGTATCTGTGAATAATTGACTCCCATACAAATCGACACAATGGCCAAGCATAATGTACATACAACAAAGCAGAAACAATGACTAAGACTTCCCTCTTTTGTTTGATATGCGTGTTCCATTTCCCCTAAATTATGATCATTCAACACAAGGGATGGGAACTTAAACTGTGCAAAAATTTTCCCAATTAAATTTACAAAGTTCTGTGTTTTTTAAGAAAAAAAAGAGAACAAAAAATATCATGAAAATGAAAATAAAATACTTTATTTACCACCCCCAAGTTGCAACATGGACCTCTGCCAAATACTAAGGACACTGGATTGGCACCGCCGAGTGACAATGCCGGCCTGACCTTGCAAATTCATTTATTTAAGTTAAAAGAGAAATTAACTAGACATGCTGAAATACCAGGAACTGTCTTAAGTTTTATGAACAGATTTAAATGTCTTTAAATTTAACTACTAGGACACATACTGTCCTAATGAGTCAGAGTTTATTTGCCATGCATTCTATGTTATCCCTTTAGCACGCCACATCTAAATACAAAGACAAAAACATTCACCTATTGCTATAGATAGATTGCTATCCAAGAGTAATTTTTCAGAGACCGAGCCTTGGTTTGCAAGAATATTGTTATAGTTGGGATAAAAAAAAATGTCTTAAAAAGCCAGACTCTCTGAAGTCGGTTAATATTATTATTACAGAACTGCCAGATATAAACAAACCTGAGTATTAGGAGATACGCCTGGTCTTTGAAGTGGAAAAAAATGCTATTTAATCCCAAAATGAGTAGGTTCTTTAAAGAAAATTAGTGAGAATTGAAAAGTCCCACACCTTCTAACCAGTGTCTTAACACATGATGTAAATTGAATAGTCTGTTGAACATTTTGCTAGCACTGGAAATCATTAAAGCTCTAATTCACTCAATGTGATCTATGATGTTGACCAATAATCAACAACCACTGCCGCTAAATGGTAAGGCAAGCACTAAGGTTCTAATTAATTACCTCTACAGTGAAACACGTATTTCATACTTGTGTATATACAGTATATATATATATATATACGCACATCTATACGGGTACATCTATATGGGTATTTACCGTATGTATAGATATATGTGTGTGTATATGTGTCTGATATGCTCCATCTGTCAGTTAGTCGTACTATATGAAAGAAATGCACATATTTTTTTTTCAATAAATAAGGTTCAGCATGACAGAATTATGATATATCTTAACCGGCGAGAGTTATTGTAAAAAAAAAAAGCACAATCTACATATTTTTTACTCTCCAGAGCAATAAAGTCATTATGTTTAGGGACATGCAGCATAAAAGAGCCAATTTATCTCACATGAGCTGAAGAATACTACTTTGTAACCAGGCAACTGAAGACAAAATATGTTCTCATTAATTCATTCCTATCCTTATTTAAAAGACACAATTAGAACATTTTTAGTTTCCTACAGGCGTAGCTCAGGTTTAGACTAGAATATTTATTCGCATAGACTAGTTAAGTGCCAATGGCTATGTTAGTTACCGTAAGTGGTAGGGATTTTCCAGTATGTAATCAGACTGATCAGCGAAATTTATTCATTACATATTACTTGGAATAATTGAAAGAATTCAGAATCGTTGAACTCCCAGCGCTGCTCTTTGGTCAGCACTAAGAGGGTTGTGGTGCGATGCACCTGTTTAGAAACACTTATTGTGGACATTCTTAGATCACTAAATTGCAAATAATTGTAAAGATGGGGATTTTAAACAGAAATTTAAATAAAAATATTTTTTTTAAAAAAAATTAAAATATTTTTTACATCATGTAGCATTCAAAGATAACTTTGTTATTCTCATATAAAGCCCACTAAAATCAGTCTGTTTTGCACCAACCGCCATTCACACTTGGCTGGTAAATTAAATAATAATTTATATTAATTCCGTTTTTTATATAACGCTAACAATGTATGTAACATTTTACAATACAGGTTATATATAGTCATGCCATTTAAACAAACAGACAGAAGTCGGGGGGGGGGGCTCCTGCTCAACAGAGCTTACAATCTAAAGACATTTCCAAAAACAAAGAAGTAATTGATAATTATAAAGGAAGTATTATGAATGCATTCAGTATTATGCAATGGCATGAACATATGAAACAATTCTTTTAATAACCTAATATTCTAAATATATATAAGCAGCATAAAAAAACATGATAAAATACTGCAGTCTACGCGTGCTTTAGTATCAGCAAGACAAATTATTGTTTTTTGCAAACCTGGGCGATTTGAATACCAGCGTCTAGAAAATAAAACGTCTTTAGTTATTTAATTTAATGTGTCTTGATCTGTTCACTCCAAAAATCTTGTTTGAAACGTAGATAGAGATCATAAGTAATGATTCCCCATTTTACATTGTGCAGACGTTTATTTAAATAATACTTTGGTGATGATGAATAGATTTCTTAAAATGGCCACAGCAGTGTATGTTTCATAATAGACCACTGATTTCTTCAATTCTCTTATAATCTTTAATGGAATGTGGAAGTATTTCTTATGAGCGCATGTACATTCATCCGCATGTACTGTTGTTCTTCGTAGAGTTATAGTTGAGTGACTTAATTAGAAATGATTTGATCATAAGATTTAAATTGATTCAAATAATGCAATACAGATGAAGAGCTCACACGTATGTGGATCATACAGCTGAACTGCTTCACTAAAGGCAAAATGTTTCCCGGTAAGCCCTATATCACGTGCTGATATTTTTTAGACCAATTGATGGTAATAAGATACAAAATAATTTTTGCTCGTGTAAATATCATACAGATGTAGGAACAGTCATTGCAACAAATGACACAAAATGTATTTTTATTTCACATGATACAAAAAATGATTCAATCTGTATGGAATGTGTTACATGATCCATGGTCTATGTGTGTGCAAGCCTAGGCTGGCCGTCTAGCACACCAGGCAAATGCCGGTGGGCCGCTGCCCATACATCATGTCCCGCAGTGTGGGTATAAAAATGTAATTCAAGGGCACACTTGTTGGTCGCTGGCCTTAAAGTGCCAGGGCCCTCTTAGTCACCCCGGTCCGGCCCTGTGTGTATAGTTAATTAAATAAGACTGATACAGAGTACAGAGAGGGAACTTGCATGGGATAGGCATTTGGCTTTCATGAATCTAACACTGGTCCAAGACCTGCTTAAGGTTGAGTCTTTACATCAGGACATATTTGCCATCAAATTCCACGTTCCTGAATGAGCCAACTAATTTTGTAATGTTTGGCTGGAAGAAGTCCCAGTTCACGCATCACACATTCTATAGAGGCCTATCCAATTTGAATGCCATTGGCAATACTCTAACTACAAAATACCACAATACAACAACAACATAGCACGTTTGGCATCATCAGAAGCAACCTTCACGGTTTACTTTAAACTGCCAACAAACACCAAACAAAAGATTCAATGGAAAAATGAGCACAGTTTCTCTGGGATAATAGCTCTAATATAACAGATTCCTATTGTATAGGCCTACGTGTCATCTGCATGTCAGGTTAAACCCCCAGAAAGAGGGAAAAGTACGAGCAGATGATTGCCTTACCCCTTACGGGTCCTATTCATTAAAACCATGCATGGTCAGAATGTAAGTTCTTCCACCTTTGTTTATGACCAGCCCAAGGGGTTGGCAATGGCTGGTAAGAGTTGTTGATAAATGTAAGCACGGGCCTCAGTTACCTGACATGAAGACCAACCCTGTCTAACCGGTATTCTTTTTTTCTGGTTTACGCCATAAGTATACCCTTTCAACAATAAATATGAATATACAAAGCAGGATTAGGTTACAGAACAATAAGCCAAAGGTATGAATACCAACATCGCCTAACATGAACACATTTCTAAGCACATGAGTAATTGGATATTAAAGTTACTGTATATACTTGACATTAGTAATTATTCTAGATGCTATAAACACCTCTCTTCTTAAACACAATATGCTGATATGAAGAGAATGTGTAAAAAAAATAAGATATGGGGCTATAAGTGAAAAAAAAAAACTTCTAAAAATGATAGAGCACTTTACAGCATTTTAAATACCTATCAGTTCCAAACTTAACTGCAATGAGATGGGATCTTATCTTCCTTTGAGTTGCTGAGACTGTCTAAAATATCATTTGTCATACCTAATAGATGCAGTTAACAACATGTACTGTGCAGCCAAAGTAAAGTGTAAGTGACAAATCAAATAGCTGCACCTCTGCAAATTTCTGTCTTCACAGCGCATGTTTAAATTCATCTTTGGAGTTGAAAATCAATGCTAACAAGTGCAAATAAAAAAAAAAAAGATAAAAAGTAATGTATAAATTACAATTTTCCATAAATTCACCTTTTCACTTGGAGCAAATATAAACCATCCAGAAAGCAAGACATATTAGGGGATTATTTTGGTTGATCTCTAAATCTTCGGCAAAACTCTGGCAAATTGTTAATAGTGCAAAACCATAGATCATAATATATATATATATATATATATTCCTTGTGGCTCTTCGTCTTATGGTGCTGGCTTGCCATAAGTGAAAGTTGAGGGCCTCAATGTGTGACTCCCAATATTTTCCAATATTGTTTGCTTTGAGTTCCACATAGGGTGATAATTGAGGCGTATATAACCAATTTCTGTATTTATATCACAGGATTTGCATAATTATTCCTCCTCCCTAAATTATTGCTCCCAATTTGTAACTCAATGGTGATGGGTTCAGGCAGTCTTTGCAAGGGTGGTAAATTCAGGAGAGAAAGCTAATGCTGCTATATCTTTCAAAAGACCTCAGCTTCTGGGGGGTAAAATATCCCCTAACCTGTAATATCTCCTGAACAATACTGATTCAAAACAGAAAGCGCATACTTTGGATGTCATTGCATAACCAATATATGTCATTTTAAAGAGGTTGATGTCACAATACATGTCTCACTGGTCATCAAAGTAAATTTTGAACCTGTACTATGGACAAAATGTTTTTTACAGGCTCACTATCTCTTCTGTGTATGTCTATTTTATTTCACTATGAGTTCTCTAAAGTTCAAATCCACAGGAAAAAAATGTTGGAATGTCTTACAAACTGTACTCATCCAAGAATCAAAATGGCCAAAATAGTACTTGGACTGAAAAAGCTTTGTATTGTAACAAAAAAGATTAAGTAAATACCATGTGAAAGGGCATGAATAAAAAAAGCATGAAATAACATAATGTGCAGGGAACATATTTACGGTTGCAAAGCCAGTAAGACAAAAAACATTAAACAGAATGCAGGAATATGACACCTACAAGCCACTCTATGAGCTCATACACATGCGCAACTTTTTTGAGCATGCTCAGTAAAGAACATACTAGGCATGAGCTGTTGGCAGAGGCAATAAATTATCTGACTCGCAAAGACATACCAGAGAGATCTAAGAAGACTCACTGTGCGCATGCACAGAAAACACTCCCACTAATTTAATTGGAAGAACTTTCCTACAACTTACTGACTCCTTTAGGAAGACCAAACCAAAAGTGGTGTACTGCAGCTCTGGAGCTGCAGCTTCTTGTAAAGGCAAATGGTTTTTTTTCTGACAATAAACAAAGCAAGAGTACTTTGATTCACATTCTTAGTTGATGGGGCTCCATGAGGTCATTGTAGAGTTCCTTCACAAAGCATGCATTGGTGGTGTGAAGAACATGGTACAACATTCCTATTACAGTATGAATCGCATTTCTTGGAAATTAATACAATCGTATATAACTTATGCTGATGGATCTCGAGGTGATTAACGAACCCAATATATACTGCCAAACTGAACTCAAACTGATGCGGTGCCAAATACAAGCACTTCATTTGAGTTATACAGAAGAAACATAGACTGGCAGATTAACACAACATACGCCTAGATCCCAATTAATATTTTGTTACATTTACAGCTAAACATATAGCACTAATACACATTAAATATTTTAAAAACTCTCTGTTCTATTTTAAGCTCTTAAATATTTAAAATATGTCTAAAAACAGTCTATACTACATTAATAGAATAATAATAGCCAAGGGGTTAATACTGCCATAAAGATGATCGCTCCCCTTTATCACACTATGGTATTGATACTGCAATATGCCAGACAATGCAGTCATCTATACTGAAATATTAAAACATCTCTATTCACTGGTTTTACAACAAAACGAAGTCTCCATGAAAAGGATATCTCAATGGCATTTGTCCACTAGACCGTAAAATTCTATTAACAGCCATAAGCCAAACTGACCCCATTACCATGAATAAACATGACATCCTTTATATAACTAGCAATAATTACATTCTGGGATTATCAATATCACACACACACCAGGAATGCTAAATAAAATGTATTTTTTTTTTTACTGTAACTAACTCAATGAGACTTGTAAACATCACATTAATCCAAATTGCTAATAAATCCATTTCGATGTATATAAACATGTTAATAGAAAAAGTAAAAATAAAGTACATTTCTCTCGGTGAGAGTGTTATGTTGCCCTCTCTAGGCCCTGGCGTTAAATGTTAGTTTCAGTAGGCTGTCTGCCAATGAGGTAACACACTATGCTTCTGCTATTCTGCTAATGAATGACTAAATCTGACCAGAGGGGAAATGACATCATCAGGGTGTAAAAACAGAAGAGAATAGGGAAACTTTCTACCTGTTTCAATTATTTAGCGCTATTATCCTGCACACCGCGCAGAACTTTTGCATAATATTTCACGTTAAGTGTCATCTCCTCCCCTGAAAATAATTCCAAGCAGCTAAACCAGTTACTATGAGTCACATATATCTTAAACAACAAAAAAAGAAAAACAATGACATCATTTTCTATTAAAAAAAAAAATAAACAGATCAGATGTTTGTAGATATTGATATATACAAAAAAAAAGGAAATAAAACACGCAACTTAAAATTAACACATTAAGTGCTAACATGTCACTCTTTTCGCACTTAAAGAGTTAAAGCAAAAATTACAAAAACAGTACGTGCCAACGCCCTTTAGTCAGTGGGAACATTCATAAGAATCTGTACAGCACTACAGAACATGTTGGAGCCTTAACAATCCGAACACAGCATTAGCATGTTTACGACACAGCCATGTTATTGTGGCAGAGCAGTTAAAATATGATCTCAAGTCTGTATTGTGTTGAAATGTTTCTCAGCTTTTGAAATTGATGCAGTTTCAGTCCCTAATAAAAAGGCTGACTCATTTCCTTGAAGTGGCAAAAGAACATGGATGATATTTATACTTCTTTTCTTGATATTTAATCCTTCCCCCCTTTTTTTCCAGATCACAGACCATGTTGAAGTAATAAATTTGAAATGCAAATAATAAGTACTAGTAAGGGGGGGGTATATGAAAGATGGGGGGGGGGCATAGACAGCTGCACAGGAAAGTTAGACAGGGGGGAAGGGGACAGGATCAGATCTTGCAGAAGAGGTCAACCTGCTAATGTTTTTTTTCAAACAACCTTTTTACAAGTTGCAGAATGTCAACTTAATATTGTTGACATGAGCTAAAAAAACCAAAAAAAAAAAACCTTTGAAACAGAAAGCAAATACACATTAATTCAGCCATATGGGGAGCTAAGCAGAGCCTGGAATATTGAAGCCATTAAAATCATGTAATATTAAACTGTAATACAACACTAGCTTTAAAAAAAAAAACTCCAATTAAAACCATTAGATTGACTTTAGTAAACTGCAGTTTGCAACAAAAAAAAAAAGCAGGATGACTTCAATTTAGCCTTTGGACAGGAGGTCTAAAAACTGGATAAGCAGGGTGTATTGTAATAATGAGGTTTATATGATTTAACATGCAATCTATGGCCATAAATACAGTGCTCCCTGTACACACCATAAAAATAGTTCAGCAGTAACATATTGCAGGCATCTGAGTACAATAGCCTAGCATAATTGCAGTGCTACTTAGAATTAGAGATCTGGACAAAATACATTGTAAACCAATCATGCTTTTGATGATTTGGGGCTATTATCTGTAAAATATCAAGTGCAGAACAGACATTTATTCTGACATGCTGATTTTATATATATATAATATATATATATATATATATATATATTGTACATTACATGGTGCATTTGGATCTATGATCTCTATGATCAGGAAATAGAGGGTTAATTTATGACATAATGGCAATTAGCCATAAATATCTTCCAATCAGATGATCATTGTAATAAATAATCTGCAGCCATCGATGTTAAGGATTAGGCTGTTAATGCTTAACGTGTTTGTGCTGGTTACATGACTGTTTCATTTTTTTTTTCTTTTCTTTCCAATACGCCCATACAGATCTGCAAGTTATTTAAATGTATATATATTCCAGTACCTGTCATTTATCACTTTATTCAACACGTCTTTTTTTTTTTTTGCCAGTAAAAGAGCTTTTGATCTCACTCAGCCTCCATTTCGTAATTTCCTCCCTCTTAAAACATATCAAACACAGTGCTGAGATGGTAACAATATCATGATCTGCAATAATAAACCAGTGGGGGCTATAATGGATGCATTAGCAAAAAACACAGACATGTGACTGATACCAAACAATATAACAACAAGAATCAAGACACCCCCCCAAAAAAAAAAACCCACTACAACAACACAATGATCAGATCCTATTACAGATTGATTATTATTTGATGGTGATGTGTTAATCTCACTTGAGAAGGGGGGGGGGGGCTAACAGAATGGTAAAAACAGCAATTCTGTAAATGCCTTTTATATATGTATTATGTACATGAAGATAAGGATCCCCCCTTCTTCCTAGTCTTGCCATGATCAGTAATTTGTGATCCCAAGAAACAGCTTCCAGCACCAAGACATTAAAGAACTCTTAAGAAAATATACTGTACTGCAGCCTCATCTGCTGACAGTGTGAATCTCGCCCATAGACAACATGATCGCAGGCAAAGAAGCAATAAGGGGACAGGAGCTAGATTACACATAATAAAGGTTTCGATCACCTCTCCATGATCGCTGTTTCTTCCCTGGGGGGTATCTTCTGGAAGGAAATAAAGTTTGGAGCTGGATAAAAGTTGCTTGCTAGTCCTCTCTTCCCACAACAGCTGGAGCTCCGCTATGCAAATCGGATCCTCTGGCTTGCATCTGACAAAGAAAAAGTCTCCAAGGGACAGAATTCTTGATCTGTCTTCAAGGTGGAACTGAAAAGCCTTGTAGAAAATATAAGGTCCGTGTAGACCACAGGCTGAGCCGACCCACTGTAAAAAAAAAAAAGAGAGAGAGAGAGAAATGATCTATTAAAAGGTGAAGATGATCGGAGACTCTGAAGGACAGCATCGAGAAGATACATTGTATCACTAGTGGAATGTTGACAATAGAAGAAATCAAAATATTATTTTTAGGTCCATAGGATAAAAGTTTGGCTGAAAGTTGCTGGGTTGTTGTTATTATGATGAGGGGGTGCCGGGTTTCCCCCCCTCCAGGGTGCAGAAGGAGGCATGAAGGAGCAGATGATAATACCTTGAGTGAGTTGGGCTCCATCTCGACGTTCTGAATTGATTGAACTCAACATTCTCTCCAAACTTGTTGGCTTCAATGGATTGCATCAGGTCCTGGCAGGGCGAAACCACAGCGAAACGTCTCGTCAATATAAAACCCCGAATTCACCTCACAGAGCCCATCAAAATAATAAAGAAATCACCCTAATATTTCTCAACACCCCCAATTTTATTAATCTTGCAGAAAAAAAAACCCACTCGGAAAAACACGACCCCGAAAATATAAGAACATCGTCCGCCGGTGCGATCAGCGAAACACCAGGGCTGTATTTTAATATAAACCATAAAAAAAAAATATTCCAACGCTTTCGGCGGTGAGATATCGGTATTTTAAAGCAAAACGCTGCGAAATTATATTATAGAAAGGGCGTGGGGGTTTTTTTACGCCCGCAAAGACGGTGTAGTTGTTTTAGCGAGCGGACAGGACCTGCGTGTATATGTATAATATAAAGAACATTTCCTGCAGAGATTCAGGGGCGCTCTTCTTTCTCATTCTCTTTAGCAGATCGCTTTTATTAGACATGCAGATTCGTTTGATCGTTAAATTACACTCCTTCACTGCCATATTTTTTTTATTGCTAGAAACATTCAAATAAATTAACGATCGCTGCTTGTGTGCAAAGAAGAAGAAGAAGAAGAAGAGGAGGAGGAGGAGGGGAGGGAGGAAAGGAGTGTTTTATTATATAAACATATAAATATTAATGTATCCGTGTTCTTTGAGGCAGGAAAAAAAATAGACGGGGAGAGGGGGGGGGGGGCAAAAAGCAAGGATCACGCGATCATTAAACCTTATTGAACAGCCATATAATTTTATTTAAAGGGAATGGAATGGTAGAATAAACGATACGTGATCAATTATTCGGTGGGAGCGAAATATAATCTGCCCCTAACTGGGAGTACTGGGGATTTTATTCTCACTGCTGTCTTGGGGTACATTCACCTATTAAAATGATGAGACAATAAAGCAAAGTATGTACCCATTTACATATATAAACATTGATGTGTTATAATAATTATATTGTGTTATTTTATATATAATCGAAATATCCATCCTGTAGATCTAATTGCAATATATATATATATATATATATATATTATATATATATAATTATATATATATGTTTGTCTAATAAAACATTAACAAATAAGGAAGGGTAAGTGTACTCGCAACAACTATATCAGCAATTGGAATGTCATTCTTATTTCCCTGACACAGACCTTAGCCAGGCCTGCTCTGTTGGGAACACCTAGCGGCATGTCTGGGGTACTGCGGTATCTGTCATCTGTAACATGTTGCCCCTATCATTAAAGAGTTAAAGTGGTAGGATGTTATTATGAGAACTGAATAAACAGTTTCTTTACCCATAAATATTTCCTCTCTGAAAATGGGATCTGGTTGTATTTCTATTTACATTGGTTCTTCCCAAAGTCAATCATAAAATACTACTGTTGCCAGCCTGATCACTTGATATTTATGCAAATATTAATAGCACATCATATAGGCTGAACCAATAAAGGTGCCAAAAGGGGAGTATTTAGACTATAAACACCTGGAATTAAGGTGAATTGTGTCAAATGCCGGTGGGCATTAATGAATAGAAATAACAGTGTCAGCTCAACCAGCCACATTGGGTATTTATTTATATGCTGTTTAGACCAATGTCTTTGCAATTGGAGACTCAATTGGCCTTAGAATATCCTTAGATGTAATATAACAAAGTTTACATTTAAAATACATCTAAATGACTTTACTGAGAGATTAGTGGAACAGCCTCCCAGAAGAAGTGGTAGAGGTTAATACAGTAAGGACATTTAAACTTGTATGGGATAGGCATATGATGATCCTGAATCTAAGACAAGAAAAATGGTCAGAATCCACCTATCCACACCTGCCACATCCCCTAAAGTTGGCAGTTATGAAAATGCAGTTGTGCGTCAAATACACAAACATGTAAAATAGCACTGTAAGTCCCACCTTCCCTTAACAATTAAATCAAAAACTTCAAGAGTTATTGTGATAACGAGATTGAATACATTTAGGGTTTTGAGAAGGTATTTCAAATAATAACTCCAAGAGACTCTTTCCTTGAAAGCAGTTAAGGCAAATTGTAAGGCTATTGAAAAGGCAGGGCCATGAACTATGATACAATAAAAAAGCTTTTAAATGTATATATTTATTGTTCCTAAGCCCTGGAGCCTTGTGGGGGCTTGTATGAAGCTGACTTATTATGCAAAGACGAAGAAACATAAGAACATTGGGATAGTGGCAAAGTACAAAAAAGGTAGTATTTTTTTCTGTCTACCACCAATCCATAATGGTAATTTATGAAGATGTTATTGTGTAAAATATTTTTTTTGGTTGTTGAAATTCTCCTTTGGGAGCCCACGCCCTATGTACGTTTAGCATACATGAGCTATGACAGTTAAAACCTGATCACAGGTAAAATGACATGATGTTGAAAGTATTATTTTTAACACTTTCATCCCAAGAAACAGGATATTTCAAAACGAAGAATCATTTCAATGAAAAATATATTCACATGGATGAAGATGTTACCAGCCAGGGAGGAGACGGAGAAACATTAGACACAGTGACTTGGGGTATTTATTTTTTAATATATTTTCAATAATGTATGGATTCAATTTTACTGTGATGGAACTACAAGCGCTTGACATCTGAACCACATCTCTGAATGAGCAGAAAACAAGATGTGGCTTGTTTCTTCCATCATGAAGAGATAATCAAAAGAAAATGACATAGCTTCAAATTACTGAAAGAAATAAATCCTCAAGCACAAAGGGAGGTTTTAGAATGCTTCTTACCATTGTAATAATTCACAATGTTAGTATAAGCTTTCTGCAGTAAAACTGGTTCTGGCTAAAAAAAAAAAAAAACACAAGTAACTCATTGATCATATTGATTAACACATTAGCACATTGATACATTGTGAGAAAAACACCAGAACGTTTGCACTTGAGTCATTAAATGAGGTTATTAATGTAGTTTTATTTTATAGAGTGTTCTTCAACGTGTGACATTCACATTTAATAATAATGTGCTGTATATGACGGTAACAGTTACAAGTGGAACAGTAGTAACCAGCAGTTTGACCCTATGACATGATACCAAAACCACTTCCTGTTAATGATATTGTCACATATATTCAAAGGAAATGGAATTAAAAGCTATCTGGTGTAAATGTAGAATCACACTCCAAATACAAAGTAATCGGTGAATTCCAGAACCTTTTCTCTTTATGTTTCTCTGTAAAGGTGCTTCTATTTGGGGATATTCATTTAATTAATTATCTCAGATAATAGGGTGGGATACTCATGCAGGAAGTTTAGATGGCAATGTCCGTGATATCAGACCAGGACTGGTCATCTGTCATAAATGCCTGGTGGGCCGATGGCCAAAAGCACCCCATACTGCAGTGTGTAGCTGCAGACCGGTTACATAAATATGTAATGTGGGGCCTGTAATATATAGCCATCGACGGCACCTACGTCATTAGCGTACTTGGGAACTCCCAGAGTATGACCTTGAGTCTTAGTCTGAAACCAGCTCCTTCATATTCTTCGCTGCTGTGATCATATATGAGACGCCCAGTTGTTCTTTTACTCCCAGTATGTTACGGTTGATATCCCTGCTTGAATGCAGGTTATTCAATTAAGTGTATCTTTAAATAATGACAAGTCAAGATTTCCACGAGGGCTAGTATTGCAGCCATTGGGTAACAAGTCACTACATAGAATCTGCACTATTAGCTATTGAAGGGTTAATATTTCAAAAGTCTCAGGGTCATATCAGGCATGGACATTAGGCAGCAGCTGACCAGGCCACATCATTATCTCCTTTCAAGCCCTGCATGGTTTACACATAAGTTGTGTTTCTATTACACATATATCCCTTATTTTAATTTATAAACTGCATAAAAAGGGATCGTTTATTGTAGTGGCTCATTAATGTCGAATTTGGAAAAAGTGACAGCCGCACTTTAACACTTCTGACTTGTGGTTCTCTGGGATAAACTTTTGTGTGAAAAAAAAGTTCTTGTAATACTTGTAATGCAAGGATCAACTGGTTATACAAGGATAATGACCTCTAGCTCTAGGAATTTGGAGAACTATGGACCATAGAGTTGATATTCTGGAGAGAGATCACTGTTTGAGCTAAGAATGTGTGGCTTTAAAGCAGGTCAGCTCACAAACCTCTTTTATTCATTCCCTGTACATCTTTCAATGTTCTACTCTGAACATGATGGGAAGAACTTAATTTCATTGACTGTTGAGAATCAAGGTCATGAGATACTTAAAAATGGGCTACTACGTTAATATAAGTATAGTTCAATGTTTATGGTGATCTTACCCTCCTTTGGAGTTTGTATGTGGTTAACATCATTTGGTGTGACATCAGCTTAATAAGCATGGTGTTCATCAATGTTCTGGATGAACATTTGGCACAGCATATGATGTAACAATTGCCTAGGTTATATCCAACATTGCATAAATATGAAGCCACTTAATATATTTCTGAATCACATTCTGCCATGGTGATTTGTCAGACGTCCTTTTAGATCTGATCACCCATCTTTACAACTGAACAAATCATATCAGATACTCATGGCAAGGACACACAATCCAGAGCGGCTAATCCATTTTACACCTATATGACCTTTAATTATTTTCAAGATGTTCTAGTTGTTTATGCACTTGATGCATATGGATTTACGTCTCATTTATTCAGGGCTGCAAATGATGTGTATTAAAGGACTCCAAATGTGTGTATTCCAAAGAGATGACATTCTCCAGCTAATCAGTCGGTTTACTGTTCAACAAATGCAGCAACATTGATGCAAAAAAAAAAGAAGAAGAAAAAAAAAACCCTAGTTGAAAGCCTCAGGGCATCTCCATAAGTAGATACAGTATTATGCCATTTTTTCAATGCTTCGCATTTTTCTTCACCAGCCAGAAATCTTTTTATTTGAAGCTCTTGTCTCAAAATGTCTTTTAAAGACTTTATGTATAATTGGAATCATTGTGTCAGTGCAAGCTATGCTGAGCTATACAGCATAACATGCTGCGTTATCGGTCCTTTAAAAAAAATGTGCTTTTTCTGTGATGTTAGCAATTTCAGCATGACTGCTTAATATATTTGGACATCTGTAGCTAGCAATTAAGTCCATATATTTTACACCTAACACCGCTGCCTACATTTACACGTACATTTTCTATAATAAGGCTGTAGGCTGATAGGAGGCATTTCTCTTTTTTTTTTGGTTAACACAGAAGTCTGTTTGAAAAGAAAAGATGTCTGTTTTATTTCCACCAATATCATACTGTGTGCTAATGAGCCCGTGCATTAATTGTAGTGCTGTCACAATTAAAATTAAAATGACTCCCTATAAAAAAAATTAGCATATTGGCACTTAAAGTTTAAATTATGGCTAATATCAGTGAATTAAATTAATAAAAAGGCAGCGGAGGGGACACGACAATTAGCAGTTTTGCTGTGAATGGACAGGAAAGGAGAAAAGAAAAGGGAAGGAAATGACAAAACCACATAGTTCACTTAATAACAAAACCATTGCAAAAATCTTTCCATGCACGAGTAGCTATAATTTATAAGAATATTATGCTTTGCATGTTAATATTAGCCACTATGTTAGCACAGTTATAGGAACACAGCAAGGTGGCCTGCACAATTAGCAGAAGGTCATGTGATATTTGGCCTCGGTGGTCTCTGCATCGATTACTTGTAATGGTTGAAGAGAGCTGTATTTCATAGTATTCCTTTCCTAAATAAAAACATAAACAGTTGAATACAATACATGTGAATAAATACTATCCACACAAATAAGGCAAGTGATTTTTTTTGTACCCCTGAGAGATGATGCAGAACAGGCTATGAGCAGACGAGACTATCTCTAATTTGGAACAATTAAAAATGTAGCTGTCTAGTGCTGGGGAAGGTGTCAGTTTAATTGAGTACAAGCTGAGGAAAGGGTTAAATGTAGGATCACAAGCGTTAATACTAGGTCAATCACTTGTTATTACATATGGAACATTGAATGATATAGTTTAAGAGTGTTTAATAACACACTGTCCATATTTCTATAGAACATCTATTGTAGAGTATGGGGCATGGCTTTAAGGGACGCATGCGTTAAAGAAACTTCATCTCTTGGAGTGTACGGGGTATAACTTAAAAGGACACATCGCTGTCTCATGTACCCTTTTAGACAATGAATGCATATTAAATTACTTTGTAAGTACTTTAATATGTCTTAGTTATGCCTGTCAAAAAATGGACCATTTTCCATTAGTAGAAGCTGCAGCTCCTCCGTTGTCCAAAATCAACGGGAGCTCTTTCTATGCATGCGCACCAGGCCAGCACTGGAAATGACTGGTAGTAAATATATCATGTGGCAGGAGATGTGATCAGCCAAACAGCTGGGGGTCGAGAAAGTTCTGTATTGGGGACATCATGAAACATTATAGGGACCAGTAAATAGACAGATTTTTATTATTAAGCCCCAAGGTCAATGCTTTACTATGAAAAAAAAAAGAAAATTAAAAAAACATGCCAAATGTGGGGGGCCTCACTCCTATGGAATGCAACCCCTTCCTTCCTAAAGGCTCGCAGGAGGGCGGCGTCTTCATGGCCCCTACCTGCAAGGGAAAGGACCACTGAAAACATGGAGTGGGCCACCTGTAAGGGCTACCTAACTCCAGAAAAAAATGGGCCCTTTAGGGCACCCGCTTTCACCATGGCCTTTTCGGTGATTCAAAATTTCCGCGACTAAATCCGTTAACTGTGAAAATAGGCTGGTGTATTTTAAGTTGTTAATTACATGTAAACATGTTAGGCAAAGTCTATTAACCTAAAGTTAGAACCAATCACGCATCCAAAACATATGAGATATTGTCCATGCATCTATAGTATAGATGGGTAAAAAAATGATGATATTAATAGCAACACAAGTATTTTATTGATCACGAGCTCAGCGTTATAACTTCCGGTGCATTTTATTTAATAATACAAAGCAAGTCCAGGTTAAGCGTACAACCGGCGTAAATTGCATGTTAACGAACTTTTCTGCATGATGTATGGGTCCATTCATTTCTACTAGTGTCTTCAGTAATCAAAACCATTGCTGGGCCTGTGAGAATGCAGCCAATAAACAATTTCTCAGAAATATCACTTTTGGAGCAGATTGTCGATGTAATGGAAAACCCATAATGCTACATTTTATGTAACATTTTT
>VKOC01000007.1:1863362-1916824 GCA_009364415.1 Spea multiplicata
GACAACACACCGGGGAGTCAGAAGCACCGGTAAGTTTGGGTGTGAAAAATATTCAGGTGAGTCTAAATTGATTTAACAAAGTCCAGGAGGCAAGCTTATTTAAAAGGCAGAGAAATGCTAGAACATAATCTAAAGCAAGATGGTCAAAGGTTTAGATGTAATGTAAGGCAGTTCTACTTTACTGAGAGAGACAGAACAGTTTCCCAGCAGAAGTGGTGGAGGCTAATAAAGTAAGGGAACATGCATGGGATAGGCATAAAGATATCCTGACTTTGGCACCAGACCAGGGACTGATTGAGGTTTGAGTAATATGAAGCTAAGCATAAGCAGGCAAATGCATTATTAGATGCACAAAAAGCACATAAAGAGGGGGAAATTGACTGGTTAATAAATGGTTAAAAAGCAGAGCCAGACTGGGAAAGAAAAACATCCCTGTCACTTTAAGGTGAGTGGGTACTAAAAGACATATAAACCCCAAGTTGTTAAAAAAGTAAGTTCTAGCAAAGCTGTTGACAGATTTATGTAACCAGTCACTTTTGACAGCAATAGGCCAAGAAGCTGACAATTGTTTTACCACCTGGCGCATGGCAGGGAAAACTTTGCCAACTACAGACCAGTAAGTCTTATATTAGCAGTTGCGAAATCAATGGATACCATGCTAAAGAAAAAGGATTGCTAAATATATAATGATAAATGGTTTGCAATATTATAAACCACACAACTTTACACCAGGGAGATCTTATCAAACTAACTTGATTTATTTTTTGACTGGATAAATAAAATAATAAACCAGGGAGGAGCAGTAGGTATCACCTAGCTATATTTCAGTTCTCTTCACGGAGACATCATAAATCAGTGTTTGGATGTTAAAACAATTAAAAAGATAAGGCAATGGTTAAATGACATGAGACAGAAGGTTATAGTTGATTAGTTTTTATTAAAAAAAACGTCTTTTTGAATGAAGACGTTTATTAAAAAATGGCCGGGTATTGTTCTATTGGCTTTCATTTATTTTGTTCGGGATCCCACTGTGTTTTTCGAGATCTGGATGAATTCAAGAATTATGCAAAATTTGTTAGAAATGTAGCAACTGCTGTTTAATATTGATGAATGTAAAATAATGCCTCCGAGACCAAATACAGCATTGGGGGTAACATCGAAAACAGTAGAGAAGATCTGTATCCTTCTGAATCAAGGTGAACAAAATGCATAATGTCCAGGACTTCTGCACGGCAGTACATGCTTATATAAGCTATGTTGACCACTTGACCCACATCTTTACATATGCATAACTCAATAATCCAGAGCTCAGTTACCGTGCTTACTGAGATTTTCCTGAATATACAAACCTACCATGATTTCAGTCGCTGCTTGGATACATAATCCCAAAGCAACCAAAAATCATATTCTTCATTTGCACACTATTGAAATTATGCCATCATGCAAATACATGTGGTCATCATACTCATTTTACTCTTTGCCCTGATTTGTGTGGAGTTTAGAGGTTGCAAATACACAATAGAATTTGACGTTATGCCATTCAAGGCTTTATAGTGACATAGTATCTAGTGACATGATACTATTAACACCTTATGGATTAGTAATAGAAAATTTGATTTCACAACAATCATTATTTTCAATTAAAAATCACTGATTGTCTAAACCTACACAGTGACATCATATGTACATTAAAATAGCATTGTGTGTATATAACTTATAATAGCAATGTTAATACGGTAATTATACTTTTAATAATTAGCTAGCTTTCATTTTCATTTTACAAGGCAAAAAACGGTACCCGCATTGTAATGGCTATACTTAACCTCTACTTTTATGAAACATGGATTTTATTGTATTTCAATCACAAAGGGTGCATATCCCAAGGAATGTAACATACTGTAAAAGGCTTACTGTATAAACAGAGCTTGACAAAAGATATAGCACAATCTTTCATTTACTATTGCGCTCCTTCGCCCAATCTGTCAAGCTACTAGGATTCAAAGCTGTTAAATAACATATAAAAAGAAACATGAAAAGGATAACAAGAGCAAACCAAATAAACATAAATTAACATATCTCTTTCAGATTTAATACAATATGCCTACAGTACGTTTCTCTTCATCTTCTCAGGAGCCACCATCTACCTAACTCCCTGGCCATACTGTGTCTTGTAACAGGAACATACTCTGTTAGAAAATGCAAACTACCTGCTCTTCTTTACCTTCCAAATAAATGATCATCAGCACTTGAGAAATTAGATGTTATGAGCACCATGAGGACCCTCATAGTCCATACCTTTTAACCTATTGACTGCCATATGTGAGCTCTCTTTAAGAACCCTGTGAGTGACATCATTCATCTGGCATGAATGGAAACAATCTCCTACTTAATAAATCAGTCTACACGGGGCTTGTGCAAGGGTTTTTGTCACCTTAGGCAAGAACCTCATTTTGCTGCTCCCTTGGCGCCAACCCTTGGGGCACAGTCACGTGAGAGCATTATACACATTATCCGCCTGCATTACAGGCATAGATTATAGTTCACACACTAAATAGTGATAAGAGGTGGGCAATGAAAAAAATGAGTTACCCGACACCTAGGTTGCATCCACAGGACTTGCTCCAGCACCTTTAATCGATACCTAAGGACTTGCCCCACAAACCAGATTGCACACAGACACAGGACATGGCCAGATTGCATCAACAGGATTTGCCGGAGCACCTAGATTATACACAGACACAGGATTTGCCCAGATTGCACCCACTGCACCCACAGGATTTATCCAGCACTGAGATCGCACCCACTGTAATCTCCTCTCAGAGTCTCGGGTGTCCTTTCAGTCAGGGCTCCTGTTAGTCAACCCTTTATTCATTCTATACCCTTTAGGCCCAAAACAGTAACAGTAATAGATAGATGGCCAAAATGCACACATATACTCTACCCATACAAATGCCTGCCCATAAACACACACGCCTGCCAATACACACGTACATACACACAGGCATTCACAATTGCCCTTCCTCTTTCTCTTCACCTCTCCTCCTCTTTTCTCATCACCCTTTTTTCCCCTATCTCTCCACACTGGGATTCTCTGGGCATACAACAGGGAGAACAAGAACCACACATAAACTCCCTCCCAAAATGCAGGAACCCAAAATCTGTCTGAGCTCCACAGTCTTTAGAGTCTCTGGTACTTTGGGAAATGTGGCACGTAGTCTGTAGGAAGGAGGCTGGCACTCAGTCCCCTCCAGGGCCCATGACACAGGAGCTCCCGTCACACACCCCATCTAATCTGCCCAGTTTTCCTGATGGAAAGACTCAGACTTTAATCAGTCATTGGTCTCATGTTACATTCAGGATAGCTTTTGCCTATCCCCTGCATGGTTACTTTCCCTTACTGTGTTAGCCTGTACAACTTCTGATGGGAGGAGGTTCCATTTAAGTACTACCCCCTTCGTAAAGAAAAATGTCCTTTTTAGATATTACATCTAAACCTCTCACCCTTTTAGTTCTATTCAAAATACATTTATTTGCACAAGTTTTACATTTGCACAAGAAGTGGCTCTTTCACTTATTACACATGTGCCTGCGACAGTGTTTAAGAAGGCAATAACTAAGAGGGTGGAAGATACGTGGGGCAGCCTCCCACCAGATATGGTAGAGGTGAAAACTGAATGGATTTATGGCATGAGAGGAAACCAAGGGCTGAGTAAAGTCTGAGTCTTTACATCACGAAAAATGAGCAGACTAGATGTGCTAAATGGTTCTTATCTATTGTCAAATTCAGTGTTTCTCTTTGTTAATGTTACATTTGTGGTTTAAAATGCTATTTTCATATTAAGTGTACTCTCCCCATACATTTAATTTGTTTACCATTTACATAAAAGTCCCGGTGATTTATATACGTCTTACTATGCTTTCAACCAATAGTTATTTGTGTATTTATGAGTTGTAGTCAAAAGTTGTTTTTCTCATCAGGTATACGTAGTTACAGTGGAAACGTGAAAGTCTTGTTTATTTACACATGTAAAATATTAAAATCATGTGTATTTTTCCTAAATTTCCTTAGTAAATAAGTCACGTGACACATTTGTTGAAAGTTCACAAAACTAAAATAAAGTGAAGAAAAAAAAGATTTGATCCTCTGTTGATTTTGTACGTTTGCCCACTGACAAAGACATGATCAGTCTAGAATTTAAATGGTAGGCAGAGCGGGCAGATTGAGGGAATTTTTATGCTTCCCCCTGTAAAGTGCCGCCCCAGACATAGTCGACCTAGGCCAAGATACAGCCAGATGTTTTAAATGCTGTATGTAGTGTTACACTGAGAAAAGTAGGTGAAAGAGCACTGACTTTCTAGCTGTCTTTCTTGCTGTGGGGAGCCAGTTCCTGGGAAGCTATCCCTTATCTGCAAATAACATCTGAGCCCCCACCCTAAGCCATTAGCCACAGAGCTGGCCCTTTTTCTGATTTTATGTCTCTCACTGCCTCACTTGCCCCTTTACCTTACCCACAGCTTTCTCTCTGCATCCTGGCATTTACTACAAAACATCAGGTTACATGGCCTCCCCGGGTCATAGAACATTGAAAGCTCTCAAACCCAAGGATAATTTTATATGCCGTACTTTCTTGTGCAATTTAAAATAACTCCCCCCCAAATACAATCTGTATTATTTATTTACTATTGTACATATTTACAAATTGCTTTTTTTCACACATTGTTTATGTATAGGTCAGCGTGAGAAGGTGCCAAGAGAAACCACCTTATTTGTATCTGTCAAACACAAACAATGAAAGGAAATTGAGAAGATTATTCTTGACTTGCAAATATCATCTTGCAGCCATATTGGCTATCCCAGCCATAGTAAAAGTAGAGGATTTAGTGCTTTGACATTTGCTAAAATAGGGGTAAACATGTTAAAAGTAGATGAGGTTTCAGTATTCACATCAAAACAAGACGACATAGCAGGGTATGAATTGTTCATTCCTTCACTTTTTTTAACAGAATTGTCAATTTTTCTGTTTAGGGCATTATTTACATTACTTTTAAGAAAAACATTTATTCAGTCAACGATTAATGTTGTTTGTTTATTTTAACAGAAAGTGTGGATTTCATGGATTTATTGGACAACGGGATGCCACAGACAGCAATGATAATATGAAGGATACAGCTATAGCATTAAGAAAAAATTGTCTAACTTCTAAATCTTTTTTGGAACTTACTTGAATACTTAACTGGCGACAGTGACCAGAAATTATAGTAGGTTTCAGTGGTTTATCCAATTTCACTATATGTAGAACTTTATTGTTTTTATCTTTGTATAACGGAAAATTGGGGAAATATTGACACCTTTATTCACAATGGCTGGACCAAATCCTATTGTTTTTTTGGTTCTGCATGCAATATTTTTTGTGACAGGTTTAACTGCAAATAATTTTATTCTGCTGGTACACTTTTTGGACTGGTTAAAGACCCACGAAATCAATCCTTGCGATCTCATTATCAACAGCATTGGGATTTCAAACATCTTCCTCCAGGGAATAGTGGCAGCCAATGAATATTGCTTCTACTTGTTCACGGCATTCTATGCCCAAGATTGGATACTCAAATCATTTGTAACTATCCTGGCTTCTCTGACATTCTCTAGCCTCTGGTTCTGCACGTGTCTGTGTTTTTACTACTTTGTAAAGTTAATAAACCTCAAGGGGAACTTTTTCTACAGGCTGAAAACAAGCATTCCAAAAAGGGTACCGTGGCTTCTTGTAGGATCTATTCTAATATCTTTGGCTGCTGGACTTCCATCATACTGGGACCTGACCTTAGACCATTCTGCTTCCATATATGCCAACATGTCAATGAATAAAACATCAGCAGTTGGTCTCAATATTAAAAGCAGATGTGAATGCCTCTTTCATATATACATGGGTCTGTCAGCTGTGGCTTTCACTATCATCTCTTTTACTGTTGTGGCCATCCTCACTTCACTCTTTAAGCACATGAAAAGGATGCAAAGTAACAATGAAGGACCTGGTGGTATAAAAATAACATCTCACTTAGCAGCGGCAAAAACAGTGACTTCTCTTCTGATACTTTATTTAACATTCTATGGCGCTCTTAATGTAATATTCAATGAACCGTCGGCAGCAGGCACCATGTTTTTTTCAGTTTGTTTTGTGGTGGTTTCAAGCTTTCCCACAGTAAATGCCATCATTTTAATCACAGGCAACAGAAAACTGGCCAATGTTTTGAAAGAAATATTGGGCATAAAATCCAGCAATAGCAATGAAGTGACTACTACTAGTTGACACATCTCAGTCAGTCTTACGTTTTTAACTATTCTAGATGATTACATGTTTTTAATACTTTTTCTGATAAATTTTAGGATTTCGGAAGATTACAAAGTGGCTAGGCAGTTGGAGAGGATTTGAGTCTGTGAAGTGTTTGTACTATTTTGTTGCGTCAGTAGTCTTGGATGATCTCTCTATTCTAGAGTCAAATTCTATATTCAAATTCTATAGTTTTTTTACCGGTTGTTTTTTCTTTAGTTTATCATACACTATTTTAATATTTGCCAGTATCAGGTTTCTAATATTATGTTCTCCGTTTGTCCTCCCACAAATCTTGGATGTATATGTACTTTAAAGTGTATTCATATATGTTGTCTTCTAATCAGACCTCAAATAGGAGAACAGGAACCCAGCGGATTCGCATGAATGCACGTCAGATAAGGGGTGGGGGGAGGTTTATTAGCAAGTATGCGTGATTAAGGGAATGAATGTGTATTTAAATGTTTGTGAATGAGTGTGTGTGTGTGATAGCATGGATTTGTAAGGGGGGCGGTAGCATGGCATAGGGAGGCTGTAATCACACTCTTATCATGCCCAGGTTCCAGCATGTACTGGCTTCAGACCCAGTGCCATCATAGACCCCAAGTAGCTTGCTAGTGCATATTTGACCCCAGACAGCTTTTTCATGCCATCTTAGTCCCTAAACAGGATTTATGTGCCATCTACCTCCCCAAACAGCTTGTCAGTGCCCCCAATAGGTTGTATGTGCCCTATTTGTCCCCAACGTGCTTGTCAGTACCCCCAAACAGCCTGTCCGTGCCATATTTGCCCCCAAATAGCCTGTCTGTGCCTTCTTTGCCACCAGAAAAGAGGAGAAGACGGGATTGTCAGGGTGGTGTGTGTGGGGTCATCTGGGGGGGGACTTGTATTAAGAGTGAAACTGGGTTACTAATTAATAATACATTATACTTATGCTAAAGATTTCAAAGAAGGATCATCTAAACAGTACATTATATTAGATTCAGATGAAATTTGCAAGGATGTTAATGTACCTCTGTTTGGCCATTTTCTTTATTGTAATTTTGTGTATTAACCGAAACATGTTGAGAAAATTGGTTTTAATGTTTTTGTTTAAAAAAAGGAACAAGAGCAACCACAGTGCAAGCTGATTTGTTTTTTGTAAATGGGAACTTGCAAATCATTACTTATTGTTGTGTTATGTAGCTCCAGAAATTGCAGGTTTGTTTTGCATTAAAATGTCAGGTGTGTTTTAAAATATCACGAATAATACTCTCTAATGGTTTCCTTTCAATGTCGGAAAAATAAATCTACCAACTACTGGATTGGAGCAGTTCCCCAAGGGTCTCAACAGGGTTTTTTCACTACCCTCTCCAGCTCAACCCAACTGTTGTGCTTTGCCCAAGGTTCCACACACATCCTTACTACTTAGATACTATGATCTATCATCATGGTTGATGTAGGCTTACAAATTACAAAATCTGCTGCATTTTCTCCCCAGGATATTTAAGGTATAAAAAAAGATTTTTCCATTGTCAGAGAGTGGGTGAGGGAACGACACACCTCATGCAGTATCTAAGGCTCTGCCTTACTTCATCATATATCAAATATTATTTGCTTTTGTAAAGAGGGAATAGGTTGGATGATTATGTGTCCATTTTAGTCAAAGACATGTATACAAAAGAAACAAGTAGGGCAGAAATTATTAAAAAGTGAAACTGTTCACCAAACATAGTGATGAATTATGAAGGGTTTAGTTCTATTGACGTATACATTATACATGACCATCTTTTCTTCCTGATGAAACTAGATGGAGTTAGACCCTTATAGTGTATTCTTAAGTCTTTGTTGGCCGCCATAGTTTTGATTGGCAGCTTGGTGGGCTTTTTTTGTTGGCTGCTGTACTTTAACATTTCATCAACTTGGGATGTGCCAGCTAAAGATGTATCAGTGCTAGGCTGACATGCGCCTTTAGTCGCACATGTGCAGAGCCCTATTAAAGTCACTCAAATTGTCATTTTTTGGCATATTTCTCTGGGGTCCAAATAGGGACTTGCATACCACTTTGCATAGCTATACATATTCCAGTAAAAATATTGATATATAAATTTACATGAGAATATTGACCTACCCTCATGGAACATCATATAATAGGTATTGTGGAAGAATACAGGATGAACTCTATTCCATATTTTGTTCTCCTAAAAATGCACATCCACACTATTATCTGATAACACTGGTTTTTGTTGGAACTAGGTACTAGGTTCTTTATGCAACAACAAGTACCCAGCTTTGCTCTATTATTGTGTAGATAAGCTGCTTATAATGGCATACTGCTACTTTATGTAAAATAATTGGATTAGAATAGAGTGTTATTTACGGTCTTTGTGATAAGCACATAAATAATTTGCCGTAATACACAGGGATTTTATTATACATCAGGGGTGTCCAACATGCAGCCTGCGGCCCAAATGCAAGTGAGAGATCTGCAGTGCAGGTAAGAGGGTGGGGTTGTATGCGTGATTGAGGGAATGAATGAGTATATGAATGAGTATATGTGTGATAGCATGGATGTGTAAGTGGGGGGCATGGCACAGTGAGTCTGTAAGTGACCTCATATTGCTGGCAGGTTTCAGCATATATTGGCTGACATGGAATCATAGGAGTGTGATTGCTAACAGCAATCACAGTCCTATCATGTCCAGGTTCCTGCATTTACTTGTTGCCTGGGCATGATAGGAGTGTGAATGCTGTCAGCAAATATATATATATATATATATATATATAATATTGTATTATATTTTTATTGTCCAATTTTGGTGTGATAACACCACACTTTTATTTAAAGTATGTAACACACCAAAATTGGACAAAAAATACAATAACAATATCAATTATCTATATTTTCCGTGAAGCTACGTCCCTTTTACTTACATGAGCTGGGACCTCACCACATTAATCATTGTTAGCAAGAACGGGATTCAGGAAATCTGTGGCACCTTCAGCACAGGTCACCTACACTCCCTTACTGAGGGTCTTATTGAGCAAGAAAGCACCGGGTATCATATTCATATTCTTTTTTTTTCTGTGGGCAGAGGAGCTGAGTTCTGCCATCCTCAATTCCCCACCCAGCTTGACTAGTTATTATTGAAAAGAAATGTAAACTATTACCGTCCAGTTAGTGATTTTACCATCTCTTTCTCAGCTAACACAATTTCCCCCTTCATATGGGTACACATTTTTGTTGGTTGAAATTACCTGATATGACCAGCAGGTGGCAGTGAAACTCCGGACAGACCTACTTTACAAGGTCTTTCAATACACTTTGCCCTCTTCCCATAATGCTCTCGTAGACTGGCTGCAAAAAGACAAGGAGGAAGCAAAATGTCTACACGCAAGGTTGTCGAATTGTTCTATGATGTGGTCTCCCCTTATTCATGGCTTGGCTTTGAGGTGAGAAAACAAATAAGCTTTGCTCTGTGCAAGGAAATGTCACTTTGCACGTGAAGCTAAAAGCTCTACAAACTGTTTTTACCCACATATAACCAAAACAGGGGATTTAAAGTTGAGTTAATGGCCTTTTTATGTTTGTGTTATTATGTTTGTTATGTTTGTGTTATTATGTTTGTTATGTTTGTGTTATTTTGATGTAACTTTAATATGGCTGACAACCTTTTTGGCACAGAAAGTAAATAATGCTTAACTATAAATGTATCCATACATATTTATTTAAATTATTTTACTGTATATAATATTTTGGTGTTAAAATTGCACTTTAATGCATATGATAGCTGTCAAGTTTAGTTCATGGGGGATTCTACAACCTTCCTCCCAAATGTATTTGCCCATTTTCACCCCCTACCTGTTGGCAGCCAAACACATCTCATCGCGTGTGATCTATCCAGCACTGTCCTTGGTAATGTTCTGGGTGGGGGTCTATGATGATCTCCTATTCATTTCAATTGGAGCACATTCCTGCTACTGATTGGCGATATATATATGAAAGTATTAACAAAGTACTATGCGATCATTGTTCAATGGACCTGTAGCGTTACTTTAAAATGGATATGTTTGATTAAAGTAATGATCATCAATAATATCAAATTCTCAGGGTTATAAATAGCAAGGTGTTGCCATCATTTTTTTTCCTGGACAGTGTTCCTCAAAATCAGACATTCTAGTATTAATTTATTTTTACCGCTTTTTTCCTGAACACATAGCTCAAATACAGGACCAACCGCGGGAATATCGGAAGCCCTACCAGTTGGTAAAGTTGGCTGCACACTTTCAGAGTATATTGTGGTGGAATTGTGATGCTGTAAGCGCTGGTATAAGACACCACAGCATCAGTGCGATAGCCTCATGTTTCGATTTCAAGTTCCATCATAATATGATGGCATCTGCTTGGTGTCACCCGTATGGTTATGTCATTTCTTCGCCATGCCTGTGTTGTGCATGCAAAATGCCCATTTCACTGCAAATTTGGAATAGCGCATGTTCAAGTGCCAGTAACTAGATGTTGGAACAAAAAGGTTCATCTTGTGTATAAATGTTTGTTGGATTTATATATTTATATTTTGCTGCCCCAAAAAATAAGTATAAACAAGAGATGTGCACCGAACATTTTCTTTTACTTCATCCAAAAACCCTTATCAGG
The DNA here is from genome assembly GCA_009364415.1 of Spea multiplicata. Lineage (NCBI taxonomy): Eukaryota > Metazoa > Chordata > Amphibia > Anura > Pelobatidae > Spea > Spea multiplicata. The sequence continues at coordinate 1,874,325 of VKOC01000007.1, forward strand.
CATCACTTAACTGAATATGGTATAATATTAAAAAGATAACCACAAAGAACTAATATATTTTTAATTACATATTCTTCCGTTGTGTTCTTTAGGATGTCTCTACTGAAATAATTTTATATCTTTGCACCATTTTGTTTGGATATTCCACAGTATTGAGAGATTCCATCATAGTTCCAAGCATGTTGACGTTCATTTTGCATCATTCTTGCTCCTTGCCTCTGTTACTCTGACCTCTCTCTTTTCCCATTATCTTTGTTTTGAATCAGATTTTGTGTCGCTATAAGAATATCTGGAATGTTGATGTTCGGCTGCGCCCTGGGTTCCTTGGGGGTGTTATGCAGGCTTCTGGTAAGAAACTAACCATTAATGAAAACAACTGAGTTTAATCTGAACTGCTATGTTCCATAGGGGATACAGGTTACTATGGCAAGTAATGGCAGTTCCTGACTCAGTAGTCAGATTGTGATGATATCAATGGGTGAGCACTACTGTTTAATTTCCAAGTAAACTATTTGCCCCTGTGATCAGAAATAGATATGTAAATCTGGCTATTGTCTTATCGCCATAGCAAACTATGCAATGGTCAAATCAGGAGAAACATTCAGTAGTTCACCGTGGTAGTAACATCTTTTTTCCATGTTAATACCCAAATCACGTTTTATGCAAAACCTCTATGGTGTTTACCCACTATGCATTGTGTATGCATTTGAGTTGAAACATATTAACTCACCAGCTTCACTATGCCTTATGAGGGCCAACGGTTACCATTTCATCCTGTTTAGAACATCTGGGTTGTCCCTGCATAATGCATAGTTGAGTTGTGAATGTCAGTCCCACCTATTTAAAATTAGCTATATAATAGGAGTGCTAAATAATACAGATAAAACAGTTATTGGTTAACAGTTATTTTTTTTTACGATTTGATGTGTTACATGTTTTTACACTTTAGAGAATTCATATCGAGAGATGCACCTTAATCATGTTTTTTAAACAGGTAACTCCGCACCTGCAATGGTCCCAAATAAAGGTGCTTACATGGTAAAGGATCTTAAGCGACTCGCTGAGTTTTATCAAGTCCCTCTAAATCAACCAAGTGATTTTTTCCATGTTGTAATTAAGAAAGGTCAGTAAATACTGTATTTTACAAATTCCATTACTTCCTCTCATTTTTCTTTGACTGCGCAGTAAGATACAATATGCTTTTTCATACAAATCTCTTTCTCTGCCTTGCAGCATAGGCCTCTCTTTCTTCCACTTCCTTAGCCCAATTTTTAGTATCCGTATACTTCATTTCCTTGGACTCTCCAGGTTATACAGGATATATGATTCTGTAAATAGCATACTGCATACTTTGGGCTTACATTGACCCACGTGGCTCTAGTTTCTTATATTGTTTAGTAAAATATGAGATATGAGAAACTTGGATTGGGAGAAGTAAGCACATCAGGTGAGAACTGCTTTTCTTTCTTAACATGCAGCAAAGATTCATGGAAGCTATCAGTCCCAGTGAGTAGACGGACTTGTCTGATATATTTTAATTATCGCCATGAGTTTTCAGTGCAAGAAATATTTTGAGCAATCATGGAGAGAGAAAAGAGTTGAGGGTTGGTTGTTACACAAACGGATTCAACACAAGTACAGGAAGTTTGTTTCAAAGGAGGAGAAATGTGTGGCATGAGTGCATAAACTAGTGGGTCAGACTTTGGGTGAATCATTGGGAAAGTCTTCCAGCACAAGTCATGGAGGTTAATACAGAAATGAATTTAAGCAGTACACTGGACAGGCATGAATGTAAGACGAGACCGAGGACCAGGGATGATTTTGATGACTACAGGAAGTGAGCATTGTAGGAATTCCATCATTATGGATTCATTTCCATACACATTTCCATACTTATACAGGCTAATTATGTTATGGCACTTTAGTGTGATAAAAAAAATGTTGCCACATGACTGATGAGGCAGCCATTTTAGTCGGGTAGCTGTTTATGGCAAAAAATCCTTTTTGTGCAATAGCTTTTTGTGTTTACTAGTATGGAGTAACCAAAGTGTTTTTTTCTCTCCGTCTCATACTTGCTGTCTTCACTAACATTTTGCAGGCAGTCTTGCAGCCATGCGTTTCGTCACTGCTGTTAACATTTCACATCCAGAATATTTGGAGCCGGTGTCTCGAGAGCTGTGGATAAGAATCTGGTCTGAGGTATGTGTAGTGTTAAGAATGGGCTTCCTTCTATTTGTGCATATTTGTAAATAAACCCTTTTTCTTCCATTTCTGTACTACCATCCTTCCCTTTTTGAATTCCCGCAGGATAAAGATATTACAGAACCAGCCAGTATACTAGAGGTAAGCACCATTTGTAAGAAAGTCCAATGTATCTTTTTGTGTGCATGGCACTCACAAATTGTTTTTCTTTAGGCTGCCAAAAAAGCGGGGATGCCAGAAGATGAAGCAACTAAGCTTCTTCAAATAATTTCACTGCCAGAAGTGAAGAACAAGCTCAAGGAAACTACCGATGAAGCTTTAAAGTATGGGGTGAGTAGGGATCCATGGGGGTCACGTACAGTAAGGGAGACTGCAAAAGATATTCCAGTAACTACCTTCATTATTACTGACCATATGTTTTCAACATGAAAACCACACATTTCTTGACAAAAAATAATGATTTTTGTACTAAGGAACATAGGCTTTGATGACACCTCCAAGGTGTTATAGTGAAGTGGTTTCGATACGCTGAGGCTAAAGGGCATGAGAATGGGTTGAGTACAGAGATTGCTGACAGACCAGCCAAGGTCAGGAAACCAGTAGTCCAGGAACAACTTAGGCAAAGCACAACATGCTTGTCAGGCTAATCAGATTCAGGATTTTGTGTAGCAGGAACCATGCGTGTAGAACACAAACAGACAAGTTGAGGTCAGAGGGACCAAAGAACACAGAATACCAGAAATAAAGACATAGGGATGGTGGAGCCAAGGATTCAAGAACAATTACTGCTTGATCAGCACCATCAGGATCTGATAATCTTACAATGGAGTGTGAGAAAAAGGAGATAACAAGATGGCTGATGGGATAGTGGGGTGTCCAACAAGGAGCTCTGACCTACGTTTTTAAAGGGCTACAAGAAGGATCAATTTGGTGTGCATCCCAGCGGTAATGGAGCAAGCATATAACTCTTAAGCCTGTCACATGCATGTTTACATTTTGTCACTAGATTGCCTTGTGTTTTCAATGTTATACATTTCTGCATCCCCACACATTCTGCTGCTGTCTCTTCACACATTTTGATACTGATAATTATGTATATAATGTTTTTTCAATGTGATCTGTAAGATTCTTTTGCTTCAGTTACCACAAATATGCTAAAGAGTTACCTGTTTACCTTCTCTTTATAACAGGTTTTTGGATTTCCAAGCATTGTAGCTCATATAGATGGCAAGCCACAGATGTACTTTGGATCAGATCGCTTTGAGCTTCTAGCTCACCAGTTAGGTCAGTGCAGTTGAACTTAAACATTTTCATGAAAAAATAACAAATCTATGTACGAATAGGCATGTGATCTACACCTCCCTTCTACGGGAGAGGCATTTGCACATTGTATTTTACTAATCTATCCATCCTGTTTTTTTTATAGGGGAGAAATGGCTGGGGCCCGTGCCTTCAAAATCACGATTGTAAAGCAGAAAAAAAAGAGAATTGTGGAATATAATTATTTTTGTTTCAGCTCACATGTTTCGATGCACTTTGCTGTAAAGTTAGAACTATACTTTAATGCTAAATTCAGTTGATACTGTTTAAGGTCATCTAAGGAAGTTGTAAAGCATCATTCTTAATTATGGTTTCAAAACACCATCACACAATTTCCTACTATCTTTAATAAAGCACCATGACAATTAAAATATTTTGCAATTCTTTGCCACGTTTCTGTGCAGTGTTGTACCTTTTTAAGGAGAACCCCCTATTATCTGCATTGTTTACATCACAGCTGTTGAAAGTTTTGGATGTTTAGCCAAAATGGAAACACACTGAAGTAAACTTAAGTTTTAAGAGAAATTTTATTTGATTGCAGTTTGATTGAGAGAAGATAATTGGGAGTGTTGTAAGAGAAAAGAGTCTGAATGAATTAATTTATTAATGAGTTGCCGGCTGGTGTCGGACAAAGCATTTTATTCCATACGTGTAAAATCTCTCAAGGCAGCCATTAGTACTGCATAGTTAAATATCTGTGGAATTATCTCTGATGGAACTGTACATAAAGCATGTAAACCCTGCCCATCTTGAAGCAGAAACACACAGATAATTGTTCACGTTACATATCCTCAATAGAGTGCGAGATATGATGTCATATCCTGGGTCTCAACAGCAAGGGTGGCAGCTGCAAAGGAGTTGATAATTATTCTAGGGCTGCCATCAACGATTATTTTCATAGTTTCGGTGGAGGTTGTCTGCGCGCATAGCACAGATGCGCACTGGCTGCCAGAGGGATTTGGGTCCCCTGCAGCGCTGCGGGAGGTCTTAGTGTTATTATCCGACCTTTGATTATAAAACGAGTGGTATTTTTCAAAGCATTTGCATTTTATATTTGATAAAATAAATTCAACTAATCGATAATGAATTTTGTTGGCAACGATTTTCATTTGTAGGCTTTCGTGTTCTGCCCTATATGCATTTTATTTTCATGTGGAGTGCTACTTTTAAACATATGTTGCATATAGTTTACCCCTTTGTGTGCTGACCATGTACGTGATATATGCTTGGCAAAGTGGATCCTGGATGCCGACACACCGGTCACATAGCCATCATTATCATCTCTGACAAAACAAATATTGAAACTAAAGTAAAAGCAGCCTAACATTGTTGTTTGTAAACATGGTAGCAAGTGTAAAAAGGAAAAATGGAGCCAGATGACATTCCCAGGCAACATCCCCCGAGTACAGATTTGTTGAGTTACCACAGGGTATTTCAAATGGTGGCATTCTAAACCCTTTCCATGCACTTACTCTACCACCAGCCTTTGTCAACATTTGCGGTAGTAATCTTAGTACACAAAAAAATTCTACCATAATTTATAATCTATTTCTTAATCATGTATTGTCATTTTAGCTTATACATCACATTAATACATAAGATATAATAGCTGGTATAAGGAGGTATGGCATTAGAGAATAGTTTACACATCATTTATTTGTCAGTGTATTTACAACATAAAAAGACTGAAAAATTAGCTACAGAGGTGTTAAAGGCATGTGGCGTGTCTAGTGTCCCTAGCTAAGACAATGCTTTATGAACCATTTGAATAGTATGTTTCTTTAAGTGGTCCAACGGGGGGGTGTGACTAATGCTCACCCTACATATAAAAAGATCTTACAAGCCATTTTTAGGTCAGTAAGATCAGTGACAAAAAGAGAACAGGAAAGACCGAGGCTTGAGATCCCTCGAAATACCATCTGCAGCCCTCCCTGCCTCTCCCCCTTTCTCTCCCAAAATCATTTTTAGCAGGGACAAAGAGAAAACAATTACTGTTATCTCAACCATGAGTGACGTAACAGCTGAAGAACCAAAGCCCAAAACTCCTGGAACTGATCAAAATACAGCTCCACCTGTTCCAGGAGAAACGGAGAGGAAAGTATTAGGTGAGTAACATGCTGTCGGATACTAATCTGTTAAAAACTAAGGCTAATTCTTCTAAAATGTTTGCCTAGATTCACACTGAATATTCTTTGGTGTTGTGTTACTTAGCTTGTGATGCCATCAGTATTCTATTTTCGTTTCTGCATCTGTTCATCTATTACATTTCTTTCTGTGACATGAAACCATTTTTTGCTAGTATCTTTATTATTATTATTATTATTATTAATAGTTTATAAAGCACCATCATATTTTAATGTGGTGTACAATGGGATTAAATCATTTTTTTTTTTCAAACTGGATTCTCATTTTAGGACAGCTTAATAGCTTCCATACAACAACGTAAGGGTTTTAAGCTGTAAAAAAAACTTTTAACATAATCATAAATTGCTATATATGAGAACTCTATTTACAATTCTGTACAAACATTAGACAACAAACATCAGTCAAAATATTCACTATGACAGTAGTATGTAACATATCGGCGAGTTTAATCTATAGAGAATTAGTGCTGAATAACCTATATTTGTATCAGAAATGCTGATTGCACATGTATATATTATTTTTCCCGATTCCACCTCTAGCAACCAAAGTCCAAGGAACTGTGAAATGGTTCAATGTAAGAAATGGCTATGGATTTATAAACCGGTGAGTTCTCATATTCTAGTACCGTTCACAATCTCATCTGAGCCCAAAAATAGATTTAGCACTACAATGTAAGAATTATTAAAAACAGATTACATACGAGGATATTTATTCACCAAGACATGTAGTTGGCTATTAAACTAAAATATATTATATTATATAAATCAATATAATGATTTATGAGCTAATATTGATGACAGTTGTTGGTCAGTTTTTGTTCGTAATCACGAACATATTAATGATTATTTTCTACTGCTTGGTTTGGCTTTTGTTCAACTTATAGCTGCATGTGGCTTTTTTCCTCTTCATACACAGAGATAGTGACAGCAGAAAAGGACTACTGGGCCATCCAGTCTGCCCTTTTCCAATCACTTTTTAGGACAGTCAAATGTGTATCTTTCTAGTCTCCAGAACTGGACTAATACAGGATGAATAAAAGACAAATAATAATAATATAGGACTAATATATGGATAAATAATTGTGTTTATTACATGTTCTCTTTTTGCTTTCTGTAGGAATGACACTAAAGAGGATGTGTTTGTACATCAGGTGAGCGTGCTTTATGGGATTCTCCGTGGCTCTGTATGGGATATTCATCTTTTCAAGTAAATTCGGAAATTATGTGCTAATATCTGTAACAAAATTAAAACCCAAAGACATGAGTAAGTTGGTTTTTCAGGTGAAAACCTTGGCTGGTACATTGCTGTCCTCATATGCTCTTTAAAGCATATATAAAAGTAGTCATCTCCACCCAGCTCTGGCTCATGTAAGATGTATAGGAGTCTAACTAGACGTCTATGTCTGTATGCACATTTAGTGCTCCCTTTTACATGAATAGGAACACTCCTGCTCAAGGATTTGTTGCTCCATGCAGCAAAAACTGGTGAGAATTAGAGAGTGTATGTAATGTCTACTCTGTAACTGCACTATTTAAACATGGTAAGTGTTATTTTCTGCACTAAGTACTTACCTGCTGCCATTTAATTATGGATTTATCAGTCATAATATACTATCATGCCTCTTCTTGTTTGGAATTCCAAGTCATACTCATCAACTAAAATAGAAAACTCATCTCTAGCCAGATCTGTCAGACTGTAACTTGATAGCAAAAAACTAACAGTGACCCATTTGCCAAACACTGATAAAGCTGTCATTTGATGGATCAATGAGAGCAGACAGGTAGATGTCTGGTTTGGAAGGTAAAGCTAAGTTTCCTAAAGAGAATGTGAAGAGAGGACCTCGTCAGTCATATATGCTTTTCACAACTTTTAAACACAAAATAATACACTTTAGGGGAGAATCGGTGAGGGGCTCCACCATATGGCAGGGAGCAAATAGAAGTGAGTTGTTTTGGATAAATGCCCATGGACAAGCAGTATTCAGTGTCATGGTGGCACAGTGCCTGCTTTTCTCTGCTGCTATAATCTGGCCATGTAGGACACCTGTTCCCTTCTCATACTCACTAACCTGGCAAATTCTCATGAAGTGGACCTTTAACTCCATGTTGTGAGGAAGTCCGCACATTACCACCATTCAGCTGACAGCATTTGTACTATGCTTGTGTTTTAATATAGGATGTAAGAAATGTAAGTTCCCAGGAAAGCAACTAATCTAACACACTCATAACAGAATTGTGTACTTTTTCAATATGAACCATGTTTTTGTCAGGACAGGCAAGGGGACATAGCATATTGAACTAAATCTACCTATACCCTTATAACCTTTTAAATATAATTATAATTTAAGTAAGAAACCTGCTGACTTTTAACTGTGGCATAATCCCTATCTTGGCAGACAGCTATCAAGAAGAACAATCCTCGCAAGTACCTGCGGAGTGTAGGGGATGGAGAGGTGGTGGAGTTTGATGTTGTTGCTGGGGAAAAGGTAAGGTTTTTTGTTTCTGTTTTATTGAACTACAGAAGTTCTTTTCAAACAATCAGTAGATTCTATCAGTGGCAAAATCAGTAGTTACCATGCCTAGGAATTCTCTAAATCTGCCCGAATTAGGCAGGTGAAGTTTTTGGTTACCATAATTAGCCCTCCATATAATGCTGCAGGAACCAGTTGCTAGTTGCACTTAAACATAATCTTTTCATATCACAGAAGATGTGTTAGAGCCACGGCAAGGCACATTCAATCATGATTTACTTCGGATCTTATGCCTCATCAAGACAAATGAAAATCATTACTTTTGTTATTTGTCATTTGTCATGCATTTGTAGTTCTTAATATTTTGTTACCACCATTCCCATACAAGTTTTAATCTTTCCAACCCCAAACTAAAATGTGCTTCAAACTTAGCAAACAAAAATACATACTTGCCAATATCAGCGTGTAACAAATCCTTGCTCTCAATTCCAAACTTGCAAATCTTCCAAGGATTCTAGAAAGAATAAAATAAAGAAAAAATATTAGCAAGTTATTTCAATTTATAACTAGTTTCCCATCATTAGAGGGACTTTGAATCACATAAACCAGAGAACTCAACCTACAGATGTTTCCATTTTGTAAGATATGAACGTATTAAGCTCATGCTAATTTTTGTTCAGGGGGCTGAAGCAGCTAACGTAACTGGCCCTAAAGGAGCACCAGTACAAGGCAGTCGTTATGCTGCAGACCGCCGTAGATATCGCCGTGGTTACTATGGCCGTAGGAGAGGACCTCCACGGGAGGTAAGACATTGCTTATTGTACAATTCTTTTTAAGAGGACTGGCATTATAGACATACCTGGGAACTTTCTTGGAGTCCCTTCCTGGAAATGATGGGAGTGGGTGGGCTAAAGAGATAAAAAGAGCCATACCACAAGCCTCTGCATGAACGTTTAGGGATATATTCCAAACTCTACAAGCTTCCCCTGGAAGTAGGAGCTGACTCTGAGCAATGAATAGTTAAATCTATGACATTACTTTTAAGAAATTTCACCATCTTAACAACTAATTAATTACAACCAGCTCACCCTTTCTTGATGGAGAAGCTCACTTGGGTTGGCCCTTGAATAGAGACCTCAAGAAATTGAGCACCCACATAGCACAGTGCATTCATCTCTTAGCTTGTTATTGTTAGGCTTCCATGGATGTCATACCTCCCAACACTTCAGTTGTCAAAATCGGTACTGTGTTGGGGGTTATGGCAAGAGCTGGGGTGGGGGGGGGGCGGGCCAGCATTGGAAGTGGGTGACCACATACCCAAATGGTCCACCTAGGGACACTCAGCTGCAGAGCATTATGTGGTGGCCCAGTGGGAGCTACAATGAAGGTCTATTCTACCATTGATTGTACAGCTCCCTGTGCTGGACAGGGGAGGTTCCGTGCCTGAAAGTTGCCACTGCCCCATGGAAACTAGGACTGTAGGTATGTATGGGATATGCTTTAAATTGAGAATGTGGATGAGGGTGATTCTGTTCTGTACCAGCTATACATATTAAAATATATTTTGTATTAGTTTTCATATTGTGTTATACTACCAGGCCGGTTTTCCCTATCAAGATTAGGAGAGAGTAACCGATGGTAATTGGTGATTTGTACAATTATTTATCTTTTGGCATAATCAGAATTTAAAGGAACACATATTATGCATTACTGAATTTGTTCTTTAACTTCTAAAACCCTTCGTTGAAGTAATGTGCCAGTGAAGATTTAACCAGAGCAGCTGCCCCTTGTTGAAATTCTAAATTTGGCTTCTGAATTTCATACTGTTTGAGGGAGAGAAACAGATGCTCTGGATTAGAAGAGAAAATGAGGAGGCTCTGCAGTCAGGAGTTCCTATGAACTGAACAGCTCAGATGACAGCCTTACTCATGGTGGTTGCTTATAATGTATAAATAAAATGCATACTGATTAAAGTATGGTGCAGGCTCCCCGGGGAGTATTCTCCAAGAGGAGGATTTGAATAATTCTGTGGGTGAATGACAAAGAATAACAACCACACAGATAGGTAGCATTCAGAACACAAAGAGGACACAATAAAGAACACGGCAGTTATGATGCTTTTCCCAAATCGAGTTGGATAAGTCATTCCCGGAGGCAGTTTTGGCTTCCTGGTAATCAGTCTATATTTTTCTAGGAAAGCATTCTATTTACAGAGGAACCAGCTAGCATAGTTTTCTGGGTAAAGCATCGCTCTTATTGTACTGTATAAAAGCAAAAGACCACGGAAGTGTGATGTTTTTGGAAGTGTGTATTACCATACTATACAAGTTTCTCATGTTCAGAATAGCCTCAGTGTAGTGGATAAAGCTTCTTTAATGGATGCTATGAAAAGAAACTTTCGGCTTGGAATTGTAGTTTTTTGTTGATGCGATAAGGATAAAAACAGGTAAAACTTTGCCTACATTTACTGCAGATGCATATCACTTATAGTGTTTTTTTGCAGGGAGGCGAAGGTGAGATCAAAGAGGGATTACCAGATGCTCCTCAAACTCAGCCACCCATTCGTCAGTCTGCTAACTACCGTCCAAGATATCGCCGGTTTGTGTCATTCGTGACATTATTTTCTCCATCTACAGTATCATTCATTTGCAGGGTTTCTGATTCTGATTTTTTTTTTTTAAGAAAAAGACTATGTATTAGTCTTCCCTTTCAGAATTAAACATATGTATATGTTTTTTTTTTACTTTATCATACTATATATATATATATACACAGTATGTTCTCTTTCTTTATGTATGGCTTTTTTTTAGAGAAACTAGCAATTTACCAGCCAACCCTTGCACTGTTGCAGATAGTATGAATGCTTCCAATACTCATTTGTTATACTCCTACCACAGGCCTGTGCCTCAACCAAGAACTCTTCCACCTACTGGAGAAAATGAAAATAAGGAGAACCAGTATGAGGCAGGGGCTCTAGACCAGCAACAAAATCGCCGTGGCTTCAGAAGACCATACAACTACCGACGTAGACCGAACCAAGCAGGTGTTCCAACACAGGGAAGCAAGGAGCCAACTAAGGTACTTCACATTTAAACCACGATCTTCACATACAATGGGCCCTAATAAATAGAATATAGCGAAAACCACAGCTACAAAACTATTCTGTACTGCCTATGTGCTTGATTTTATACAACTGTTAGCGATGGGAGTGTCCTCATACTTTTGGTCATATAGTGTTGAAAATAACCATTATGACCAATGACTATAACAGTATTGTTAGTATATAGGTACAGAAGTAAAAACAGCTTACCAGACTTTAGTTGTTTTCCCTTTAGGTTACTTTAGATGGTTACCCAACTGGATTCAGTTAAAACAGTTACCTTGCACAATCATAGAACAGAATCATGGATGATGAGCAACAGATGATCAATAACCCCCATAAGCTAAATATAATTGACTTTCAACTTTAAACAATATTCAAATCAAAGAAAAGAGAACCCAGATTTATTAAATGTACTGTTTCACATACACAAAATATTAACTGACTACTCTAGAATGCTAAGCAAATAAAACCAAATATATATCAAATGTTAAAATATACATAGAAAAGGTAGAGGGGGATATATGACTGACATTTTGAAATATAGTAAGGGATTAAATAAAGTCCAAGAGGGTAGCAATAACTAACAAGTTAGGGGTTGGTGCATAAAATGTGTTTATGGGCTTTTTCTGCCATTACGATCTGTTTATCTTGCTATAATTTCACATGTTTCTCTTGAGAAAATTGATGAAACTGTTTAGGTTTCTACAGCAACCACAGATATCACCTGTTTTGTGTCACATGACAATAAAGTGTTCCCTAAACATATGACCATAACTATTTCACAAAAGGCTTTGGACATTGATCAGTATTAAGAATTATGTTTTCATGCTGAATGTATTTGTTATTGTGGGATTCATAATTAAATCAAATTCAATGCATTTGTACCAGAAATGTTTTATAGTACTTACTGTATTTTTGTGTTTGTGGCCAACAATAGTGCATATATATATATATATATACTATGAAGGTGAGCATTTCATTGCTGGATATAAATGATTATACATGTTATTCAGTGCAATAACGGAAGCTTTTTATGCGCTATAGCTGGCTGAAACTCCAGCAGAGAAGCCTGTGCCAGTGGGTGAGAAAAGCAATGCTTCATAATCCCATCCATCAGGTAAGAGAGAGAGTCAGATCACAATATATGACCTCTGTATAGTGTACTCAGCTTGGGTCATGCAGCCAACATAGCGCTGGTCATCAGATTGAATGATTAGTGCAAGGCAACAGGAGAATGTAGAACTCAGTGATCAACGATTTGGGTCAGAAGACTTGGGTATTATTGGGTATAAAAACTATTTTGTGATACGTATTAAAAATATTTTATAAATGTGGTTTTATAGCCAAAAATATCAGCTGGTCTGATACAGGGTGTGACCATTTCTGGCACTGCCCCAGAGGGGTTTTGTCATTTAGCTAATGGTTACCTAAACGTCCATGTGCAATTAGTGACTTAATAGTGTTGCTAATTGGTGGTCATTGCTTCTTCCTCCAGTGTCCCGTTTTCAGGGGGAATTAAAAACAGGAGGACCTAATATTTAGACACTTGCAAGTAACTTTGCTCATTCTCATTACTCATTACTCATTCTTTTAGTACACTTAACAACATAACGGTGGTTATCAGAATCAAAGAGATAAAACATTATACATAAGACTATATAACTCTAGTTAATCTCAGTAACCTTGACAGTGGTTGCCATATCTCAGTCTACCTGGTAACCCTATCAAAGTTCATCAGACCAGAGTTATGTAAAGTTGGCAACCTTTAGTCTAAGACAATTCATTCTGATTCAGAACACAAGCTGAGCAGTATCCTCGACTATATCTTTAAAATGACCTAAAATAATATTTCAAACCTACCTGATTTTTTATACTTATTTTTTTAATTATTATTAAACATCTATTAACATGCTGATATTATGGCTCTTTTTTTGTAGACACAAAGTGAGCTGAGACCGACATCAGAAGTGGCCAGAAACCTTCACTATTTTTTTTGAAAATGCTACAGTTGCTGAATAATTGAGAGGGATATGAAACAATTATGTCTACTTGCTGCAGAGTTTGTGTGACCAAACTTTACACAAAGTTGTCTTTAAACTAAATGTGAAGAGATGCCCATCGTTTCAAATACTTTGAAATCAAAGGAAATTGCAAGAAATTGCAACAAATGAAAAGTATAGAAAATATGAAATTAGATATAATTAGTATCTTGATTTGAAAGGCTTCCCCAATGTATTAAATATCACCAATTTATACAGCACATAAGCATGACAATGTGAGCTATATTTAAAAAAATGTAAGCATTTTAGCTAGTGCAGCAAATTTTAATCCCTCTTAGAGCAAAACAGGTACTGTTTTACCAGCAATGAACCGACCTGAAACTAAAATACCATTTAGCTGTTGCAGATCTGATGACATCATGGCCCATTTTTGACCTTGGTTCACAGATTATTGGTGTGCTTGCTTTTTCCACAAGCCAAGTAGAGAGCACAGACATTTGTTGACGTGAAAGAACATAAAAGTCTGAATGAAAAGAATTAAGTTTTCGAGTTTCATTATTTATTTAGTCTTCCGTGAAGCTGACTCCAGAATCCAAATAAGATCTCTTATTCCCTTCAAAACGTCCATCACCTACGCAAAAAACACTACTTGCTCCTCTCTACCAGCACGGAAAAACAGAGCCACCCGAGTCTCCTATTTTAGGACAAGGTTGTGCTCAAGGGCTTCCTCCAAACAACAAAAAAAACTGTTCATAAATAAACATGATACATAATGAATATTAAACAACTACTTGTCAAAAAGTCATGTTTCTACTAGGGAAAATTCCAAATATATAAAAGAATAAAAAATACATTTAACAGTATCAGTTTATCATTCGCATGTACAGATGATATATACGGTATTATCATACGTATGTATGGCCCCACACGTCACAAAGATTCAAACTATTTTCACACAACCCCCTTAGGCAGCAAGTAAATGCCACATAGTTGTTTTGCACTCCCGTAATTAAGGGTCTATAACACACAAAGACGAGGGCGGTTCATTATCCTGAAACCGGATTTCCAGGGACATGGCCTAGGTTCCTGATTAGGGGACTGTCGCTCCAACACAGGACACATGGTCACTCTAGCTTATGGTTTATCACCATTGGAACTCTAGGGAAACTTATATGGTTCTTGCCTAGCCATGACTTCCTACCCTGATGCTATATAACAAATGAGCCCTCCTTATATTAGAAACCCATCACTGCAAAGGTTTCGGTGGGCAGTTGTACTAAGCCTTCCTAGCATCTGCAGCAGTGCTTCATTTACAGTGTGTAGCTTTAATCATTACTGAATACCAGGCCGTGTGAGTCTAAACTTAGTAATGCACTAAAACATAATTTCTCAAATTGCGTTATGTATCCATAGGCATATATTGTTGCATATTACTTTTGTGTAGGGTACTTATTAAAACAGGTATTATAAAAGAGGGTACGTATGGAGAAGTTTAGGAAGACTATAACCTGACACGTAAAGTGCCCCTGTTTGGTATAATGATACCTTAAGGTGGCACCATGTTACATCAATGGCCTTCACGTGTGCATGGTAGTCTTCTTTTGTGTGATTTAAGTGTGATTTCTGTGGCTACATTTTTTTGGTTAATTCAGCAAAGATTGAGTGAATAGTTTGCATTCGAAAAAATTGCAAAAGTTGGGGAAAATGCCCAGCAGGCATATTAACTATGCCAATTTGGCTGCACGCTTGGCAAAAACCTGGCTCCTGTGGAACTGGAGCACAAATTAGTTGAAAAACAAAAGCAGGGATTTTAAGTTGGAACACTATTGGAATTGTGTAACTAGCGGCATCTGGTGTTTGAAGGATGAATTGCATCACTATAATAGTGATTTTCACTGCCCACTATTCACTATCCTGGCACCCAAGGCTTGGCGTGTGTGTGTGTTTTTTAAACAAAAACACAAGGTGTTTTAAACAAATCACACTGTTAATCCAGCATTATGTTATAATCGTGTCTTAAAGAAAGATAAAAACATTTTGCTCATTTTCTAGTATTGCAGGTGCGTTTTCTTTAATGCCTATAATGATGACATCTCAGTGACATATTATCTTTGCTTCATTTGTTGATATAATGATGGTGTCATAGAGGGGGATCACAATAAACAGTGTCACTTATAATATTGCGGATTTTATCACTAATGGTAATCACAAATTATGTCATAGAGACTGCTAGAAAGTTACCTAGAGGTTTAGCTTCTTTTCACGACATGTGGGAAGTCTAATTCTCTTTAATAACTAAAGAATGCCTGCTTCACGTAGGAAACCGCATGGAGGTCCATGCAAAAGAGACCCTGATAATTTGGCGGTCGCGACTATTCCTGTAAGGAATCCGTGCTAGCAAATTTTTAGTTGATGAAAACATTTAGAGTAAAATTGCTCAGTGCCTTTTTCTATTTGAAGCTGTGGCACAGACAACAGGCACGGGCCTTATTTATGCTGTGGCTCAATTTAGATTTGTTTTACATACATGTCACCTGTAAAAGGTATATTCTTAGTACATGTAGATTGAATATATTAAAGATTGGTCTAAGCATGTTCTGGGTACAGTGCACATTACTGTTCCAATATGAGAAGAGTGTTATATGTAAATATTATTTTTATCCTGAAAACACCATTCCTTGGTTTATTTACCATATAGAGGTGTAAAATGTATGCGCTGGATACTTTAGTATCTTGATACATCAGCTGTGCAAGCTAAGTAGGTCTTGATACTAGTTGTGCAGCTATCTCTAGAGGATTGCATTTGAGAGATAAACAATGGTAACAAGACCCAGAGCAGCCCGTGATCAGGTAATAATATACCTGAGTACATCTGCTTTCATGTGAAGCTTCTGCTATTTAAGGTAGACCGAGTGTTCAGCACATTTAAAGTGACCTAATTTACAGATACAGGAATTACAGACACAGGTGTAAATTATATATTCTGTACTAAAAAAAAAAAACCCAAGCATTTTAACATTTATTGTTTTTTTTAGTTTATTTTTTTAAAATTAATCTGTCATTTAGATTATAAAATTAAAGTCAACGTTCCTTGTCTCAGCAACTAATGGTAGTAAGCAATGTAGGTTCCTTCTTCTACCTTTTTACATTTTCTGGAACCGTCCAGTTTCACTTCTTCAGTATCGGATTTTGGACCTCATTTAACTTAATAATATAATTACTGGGAAAATCCAGTTCTAAACTAAGATAAAACACACAGGACAATAAGTACCTCCATTATCTGATAAAGTCAGGGGCTCAGAGTGACTTGTTGGGCATTTGCATTATCATAGGGTTTCTGGAAGCAAGCAACTGCGCTGAACATCATAAAGGCTTTTTTCTTGTTGCTGGTGTGTCGACTAAGTCCTCAGAACAGTTGTTTATGCTCACAGAAAGATGGAATTACAGGGCCGAGGGCAACTGCCTCCTTTTTAAGGGATGAATGTGTATAAATATCACCAACGCATGCACCACCCTGAACTAAGTGATATGTATGATAAGTGTGTAATGGATTAAAGTTTGTCAAGTTGTACATACATATATACATATAACATACTACAGGGAAGCACATTACATGTGTGGGTTAGATACTTGTGAAATGTATATGTGCTCTGCCAAAAAATGGCTAATGTCACCCTAATTCTCACTCTTTATATCTGCCATCTCTACTATGCTTGTGTAGTTGTGTTAGCAAATTAATTACACTGGGTTACTGCACTTGGTAAATGAAATATTTGTAAATACAGGGTGTGTATTGTACGCTTGAAAGATATGTCAGCTATAGAATTTAATATCCATACTAAAATAAGAACAATCCAGATTGCCTAACAATAACTTTATCACCATAATGTCACAATTAAATTCAATGCCTTAATAAAAGCATTGTTTGAGATTAGTAGGTGTTGTGACTTTCAAAAAAGCATACTGATTTATTTCTGAATTTTAGAGGCCTAGTTTAGTTTTTGGCATTCACCGAGGTCAGTTCTTCACGTGTTCAGGTGTTGGAACCAGGTCAGATGAACGATGAAAACCGGTCCTGGCACTTCAAGGCCTCTAGGTGACAGGTGTGCGGCCACTGGCTGGACACACATGGTTGCTCTTAAACTCTTGCGGTGTGCGGCCATGTGCCACCTGCCCCATTTGCTAGACAGACAGTTCAGGCCTGATGCAAACAAACATGCTCACCAGTAGAGGACTGCATTGGGAGACGGGACCCGCCAAAAAACTTGCGGGCGGTCTTGCTGAGGTTGCGGGCGGGAGCGGGTGGGAGCGGGCGGTCAGGCACTGTACTTGCCGGACCCGGTAATCCCGCGCAGTTCCGCAAGGCTGCCTTCTCGCTGCTCCCTTACAGTGTCTCCTCTCTTGCTCCGACCCAGGAATACAAAACGGAGTCACGTGATGATCCATTTTCTACCAATCTTCCCTATCCCTTTGATAGTTTTAATAACCAGCATTATATCCTTGACTGTGAAGTACTACGGATGTGTGTTTTGTAATTAGTATTTTTAGTGCCAAAAATCATTCAAAATTGCCATAAATATACCGTATATTATACTGTATTTCTTCCCGCCAGCAAAAATACAAAACTGGTTTTCAAGGAATAATACAATCTTCTGACTCATTATATTAAACAGCGTTTATGCCCTGGTCCGGATTTACATGAGAGAACTACCTTAACAGTGATGCTGTGCCTTGATCACATTACCATTGGCGTATAGCCAGCTTAGGGGAAAAAAAGAGAATTAGCAAGCAATAGATTAGAAGATACAGAAGCAGGAAGGAGCAACAGTTTTTCTCATCTTTCTATCTAGCAGCCTTGCGCTTTGAAAGCGGAGCAGTCATTTGTTACGGGAATTATTCCATCCAGTGCATCCCGCTACCTACAGGCATGAGTGAAAAGGACTATGTACCAAGTCAAGACATTCCTGCTGTTGCTCGTGCCTTTGGGACACTGGCTTTGGCAGCTGCCACGGTAGTGGCTATCAAGTGGTTTCTTTCACATGAAAACAAGGAAGAAAAGCCCAAAGACGACAATGAGACAGAATCGCAAAGATGTCCTGATGCTGTATCGCAAGATAAGTCAGACAAATGCAACACACCTTGTTTACTTAACACTGCAACAAAACCTTCAATGCTAAAAGTCAGCGATGCGAAGGGCGATACCATTTCAAACGGTTGCATGGACACTCCGGGTATTCTACAGGTCAAGGTTTTGCTGGAAAATGGCCAGGGGTGTGGAGGCTCTTTAGACACACAGAGCAAGGACAGGAGCAATCTGTATGATGAAGAAAATAGGGGACATGAACCCAAAGACACAAGTACAAATTATTCGGCAAACACAGCTGGACAGAATGTTGGAAAACCCATATACAGTAAGACAAATAATATAACTGCCTTTGATACATCGGGAAATTTACATGTCACAATACCTAAAATGTATGCAGGATCTAGGGAAGGTCGGATAAATGATACATGCTCTGAAGCACTGAATGGCTCATGCACAGAAAGGGTGTCTAACAAATCACTATGTGAAAGATCAAAAATCCTTAGTGAACATGGCAACAACTATGAAACACAAAAATTAAGAATCTTAGAGAAGCAGGCTTATGATTTCACTGTGGAATCCCACAGTAGCAATCCTAAAGACATGCTGGATGATGATTGCAACACAATTTACATGCTCTTTCATCAGCAGACCAGTGCATACATGATTGAGAAGCACACTCCTGAGTCAAATGTATTCCATAACAGAGTGTTACATTGTAGTTCTAAACTAAACACAACAGGTAAAGACACAAAGCATGAAACAGAGAAAAGTCTCATTAGTCTGCAGTCAGAAAATGCAGGCAATGCCCTTGGAGAAAGTCGAGTACTAGAGGTCTCTGAATATTATTCTTTGGAAAAAGGAAATTATAAAGACTTGATTTCAAAAACAGAAATGTGTACTAGCCAGCAGAATGTTGCTGGACCTTCAGATGACTCTGATGTAGTTAATGATGGTCTCCTGACCCCTACTGTAAATCCAAAGGCTTCACACTATGATGTTTGGTTTGAAGAAAACGAGCCTGACCTCTGTATCTTAAGCAGCTTTCAGAAACTTAATACTGCTCTTCCATCAGTATCTGCACCTGATGACAATGTACTGTTGTCAAATCAGGTTGATGACCATGAAAACATTTACTACAACGACAGCGATGACACACACAAAAACAAACCTGTGGACTATACAACTCAAAATGATCCAGAACATAAAAACCCAGAAATAATATTTTCAAATGAAAGCTCTTTGCCATTCCAACCATTGAAGATGTGTTCCTCAAACTGTGATATTTCAGCAAATGACAAAAGTGTTGGTGATAGCTCCTGTGAATTACCGGACCCCATCATAAATACTTACGTACAGAGCATGGTAGTAAACAGTAAAACAAGTGATGTATTTCATAACATGAATACAATTGTACTACATTCACCAAAAGATTACAATGATACCACAGTATACACATATAGTAATGCATTTGAAAGGGAATCAACAGGTGTTCTAGATAATTGCCCTTATGTCTGCAACAAAAGAGTAGACACTCAAGCTATGAAAAGGACCAAGGAGGTCCACGGGGAGACACAAAGTGCCTCTATCACAAATGTGAAAATTCAAAAAGAATATGTTATGAACTGCTCCACCATGGATTATGCTATGGTTAATGAAAAATGCCCTTCTCCAAATTCCTGTTTTGTAGGAAAATGCACAAGTGGTGATACTGACATTGGAAGTTTGCAGATAATGGACATCACTGACAAGCCATTGGGTGACAAGACAAATAAACAATGTATTCTAAGTATATTAATTAGCGAACCAGAAACATATCTATTAAGCCCTCTTCATAAATTGGACGTATCAAATGTAAGAGACACCACAGGGACAGACTTTGCGTTATATACCAGAGATATCAATCTGTTAAACACTGAAGCCAATAGCACAGAAGAATTAAGCAACACTGAAGCAAACTGTCCATCAACTCACATCAAAAACATTTCAATTAAAATGAGCAAGACCGGTACTGAAACTTATCAGGATAATGCATATGATTTTGAATTACCTGTGGAGTTGGCACCTTTATGTCAGCAACCTGCTTTTAATAAAATGTCCAGAGAGATTTTCTGTGTTACAGAGAAAGAGAGTGATACTGGGATAGAAGTGAATCAAAATCAGCAAAGGGGAGACAATATTCCCCCACTTTATAAACCTGGGACTCTGAAAAACGAACAAAATACTGTAATGTTCCAAATTGGTAAGGGTGAAGATGAAAGCGTTGCTCCTTTAGAGCAACCAGGAGACATTTTGGAGTTTGATCTGAATGTTTTGCCTCTTGAGCTGGCTGAAAAGACAGTACCAAGTAAGGGTTCCAGCCCGACAAAGATGCATTTTAGTTTTTCTGGACTCCAGCCTATATTGACAAGTTTTGAAGAAGATGTTAAAACAGACTATACTGATGGTTCTATCATTACATATGAAGATTCACAGAAGGATCTTTTAAAAAGATCACACGATAGTTTATCAGGTAATCTCCTCCTTCCCAGAGAAAGGACAATGTCTTCCTTTGCGGAAAATCTTAACATAAAGTCACATGATTTTACATCGATTCCAGAATTTAGAATGTCTCCAGTATCAAACAGCTGTGAAAATATCCTTTCTGGTGTCTCGAGTCAGAGAGCTAAACTAAAAAGCAAAGCTAAAAGTGTTTTATGCTTATCAACAGAATATTATTCTTCCACACTTTCCTGTTATAAGAATAGACCAATTGAAGAAGTATCCAGAGGAAGATTTTTTCGCATTCCTAAGAGTTTTCAGCATATAGGTGATGTTATGAGGCTTCAACTGACATTAGGAAACTGCTTAGAATTGTTAAAGTTGGCCAGAAAGAATAGTGTGCCTGATGTTCTACAAGCAGTTTACATGGTAATTAGCGACAATTATCTTAATGTTCTAAAGAACACTGCAATATATGGTCAGCTAAACAGCTCTGATCGCGAACGAATTCTCCATTTACGAATGAGGGGAAGGCCATCTCTTTGTGTACTTGAAGTAAATTGTATCTTTGGTTTGAATAAAATCAGTAAAAGTGTAGAGGAGAGTGGTTCACCCCAAACCAAAACTCAAATCTATACACTTGATATTGAGCAGGACCAGTGGAATATAGTAACAAGTATTCCAGAAGAGGCCTGCCTTAAAGGGTGCAGCGTTTGTTCCATGCACAACTATCTATTCATTGCAGGAGGCATCCAGAAAAGAAGTGGACTTCCGATATGCTCAAACAAGTTATTTTGCTATAATCCCCTTACAGACATTTGGAGCCAACTCGCCCCTATGAACCAAGCACGGTCACAGCTGACATTAGTTCCACTTGATGGTTATCTTTTTGCCATTGGAGGTGAGTGCTTACATACAATGGAGAAGTATGACCCTAGGTCAAACAGATGGATCTTTAGAGCCCCTCTCCCAAAAGGCTCATTTGCTGTGGCTCATGAAGCTACAGCCTGTGGAGGAGACATCTATGTATCAGGAGGACACCTATTTTATCGACTATTAAAGTACAGTCCCATTCAAGACAGCTGGGAAGAATGCCCTTTTAATGCCAGTAAGGGTCGTTCTTGTGACATGGTGTCCATTAAGAATGTTCTTTACAGATTTGATATGCAGAGAGACTCCAAAGTCAGTATTTTGAAATATAACACCACTACCAAGATCTGGACAGAATATTCAGCCATATTTCCTTCTAGCAAAGTACCTTTCAGATGTGTAGTGTTAAATGGCATCATCTACTGCTTAAATAGAGAGACCACGGCTCGGTTTATTGATGGAGATGGAGAACCTGTATTTGAATCAGTGGTCTTCAACACTCTTCCCACCAAAGGGCAAGGATGCCCTTATCCAGTTGTGTTAAATCTGCCTGGGCCTGTGCAACAAACATCAGTATAATATCCTGCTACAAACATGAATGAGTGGGAATGCACCAAATTTTGCCTTTGATACTGTTAGCACAATTTTATTAATATTAAATAGTAAAATTTAGTGCCACAACAGTATTAAATACTTATAGACAAGTCAAAACAGTGAATGTGAAGACATCAGAATCATGTACCCTAGACTCAATCTTTATGACATTTGGCCTGTTACACTACTAAATTCCCTAAAGAGGCATATCGAAATGGTTGACAGGCCTTACAGTGCCTGGCTAATTATAATTCCCAGTCCATTCAGTGTATGAGAACCTTATGTCTGGAGAATAATCTAATTAAATTAGTCAATCATATTTTGGTTCTGATGTTTTTAATGCTTGCTTTATACTGTTGTGCATTCTATCTATAATAATAGTTGCTCGCAGGACAATGTTGTATAATATGTGTCCCGGTAGGTATTGACTGACTAGTGCTGTGATACATATGTGCTTCTCTGCTAGTAGTATAGCAGCTCCCACAGAATGGCAAGAGTGCTAACTGACACAGAGAAGTTAACTGTGTGTTGCGTGTGTCTGAGAGTTCTCTGTGTAGCCGAAAAGTGAGCATTCCAGTGTGTCATTTGGTGGTTTGTGTATTTGAGTTTTTGTTTGTGTGTGGCCACCAGAATATTGCTATGACTGCATTTGTGTCTAGCAAACGTTTTAGGAACTCCTGGCGTATCATGCTCCTGCAGAATAGAGTGGAGGATAAGGTATTGTTAGTATCTTTATGTAGAACTTCAAAATAAAGCTTGCTTTTGTTACAGTAATCACTACATCTGGTGTAATCAATGACACAATATTGAAATATCTGAAATAACGTTATGGGACGGGATGACTTGTTCCCATACTGGGTACACCCTCCAAATCGTACGTCAGCTGGCTTTGTCGCGGTTCCTACCAGCCACAGAGTTCCATAGTGAGCCAACAGGTTGGGAACAGAAGGGTGTGATTGTACTCCTGTGGGAATGTGGAAACAGGGGGAAAACAATGCCAAGGTAAACAATCATCTGCAGCCCTAGATACTTTTTAAATGAACTCACCCTGAGACGTATTAAATATTATTAGAACAGTAGTTCAATACCCTATAGTGAAATATACTATAGTGCAAATTGCTCTAATACTGGGCATACCCATATTCCATCATGTACTGGTTGCCTGGGCATGATAGGAGTGTGATTGCTGTTAATCATGTCATATATAAGTATTGTTATTTAATTTTTCTGTCCAATTTTGGTGTGTTACTTACTTTTAATAAAAGTGTGGTTAACACACCAAAACATTATATAAATAAAATTGCTAACAGCAGTCACATTCCTATGATACCCAGGCAGCCAGTACATGCTAGAACCTATGCATTTTTTTTTGCATTTTGCCAATAATGCCCTTTTTGGACAATATATTTTGGCCACCGATATATTGGGGCATCCCTACTTTTAAGGATGCAGAGGCGGCACAAGCATACTATTTAATTACAGAGATGGCAAAGGAAGCCTGCTTGTTTTTGTCTGTGCCATACTTGCCTCCAAATAGTTGCGCCAGCCAACACCAGCATCACACAAGGATATCTGTGAATGTATAAAATGTATTAAACGTCCATGGACAATAAAATCAAAAGAGGGCAACAGAACGAAAACAAACAAAAAGGCTAAACCGCTTGACACATTTCGCACAAACTGTGCTTAGTCATAAGCAGCCAAACAGAATGGTACACTGTGTTATATAGGGTACATGCAAATTAAAACAATTAGAAAACAACAACAGCGGTGCAAATGTGGGAGGAGACATAGGAGCTGGGGATACACACCCCTCCTAGACCCAGCATGTCAAATCAGCACAGGTGCTACAGATATATTACCACATGCCTAGAATAATGAGAGAGAGGAAACAGAAACAATATATATAATAAAGGCAAAATTAAACATAGAATTGTAAAATTATACAAATCCAACAACATATATTAATATATAAACACACAAATGGAGAAAGAATACCATAATGACGTGATATGAATAGAAGGATGAGACAAAATAAAGACAAAATATAGAATCATACACAGGGAGCATATATGCATATATATAGTATATATATTATAATATATATCTTACATAGGGAGCATATATAGTTAGGGTAAATATAACAGTTACTGCCACATCCAGTGAAACTCTGTAGGAATTAATCCACGTAGCAAGAGATCTCATATTGTGAATTGAGACCATGAAGAATTAGACAGCCCAGCCGAAATATCCAATAGACTTCCCTTTGATTGAGATGGGTAGTGATACAACGCCCACATGGGGAGCCAAAAACTTTTTCAATCCCTGTGAATAAAAAAATAAGCTAGATCTCCTCTATTGCAATGAAAAAAAAATATTTACCTATGGGAGATTTAATATCTTTGTCCTTAATACTAATGACACGTTGATGGTCCTGAACCGTCATTAAATTAAATAAGCTTGGAAAATGATCAACATCACTTTCCTCTCTTAAACGGCATTGCTATAATGCCTCGATGTCGAGAGTCTCTTCAGACCCTCCTGAGAATCTGGCTCCACTTGCAGGTTGAATACAGGTACTGCATTCAACCATGCAAGTCAGTGGAGCCCAGCTTTCTAATCACAATGTGATTAGTAAAATATTCAAATTTAATATATCATTTCTTGTTGTCTATTACTTATATTACAGCATGCTTTTGTCACTGTAATCAATTAGCATTACATACATATATAATAAATGAATCATAACATCATGCAATTTATAAAGCGCTAAATCTTTAATGAAAAATTCAAAACGGTAACTAATCTTTGACCATTTAGTACTTAAAAAAATAGTGGCAGTGTGGCACTCCTTGGGTCTTGGCTGGTCAGATCACCCTTACGACAAGTGAGTCTGTCAGTCACAGTACAGCACAGCAGGGAAGAAACTCAGCCAATCCTCTAGGAGGAGCAATGTGACTAAAAAAAGTCATCATTCACGGGACCCCTGAAGCCACAATTTAGTGCCACTAATCCTTTTCAATAAGATATGCAGGTTGAAATAGAGTAAATAGAGTACCTTTACGTTTGCTCTCACTGATTTCTGGGCCTAGAATGTTTTGTCTTCTGAAGTGACTACAAATTCAGGAGGGCGTTTTATCTCTGGATAACTAAAAATTAAATAGTTCAATTTATTCCTACAGAAAGTAAAGGGCCAGAAAACAGATGACTAAATACACACCAGGACAGGCTCTGCCAACCCAGACACACAAAAAAGGACAGACTCTGCCACACCCGACACCGACAAAACACACACACGAACACTCTGCACACACCAGAACACACATCAGGACAGGCTCTGCCACACCGACATTTCCTTGGGCCCAGCTCCACCCTCCCTAGCATGCAATCACATCCTCTGCTGCCACACTGACTGCAGATTAGGGGAAGACTGTGAGAGTAAGTGCAGTCTTCCTCCCTTCTCACCCTGACCATGACTTTGAGAGGTCCTCTCCCCTGAAATCATTCCCAGTCCCTTTGTCCCTAAGCCATACCTTTCTTCCTCCCTGTGAACTACATATAAACAGCACTTGCATGTATAGATCACATACAAACCCTATATTTGCAGGTATGCATAAATGATGTATGGACACATAGCATAGCAGGTATAGATCAACAGAATCAACACAAAAACCAAGCTTTGCAGGTATAGATCAATTGAAAATCACACAGCGTTGAAGGTATAGATAAAAAAACAGAATCAGACATAAAAACCCCTCTATTTGTAGGTATACAATAATAATGTATGGAAACAGAGCGCACCAGAAACAGATCAACAGAATAACACACCCTTACAAAAAAATTACTGCAGTTTTTCTGAAGTAATAATGCTATTTTTTGGACATGAAAAAACTGCGATACTGCACTTTTACTGCAGTATTACTGCACATTTACTGCAGTTTTACTGCATTTGTACTTCATTGTACTGCAGTTGTACTGCAGTTATTTTTGTACGGAAGTACAAATGCAATAAAGCTACAGTACATTGAAGTAAAACTGTAGGTTTGCAATATAAAAAAAAAGTGCGGTAAATGTGCACACACACTAACACCTTTTTGTTCTTAGCTAATAAATCGTTAAAAGATATTGCTGTCATTGTATTTCAATGTATTTGTTTCCTAGTCCTGTTGGTTTGTACTGACTTAATCTTTGCCCTTATGATTCTTAATTATTTGTCATCTCTCAACTGTTGCTAAGCACATGTTGAGTTAAGTGCCCATCCTGCCTGCCAGCTTTGATGTTTGACCAAACACATTTGGAAAACATTTGGGTATTTAGATAACATTATAACTGATTATTTTTATGTTAACATATTGGTAAGTAACTTCACAAAACAATCCAGTTAGACCAGTCCTCAGGAATGAGGAACATAACTACACCCAGGCATTATACAATGTATGCGTTTCCTTGTATGATTCCACGCTCTGCGTCACATGGCTGCTTTTGTACGTCAGAGCTCTTATGTGTACTTTGCAGTAGTTATTTGTACTTAACTTGACTTACCTTACCTTCTTAGTTATGCTGTTTAAGTGTTCCTAAACAAGCCATGAAGTATCAATAACATACCAGCATGTAATATCCTTATCTTACACATGTCAATCTTATGTATAACATGCACTTGGTCCCAGGTGGGCCAATTTTGTCTAGCTTATTAACCTAGTGACTGCCCTAGGCCCCCTCTATGGCCGCTGTCCTCACTGCGTAGAGCTGGAATACATCAACTTCTGTCGCTCCTATTCTTATAAATAAAATATGTGGGAATGAGCATGTCGGAATGAATGAATGAGTTTCAATAAATGAGTGAATGAGTATGTATGAATGAGTATGCTTGCGTGGGGGGCAAGCAAATGCATTTATCCTCCCACTACATTGGGGAAATATTAGTGATGAACAAGCTGTTTATTTAGAATTGCTCTTATTTTTTCTGATAAACAATGCACAATGAAATTTGCCTTTCCTACCTGCATGCTAGACTTTAGTACATTTTAGTTTTTGTTACCATAAATAATAACGATAATGTTTTGTTTCTTTAAAATGAAGGACTTACTAGACATGAACAAAAATAAATCTACATAGATCTAAACACTAACAAAATGTTTGATTATTTTGAAAATGTCAAATAATATTTCATTCGCCGCAATGTAACATTTTGTGATATTTAAAACCTTCCTAGAAATCCACAAACATCTGAAGCTAAAGGATTAATGATAATCCGTCCAAACGTTGTGTAACTGATATATGCAAAATAGAAAAAAGAGAGAAGGTTTTTGGTTCACTTCTTGACAGGCGCATCGTCTAATGAGGGCTTAAAGAAAAAGAATAAAGATTTTCCCAACCAAACCCCAGTAACGAGACTCACACATTCCCTTTTTGGAAAAACTGTTGTCCACAGCTTTATTATAACAATAAATAACATAATAAACATACAATTGATAAGTCATTGTCCAAACAGCAAACCATAACAATGTCACCCCTTATACATTCCCCCCATCATACCAATAGCACATAGACAATGACGGATGAGACAGAGCAACACTAAACAAACCCCAAAAGCTTAGAGAGGGAGGGACAAAAACAGGTCTGTAGAGCTGCTTTAATAAAGGCAGTCCCTAAAATGTCTGCCCTATATATAGTGACTAAACCCCGCCTATAATAACTTCACCTAAGCACCAACCTCACACCTAAAGCCCTTATCCTAGCTCTGTCAAGCCCCATTCTACGAAGCTGCGCTGCTCCATGGGCTACATTAGATGGGCAAGAGACCTCAGATAGCTTCCGCGATTCTATCGCCTTTTCTATGCAGCTCGAAGAAAATGCGTCACCTTCAACTAAGACTCTATTTAACATATATAAAAATATTTAGATTCAAGGCTGACATGAACCAAGAGACATGTTTTTGTTACAAAACCACATGTTTGTTGGATATAGCCATTTTTTTACTGGTTTATTTGATGGATCTGGTACACATTATTTTTTAATGGTGTATAAATCATCAAGTCTTGTAGTAACTGATCCTTATGGCTGGTCTCAGAAATTTAAAAAAAAAATTGCGCGTGGCATGAGAAATTAAAAATGTACATTTTACAATGTGAGACAGCTTTACAAAGCGAGGTAGCTAAAAATCCGTGTGCACATTTAAAATTCAGGAAGGAAAGTAATTTTTAGTTTTGAAGCTTGAAGTAAAAGTTTTTTTTAAAAAAAAAAAAGTTATTGGGTCAATCAAGTTTATAAATGTCTTCTTTAAGCTAAAAAGACATACGTAACATACACCGTGCGGCTTCACAATAAACTACATTAAGATAAATAGTTCTGCTTTTTCCAAAATAATTAGTAGTATATTTGGATATCCTCAGGATTGGGCTTTATGGCCGTTCTTGTCCCCAGGGGTTTTTGAACATGAAATTGCAGCTGCACCTTGTGTGCATGGAGAAGGAAGGTGCCCAACCAGTGCATAGAACAGGGGTGTGGAGTTAGTACACATTAGAGCCAGAAAGACCCGTCTGACAGGTGTGAAGTCAGTGGAAATCTGATCACATATGTGTATCATGGGACCTTCCTGTCTGCCTGAAGAGTTCCGAGAAGCTAGGTGAAAAACCACGACACAAATGCGAGAGAAGGCATTCACTTCAAATTATGAACAGAAAGTAACTGTGGAAGAAAACTAACACTTGCATGGCGGATAAAGCATGGTAATCACTAAATGACGGAAGCTTCAAACAGGTAAGTAAATGCAGAAGGATACAGGGAAGTGATGAGAAACTACTAGGTATGTTCATAGGGTGTGATTCTGGGGAGGCAAACAAAGCAGCTATAAGCAAATTAGTATTATAAAGAAAATTGGAAATATGTGGATGGATCCAGTACTAGAAGCATATTTCCCTGTGAGCTCTTTACACAAGCGAGAACGGCACGTACTAAACCATCAGGGCTAAAAAAAAAAAATGAAATCCAGGCATTGAAAAGAATATATTATAGTATTGGGTCATTTGCATTTGATTGTTTGTTTTCCAGACCTAACATTTATTTTTAAACAGTGTTTGTTTTTGTGGGTATGTTAATATATCCGCGAGCTAGCTAAGACGATTTGTGAATGTTTTCTGAGACAGGATGTTTGTTCTGTGTGCTAGTGGCGTTTGTTCCCCTCAGAGAGGCTTGGAACAGCGTCTACAATAAATATTAATCATTGGGGATTGAACAGAAATAAAAAAGGGCAAAAAACTGTAATTTATGATGATTTCAATTAACACCTGGTGTAGGTTTACTAACGGTTTATTAAATGAGAAATAGCATATATAGCCGTATGGTTATTAATTATACAACAGTGTCCCTAATTACAAATTGCAAAGTAGTCCTAATGAACAGGATGCCTAAGGATAAATATACAAACAGGGGATAACCCAAATAAAGCAAAAATAATATGATTTCACCAAAATGAAAGCACAGCTTTTATTTAAGAAATTGTTAAAATGAGACACACTTACTCAGGAGTTTCAATAATCAAGCAATCTGGATAAATTACAAAATTCATAAAATGTAACAGTTGCACAGCCAGTTTAGTAATAAATAGTCACTTTATGAGGGTTGCTACTTTATACATAACTCAGTTCCCCAGAGAATGTGTGTGACACAAGGTTAGTGTCATTACTGTCATACTTTATCGAGAGGGTGGTAGATAAGCGGAATAGCCTCCCATCAGAAGTGGTAGAAGCCTATACAATGAGGGAATTTAAACATGCATAGGACAGGCACATGGCTATTCTGAATCCAAAACCAAGGGCTGATTAAAGTCTTTACAGCAGGAAAAAATGAACGGACTCCATGAGACAGTCAATTCTTATCTGCCATCAAATTCTATGTTTCGATTTGTGGGGTGTAGTAAAATATCTATACACTTCAGTCAGTTAACTAATTGATTGGGAATATGTATGCACTCAAGAAAAGGGTGGGCATCCAGGTAAAATAAGGTATGCACACAATGAAGAAGAAAAAAAAAAAGGTATGTGTATTTTTTGTGTATTATGTATCATCGAACTTCTGTATAAACTGTAACATTATTTTTTTGTACGGCATCTGTGAAGCTGTAAAAAAAACTACAAATATTTTGTTCTGTACTGTGTAAGCACAGAGTACATGTCGACATACCTGTACCTGTTAAACTGGACTGAACTTGGTATTTATATATAAATAACATTGGTGGCATTCATGTTTCTTTGCATTTGTTACAGCTACACAGTATTTCTATGTCTGATAAAATCCGCATGAACAGATACAGAGAGTTCATGTATATGCTATCAATGCACTGTATGCATAGGTTCAGCAATTAACCCAATGGGTACCCTGCCTGTCCCAAAGACATGAAATCCTGAGGAGAAGGGTATCAATGTCATCAAGAATTATGTGTTTATTCTCTTGACGTTGAGTGTTTGTGACAGAAATGCTATGTACAAAGTAGTAATTTATGTATTTTGCTGCATTTTATATTCAATATTTATTTCTTAACTCCCGCAGAAACAGATGCAGTCAAAATAAACATTGAAATAAATGTACAAAAAATATTCTATCGTGTACTATGACGTTTAGCACTCCCTCTTTTAAAGCCTACACTTCCTTAGTGCCTTTTGACTTTATAAGCATGAATGGAACTTTTTGGCCATAAGGCGTGTCGGAAACCCCCCATACTTATGCTTTAGATAGGTGCTTTTTAAATGGTATTTGCAGGGAATGCTTAGTTTTGTGTACTTATTGGTCGTTGTTATTTTAGTAGTAACCCGGGAATCTGAATGTGTATGCCTTTTATGCTTTTTAGGTTGTGCGCTTGTGATTAGCCCTTTTTCTCTGACTGGCTTCAAATTAATCTCTCTTGTTAGAGGCATTATATAGACCTTATTTAAGTAATTAAATAATCACTCCCAAGGCACTAGAAAAGTAGTCATCTACTATACATGCTGTTTTAAATAATTAATTAAATAAATAATTAGGCCACTGCTTAGATTATTATAAGAAGGCGGATGATTCAAGACTGCCAGAATAACTTGCTCACCGTAAACGTGCTGAGATTGGGAACTCCAAATCCATAAATAAATAAAATTATATAGGCGTGGGCAGATGGGGGTTCATACAATATGCAGAGAACAGGTTCCGGTTACAATGTAAACAGCTCATGTGTCCAAAGTTAAAATATTCAATGTCTTGGGTCTGTGTAAAGGAAAGACAATTAGTTGGTTTTAGCTTTGGGCAGCCTATCGTTTTTTTCTTGTAGCTGCATGAATCAAAAAAAGCCTCCTTAAATATCAGCTTACTTCCTTTGTAAGTTAAAGGTAGGAGGGAGTACCCTTAAGGATGAAAAGTGTGGTAAGCTGCTATACAAAGACTAAGACGTTGGTATGAAGCTTATAAAATGCATTATGCCATGGCTTTTCTATTCTAAGTCAATCCTTTGATTTGGTATGTTTACTAATTATTGTGTGTTCGGAAAATATATATGTCATATATAAAGTTGATATTATCAAGTCAACTTATGTACTTTAATGAGGGAAGGGGGGTAAATGTTGAGTATGATTCGCAAGTTTTGATGATGAGTGCATTTTAACATGTGTTTTGCGTGTAGTTATGTACACATATTAATTGGTCACACAAGAGCAATCAAGATGCAGTACAACGTCTCTGTTTTTGCATATTTGTCACACTTAAATGTTTCAGATCATGGAACTAATTTTAATATTAAGTCAATCAGAATAAAGAATAAATACATTTTAAATCAGGGATTTTTTTATACAGAAAAAAGCTTTCCAACCCTTCCTGGTCTAAAAAGAAAATAACTTCAATAACTAAGTTGAATTCCACTAGACACACACAGGTATGACTACTGCAAGCCCAGTTGAATCTAAACATCAATTAAATACAACCTGTCTCACAAAGTGAAGAAAGGCTAAAATGTCTCAAAATGCAGAACATGATGCCACGTGTAAGATGAGAAAAAGTCATTGATATCTGTTGGTCTGGAAAAGGTTACAAAGTCATTTCTAAGGCTCTGGAACTCCAGTGAACCATGAGGAGAGCCATTATCTACAAATGGAGATAATTTGGAATAGTGATGAACTTTCCAGGTGGTGGGTTGCCTACCAATATCCCTCCAAGAGCGAACTGAATACTCATCCGGGAGGTGGTAAAGGAATTGGGACTAACACACATTTTTTGGAAGACATGGGTCCCAATACATCTGGAATAAAGCTAACACAGCATTCCACAATAAGAACATCATTCCAGTGTATGGTAGTGTGATGGTTTGAGGCGGCTTCAGGACCTGGGTGACTTCCCATAATTGATGGAACCTTCTCTTCCAGAAAATCCCGAAAGAGAAAGTCCAACCATCAGTTTGTGACCTAAAGCTCCAGCTCAGTTGGGCTATGCATCCGTGCTGCTGCCCCATATAAATGATTAACCTCCCAACTTGATCTTATCCCACTATTCTTCCAAGCTAAAATTGTTTTGTTTTTTTGCCCCTTCCTTGTGCAGGTGGTGGCTAGCTAACTGGATGGTGGGCAATGGGAGAAGATCATATCCGTGGGCCCACTCGTACTCTGCTGGAATGTGCCAGTAATGACTCCCTGTGCAGTAAGTTCCTAGAGCCCCTGTTAGGGCTAATAAGAGTTGGTATACCCAGAGATCTAAACAAGGATTTTTTTGATGTTATGTATATCATACATGTGTGATATATATATATACATGTGTGTGTGTATTTTGTTTGTATATCTGATGTATACAGTATGTGTGTATATGCATGTGTGGGGCAGAATAGAGGTTAGAAAGAGGATGAAAATGTCAAAGATAGAAAAGCTAGATAAAAGAAAAAAAGGGAAATACAATAGAAAAATGTGAAGAAAATGATGTCAGCAATTGTGCAAAAAAAAAAGAGATCGGGGCAAAAGAAAGAATAGAAAGGAAAAAAACAACAGACAGAAAGCAGAGGAAAAAGAACTCAAGAGAAGGGGCCGTTTCTGTGTAATTGCTCCAGGGCCTAAAGCTTAATCTGGCCTTTGGGAGAACAGATGACTCCGTTTAAGGGTGCAAGTTGTTTACTATACATACAAACGATGTGTAAACCATCTTTGTTGGTTTTCTCTGCAGTTGTCAGGACATACCAGTATGAGGTGATTGTCGTCCCTGTGTTCCTGATAGGGGCCACGGTGATATTGTTAGCTGTTCTATTATGGATGCAATATCGAAAGGTGAAAGCCTCAGAACGCAAACAAGGTAACTTCTCTTAGTAAATATCGCTACAAATCAAACTGTTATGACCTGTAATTGCTACTTATGGACATGGACCCTAACTACATAAGTAGCCATTAATAAAAAAGTAAAACATAACTTTTATTATTATATCGCTAAAATAATCAATGAACCACTACAATCTATGATCATATGCTGCCCAGAGTACTGTTGATTGGAAACAGAGTATCTTTTCTTAAGTAAATGAGTTTGTTTGATCAGGGCCCTCCTCACAGGTTATGTTACATAGTACTTGTTATGTCCTATCTACCCATTGTACAGCGCTACGGATTGGGTTGAAAGGAGCACGTTTCAGCTTTTATAACCTCATTTGAGTACATTAGTGAATATCATTACATGAGATATATGTTAGCCGTAGTCTAACGCAAAAGACAGATAAAAGCTGCGACTCCCATATTTTTTTATTTGATACGTATGTTTCCACCAATAGTAGCTGTGCTAAATTTCCAAAGGTAATTATTGTAGCTGGCATTTTGCCGTTTTGGCACCGGATAGCAGCTAGAGATTTGTTTACAAAAAACAATGAAATATTTGCCACATATTCATACTTTTGTATTGTGACAAATTGTGTACTAGCATAGGAACAAGATAATATTTAGCACCTTGCAACCTGTTCTGATGCTAATTTGTCTTATTATTTTATTAGCAGATGGCCGGTCACAGATTAGTCAAAATGGTCTCAACTCAGGAGTCTCCCTGGAGGAATTGTCCTTGGAGGCTGTGCAAAGAACAACAGATGCTTCCTTACAGGCCTTGGAAACACCTTGGGACAGGGTCAGGAAGCCTCTTCAACTTTTAGGAGAAGGACGGTTTGGTCCTATCTACAAGACAGTACTGAATGTTCCAGATGGAGGCCAAGAAAGGGACATAGTCATCAAACAGTTAAGAGGTAAAATAATCTTTAAAAATGGCACAGCTCCATTTATTCAGAGCAAAGGCTCTTCTTTAGTTTCTGTAAATCAAAATTGTGATATAATGCAAATACATCTATTTGTACAGCTTTGCAGAATATGATGGTGCGATATGTCAATTGTATGATTTTAACTGTATAACTCTTACTATCGAGACATTACAAATCTCTCTGATTTACTAGATTATTATTTGTTTTCCATGTTTTCATGAGTTGTCATTTTATTTAATTGTTTTTGTTTAGACTCAGCAGGGCCGAGCAATACTCGAGATTTCCTGAAGAGGTCAGCATTTCAAGCCTGGCTAGGTCGGCACCCGCACTTTGTGGAACTGGTTGGCTGCTGCACCGTAGAAAAGCCATATTGCATGCTACTAGAGAACATTGAGCCAGGGTGTCTTCTGAACTTCTTATGGGACTGCCGCAGGGTAAGAAAGGGGTCTGAGGTCAGGTGATGGACTCTTCTATTTTGCTAGCATTTGTCATAATATAAGAAGTTCACTGAGTTATTGCAAGTAGGAAGCAGATTGTATATAGTAAGTACTCAGTAATTTCGCAGGATCTTTTAAGAAGATGTTATTGGTCATTCACTTTGTTGAACCTGAAGCATAAATGTTTGTAAAGTGTAGTACATCAGAAGGGACGTAAATTTGTTCTTAATTTTTTATCATGTTTTTTTTTTTTACATAAGAATATCAAATCTTTGTATTTTGCAGGATGTTCTGTCTATGGATGGAATACTTTATGATATCACAGAGTGTCAAGTTTACGTTATAGCACTTCAGATCCTTTCAGCACTGGTAGGTGTACCCTATCCACTATCTCTGACATCCTTCACACTATTCCAATCTTAACTGAGTGCATATTTGTTTTTCTCATCAGGAGTTCTTGCATAAACGTAATCTCCTGCACGGTGATGTAGCAGCACGCAATGTCCTTATTCATCGGAATTTTACTGCAAGACTGGCTGGACTTGGTAGCGCCTGTACCATGCAACTAAGTGGGTCTTTTCCTTCCCGAAGCCCTGCACCGCTGAAATGGATGGCCCCTGAGCGGCTACTTCAGTTGCCTCTTTCTGGAAAATCTGATGTGTATGTTTTATCTTAAATCTTCAAAAGCTCATTTGGAATGTTTAAAATGATACTTTGAATAAGAAGAACTTACTCAGATCAATGTCAGATGGGATATAATCATATATCCCATCTGACATTGATCTGTGAGTGGACTAGGGACTGAAATCCCTAGGGGTTCTCTTTTCACATTCCAAAATGTATACACTTACGTTTACTGTTTGCACCAAATAACCCCATAGAATACACCACCACATCTGAGGAGGGGGTACCACATCACTATCACTGCTGCCAATGCTGTAATACATGTCATTATACCACACAGGAACTGCCCCGTCAAAGATTTTTCATAATTAGTTGCTATTCATTTACTTAACTAAACATTGTGCAATCCAGAAACATATTTCAGTAACAACATATGTGAAAGACACAGCAGGCATTTTCCCAGTTTGCCCTATGGCCGGTCAGGGCCTGTAGTAACTATAAAGTCCATCCCGGGGTATTGTTTCTCCACTGGTTCTTGGTATGTAGGTCAGATGGTACACAACGTTATCAGCAATCACGTGTTGTCTTTGTAATCATTTTTATCTTTATCAATTCCAGATGGTCATTTGGAATTTTCCTCTATGAGATGATAAGTTTGGGTAAGTTTGTAACTTTTATCTTGACAGATACTGATATTGTGTCGATTATAGGCCGCACCCTTAAAGTCTGGTGCTATTTTAAACAAAAATGTATTTTTAAAGAAAAATACACATTAGTGGACTGGTAAAACAGTATTTTACGTAACAAACAGGAATACATGTATTTTAACATTTTTGGTAACTTATATGCAGTTAGTTACATACAAATAGAAATTTGGAAAACCCTTAGCCATTTTAAGGTCTCCATTAATTCATAATGCACCTTACTCCGCTGCCGCACTTCCGCCGGGGCTTCTATGGTGGAGCACGGAAGGTTATGTCACACCGGTGCTCCGTTATAGAAGCCGCTCGCCGGAAGTGCCGGCAACGGAGATTGTCTACACGCATTGCGCAAACGTCCATCGGCTGCCAGAGAGGAGGATCCATGTCACCTGCAGCGCTGTGGGGGATCTGGATCCTAAAAAGAAAAAAAATACTGAATTTAAAAGGTTTTATAAGAGAAACAAAACATCTCTCACTGACATTATCAGTATACTGATTTTTACTTAGCTTCGTTAGGAGTCTGAATAACTCCAACTATTATTGAACACCTCTTTCACTAGGGAGTTAAAGAGATAGTTTTATATCCAGTACAATTCATCAGCAGATAAGGCATATTAAGGTACTTAGTACTTTAATATGCATTATATATATATCACTATCCCCAACGCTGTCCATGTTTTGTGCCAGTTTTTGCTGCTTGAAGTAGCCAAATGCTGGAAGGAAACCGCTTCTATTGAGATGAATAGGAGCACTTTCTGCAAATGTGCTCAGGGTTCAGGCTAGAGCCACTAAAGCTGGCAGATGGTGAATATGCCATTAATGCTCCCTGGCAAATACGAGATTCCATTAATGTGCATTTATTGTGGAAACAAAACATTAATTTAAAGGTGAAACTCAGCTCTCGTGTGCATTAAAGCCAATATTATGGCTGAAGGGTCGCGCAGGTTTAACATATTAACGTGTTAAGAATTCAGGTTCCATACAACAGAAAAAAAGCCAATATGTAATTCTAGTATTTTAAAGAAGGTTAATAGAGTAGGTTGTAGAATCATAGGCTTTCGAGGCCTGAGAGGTACCTTCTTCGTATGTAATAATATGCAGGTGTTATACACATTAGATAACATAAAGTCTATCCTATTGGCTATAGAAGTTTTTGTGCAGCTCCAAATGTCTTCTTTGTCCCGTCCATCCATGAAGACACCTGAGAGAATCCCCTGTATGCTATTGTTTCAGGTGCCCCCCCATACCCTGAGGTTCCTCCTTCCAGCATTCTTCAACACTTACAGAGAGGAAATATCGAGCAAAGACCCTCCAGCTGCAAGCCATCCATGTAAGAAATAAATAGTTTTTCACTTTCAGTCTTCAAATGACATTTGCATTCCCCTTTCTTCAGCTTTAACACCTTTCTGTTTTGCTCTTCATTGGCTTTTTACATTTATTTTAGTGCATCAGGTTTTTTGGGGGGGGTTTTGTTGTTTTTTAATTATGTCAATGACATGTTTTTTTATTTATTTGTTCCTTTCTCTTTTATTTATAATGTATACATTGACACACAGATTGTAATCAAAGTGCCACAAGAAATGTTATCTTAATGATTAAATTTTCTCCCAGGTACACCATTATGAAGTCCTGTTGGTCATGGAAACATTCAGACCGTATCTCACTTTCAGAACTGAAAACCCGCCTGGAAGTTGGAAAGAGAAACTCCAATGACAAGACAGTTCTTCAGGTCCCTGAGTTAGTTGTTCCTGAACTGTATGCAGGCGTTGCTGGGACAGAACCTCTGAAAATGGAGGCCGATTATACGGTGCTATGAAAAGCAGGCCACAAATTACAAAGACTTGTTGATTAATGGACTTAGAGGAAACTGCTGGAGAAGAGTTAGAACATTTTCTAGCTGTAAGCAAACCTGGCTGGTAATGTTACGGCTGACATAGCTTATTGACTGTAGTATATGAAAGAGACAATTTCATTTTGTGTTGACACCAGAACTGCGGTGTGTGGACTTCAGGACTCTCCTAACACATATGGTTGTACCTTTCTATGTATGTAATCAATGTATGTTTACAATATTTTTGATATTTTGAATGATGTTAAAGGCTGACAGCATTTTATGTTGATTAACTGTGTGTGTGTGTAGTGCAATGGTAATGAACCTGCGTTTCCACAACTACAAAAATACATGGGAATGCTTGCATTAGTCTTAATGATTCTGGTCATTGCATGGCATTATGGTGGGGACAGCACGAAATGAGTTGCCTTTAACTCTCTTATCAACTAATAAGCCAAATCAATTTCACCAAAAATTGCAGAAAAAATTGGTCTTTTTTAAAATTCGGTCTGTTGCCAATGTCAATTCCTACTCTTGTCACTGGCTGGTGTCCTCCATCCTTAACATGATGTGGTGTTACCATGCTTTGACTTTAATTCCCATTATCCTCTTTTGCTAGGAAATATAGGAAATACACATAAACATTTACTGTTTTCTCTTCCATACCAGTTTTGTAATTATAAATGTTTTTCAATCACAGGTAATGACAATGAAGTTTTATACTGGTTGATCTAAATAATATTAATTAAACTAATCATAACAGCTTGGTAATGTTGTCTAAAATTTAAAGTAAAATAAAAGTGTATAAAAAAATATTCAGAGGTCACAAGGTTAAGGGCTTTCAGCAATATTATTTCTATTTGTCTCCAGCTTTAAAACAAGTTTATAAAGTGTTCTCTAAAAGTGCATGTTTTTAAGTAAAAAAATGCAGATTTTTTGTTATAAAATGTTACAACACGCTTACCTCTATTCTTCGATGACAGTAATATGATGAATTTCATGATTGGACAAGGTCAAGTAGTTGCCATAGCTCCTTCCATAGTCTGTTGGACCTACGGTAGCTACTTATGCAAAAAGGCACCTTTCTGTATGGTTACAAGTATTTTATATTTAATAAAATACATTACTTCACAAAACGTCCTTCACTGCTTTGTTTTTGCTCAGCTAAATCACGGTTTTTCAAGAACACAGTCCTATTTCAACCAGTGCTTTTTAAATTAGCATAAATGATCCTGTTAAATAAAAACAAGTAAGTTAATGTTTTAGGTAATGGGTGGCAGAATTCAGCTATTTCTTTGTCGTATATATATTTTTTTTGTTTAATGTTCCAAACATCTCACAATTCTATGCGTTTCATCTCCCCACCTATTGATTTACTCTTGTGGTTTATTTTTTACTTCTAAGTTTCCTAAATGTAATTACTTGTTATCAAAGACCAATCATTATTATACAATCCCTGCAAGGAGTGCTCAGTTGGCTCTGCAAAATGCAGGGGATTTTTTTTAATTACACCATAATGATTTAATTTCACAGGGTTGGCCCTTCAAAATGCATAGTCCAATCGATTTATTGTCTACTAAATACATTCCATTGTTATTATGGCATTATACCATCTACAAACGTTGCTTAAGAGGTTCTATCATGTTGCCTTGCAGTCTCGCAAAATATTCCACTCACATACCTTGGCCAAGTTAGCCCCTGCCTCCATCTTTCATATACTATAAGTATCGCATTTTCCTTTTCTAGCCCTAGTCAATGTGACGATATACACAGAAATGTCAGCAGTAGAGAAGGTGCTAATTTATAACTCTGACAGGTGTGATTTAATGCCCTAGCTAGTCGTTAATTAACTCATTAAACTGCAAAGTTCAGGGCTCATTTGACTCTAGGAATCTACAAACACAAATTTATATGACAACCAACTCATGAATAGTTTAACTCACCTTAGCTTTGGTTTTGTGAACCAAACTTGAAGGGGTGAATATGTGTTTAGCATAACTGACATAAACTTTCTGCCTGTGTGTCCTACGACTAATATTATAGTAGCCCCTGCGCCTCTTAAATGATGGAAAGATACTGATTTAGCCCGAGACAAATTTATTTGAACCAAAACACACAGGTTTACATGCAGGAATGAAACATATGAATATAGTATATTTAATAGAGCTTTTTTATTTCAAAGTTATAAAAAGCACACAATTTGATACACAAACACATAAAACAGCTATTGCTGTTTTTATTGTATCAAGGGGCATCTTAGTTGTTGACAAATATATCCAAATTAAATAGTTTTAGGCTGTGACTATTCCAAACATGATAGAAATCATCATTACTGACAATACCAACTCAAAATGTATCTAGCCCATTACTAGCTAAACCTGCTCATGTTCAGTGAAATAGCCATAGAAGTACATTATACACATATATTTTCCCTAAAAAATGCACTATTATTTACTATGATCTGTACCCATTATGAAACTGTTATT
Organism: Spea multiplicata; assembly: GCA_009364415.1. Lineage (NCBI taxonomy): Eukaryota > Metazoa > Chordata > Amphibia > Anura > Pelobatidae > Spea > Spea multiplicata. Next base: position 1,914,901 of record VKOC01000007.1, read on the forward strand.
TTATGAGAAATAATACAAGTTCCTGCATAGTCGGGATTGGTCAATAATGTTTGAGATTAAATATTGAGGATAACTTTCTACTCACTAACTATTGTGTTATAAAGGGTAAACCTTTAAGGATGGTTGTGCAAAAAAAGGGCTTCCCCTTCATAATGCACAGTCAAACAAATAAGAATAACTCACTGTAATGAGTAGTTAACTATTTCATTTGAAGGGAAACACAAAATATCCTGTCCTACTGTAAACCCCAATTGGAGAGATCTTTGGTTTTTAGCTCACCTGCGGCTTCACAGAGGAAAAAAACGCATCACGATGAGTCTAGAATGGCTAAAACCAAAAAGAAGGCTTCCTCTGCATGAAGGAACGAAGAACCCAAGATGTACACTAAAGCCTTCATGGGCCCAAAACATTGAGCTTTCCCTCTAAACGCCGTGAGCAAGGAGGTTCATTGCATAGAACCTCAACTACAAGTTCAGTGAGTAAACACCACTTGAGGAATTCTATGTTGTAAGGGAAAAGAATATCCTTTTTTTAACTTGGATAGATAGATATACAGTATATCATATATCTTATAACAAATTATATTCATTGGAATGGATAAATGGTCCCGTTTATTTTGTTTTCAAATACCTAAGATTTGGATTTAAAGCGCTCACAAAAAGTAATTCTGCATAGTAGGAGGACTACCTTGAGATGTTTATTTTGCATTTGCGCATGGAATGTAGAGAATATATTAGGGGAGGGACACATGAAAAACACATCAGGGAGGGGTTTTCTTGACCCTTTAGTTCATGCTACACAGAGAATGAACACTAGTTTCCATCATTCTTGTGGGTTTTGTTCTAACATTTTCTAGTCTTTTTTATTTTTCCAAAAAACATATTTTCTTCCTCTCTTGGATAAAAAAAAATCTCCTTTTCAAAGATGGCTCACATGGCGTCTGAGATTATTGGGTTTGTTCTGGCAGTATCTGGCTGGGTGCTGGTCAGCTCCACACTACCCACCGACTATTGGAAAGTGTCCAGTATCGATGGCACCGTTATCACCACTGCAACCTTCTGGTCCAATTTGTGGAAGACATGTGTCACTGACTCCACCGGAGTGTCCAACTGTAAGGACTTCCCATCCATGCTTGCACTTGAAGGTAAGAATATGGGATGCATATGGTGGTGATAAGACAGCCAGAACGTTTCATTTGTATTTTTAATGTTTAGAATTTCTTTCATTAGAAATTAGGTCAGATTAATTTTTATAATGTTGGAATATAGAAACATATTTCCTTAAAAATACAGCCATTTCCATTTTATTTAAGTTATTATTTAGTTCAAACCCCTAGTTACATAGTTGCATAGTTATATAGGCTGAAAAAAAAGACATCAAGTTCAGCCTTTCCTATATCTGTTAATTTGTTCCTGTTGATCCAAAAGAAGGCAAAAAACCCCAGTTTGGCTCTTTCCAATTTTGCACTAACCAGGGAAAAATTCCTTCTTGACCCCAAAATGACAGTATATATTTGCATCAGTGTATCATGCATAGCTTCTATACTTTGTGGGCGATGCTTCTAAGGGCATATAAGAAAAGCCATACTGGTCACATATCAAACACAATAAAAAAACAGTTTGAAAAGAGTTGTCAAAGTTTTGTGTATATATTTTAAATGTCATTGAACACAAAGCACTATGATCCAGTTATATTTTCTAGTAGCTAAAACGATACTGAGAATATAGAGAAAACATGATACTTCACCGATGTACTTAGTGAAATTCTTAATTATCTACATTTTAAAAGAGAGGGTCTTGGGTTTTAAATGTCTTCTTCTAAAGCATCGTTTTAAAGATGGTAGGATATACATTTCCTACCGCAAACGTTTTCAGACGCTAATGTAGTACACTACTATTTATTTTTTACACTATTAAAATGTCTG
>VKOC01000007.1:1922390-1957587 GCA_009364415.1 Spea multiplicata
GTCTAAAAAGAAAATAACTTCAATAACTAAGTTGAATTCCACTAGACACTCACAGGTATGACTACTGCAAGCCCAGTTGAATCTAAACATCAATTAAATACAACCTGTCTCACAAAGTGAAGAAGGCTAAAATGTCTCGAAATGCAGTACATGATGCCACATGAAATGTAAGAAGAGAAACAAAGTCATTGATATCTGTTGGTCTGGAAAAGGTTACAAAGCCATTTCTAAGGCTCTGGAACTCCAGTGAACCATGAGGAGAGCCATTATCTACAAATGGAGATAATTTGGAATAGTGATGAGCCTTCCAGGTGGTGGGTTGCCTACCAATATCCCTCCAAGAGCGAACTGAATACTCATCCGGGAGGTGGTAAAGGAACTGGGACTAACACACATTTTTTGGAAGACATGGGTCCCAATACATCTGGAATAAAGCTAACACAGCATTCCACAATAAGAACATCATTCCAGTGTATGGTAGTGTGATGGTTTGAGGCAGCTTCAGGACCTGGGTGACTTCCCATAATTGATGGAACCTTCTCTACCAGAAAATCCCGAAAGAGAAAGTCCAACCATCAGTTTGTGACCTAAAGCTCCAGCTCAGTTGGGCTATGCATCCGTGCTGCTGCCCCATATAAATGATTAACCTCCCAACTTGATCTTATCCCACTATTCTTCCAAGCTAAAATTGTTTTGTTTTTTTGCCCCTTCCTTGTGCAGGTGGTGGCTAGCTAACTGGATGGTGGGCAATGGGAGAAGATCATATCCGTGGGCCCACTCGTACTCTGCTGGAATGTGCCAGTAATGACTCCCTGTGCAGTAAGTTCCTAGAGCCCCTGTTAGGGCTAATAAGAGTTGGTATACCCAGAGATCTAAACAAGGATTTTTTTGATGTTATGTATATCATACATGTGTGATATATATATATACATGTGTGTGTGTATTTTGTTATGTATATCTGATGTATACAGTATGTGTGTATATGCATGTGTGGGGCAGAATAGAGGTTAGAAAGAGGATGAAAATGTCAAAGATAGAAAAGCTAGATAAAAGAAAAAAAGGGAAATACAATAGAAAAATGTGAAGAAAATGATGTCAGCAATTGTGCAAAAAAAAAAGAGATCGGGGCAAAAGAAAGAATAGAAAGGAAAAAAACAACAGACAGAAAGCAGAGGAAAAAGAACTCAAGAGAAGGGGCCGTTTCTGTGTAATTGCTCCAGGGCCTAAAGCTTAATCTGGCCTTTGGGAGAACAGATGACTCCGTTTAAGGGTGCAAGTTGTTTACTATACATACAAACGATGTGTAAACCATCTTTGTTGGTTTTCTCTGCAGTTGTCAGGACATACCAGTATGAGGTGATTGTCGTCCCTGTGTTCCTGATAGGGGCCACGGTGATATTGTTAGCTGTTCTATTATGGATGCAATATCGAAAGGTGAAAGCCTCAGAACGCAAACAAGGTAACTTCTCTTAGTAAATATCGCTACAAATCAAACTGTTATGACCTGTAATTGCTACTTATGGACATGGACCCTAACTACATAAGTAGCCATTAATAAAAAAGTAAAACATAACTTTTATTATTATATCGCTAAAATAATCAATGAACCACTACAATCTATGATCATATGCTGCCCAGAGTACTGTTGATTGGAAACAGAGTATCTTTTCTTAAGTAAATGAGTTTGTTTGATCAGGGCCCTCCTCACAGGTTATGTTACATAGTACTTGTTATGTCCTATCTACCCATTGTACAGCGCTACGGATTGGGTTGAAAGGAGCACGTTTCAGCTTTTATAACCTCATTTGAGTACATTAGTGAATATCATTACATGAGATATATGTTAGCCGTAGTCTAACGCAAAAGACAGATAAAAGCTGCGACTCCCATATTTTTTTATTTGATACGTATGTTTCCACCAATAGTAGCTGTGCTAAATTTCCAAAGGTAATTATTGTAGCTGGCATTTTGCCGTTTTGGCACCGGATAGCAGCTAGAGATTTGTTTACAAAAAACAATGAAATATTTGCCACATATTCATACTTTTGTATTGTGACAAATTGTGTACTAGCATAGGAACAAGATAATATTTAGCACCTTGCAACCTGTTCTGATGCTAATTTGTCTTATTATTTTATTAGCAGATGGCCGGTCACAGATTAGTCAAAATGGTCTCAACTCAGGAGTCTCCCTGGAGGAATTGTCCTTGGAGGCTGTGCAAAGAACAACAGATGCTTCCTTACAGGCCTTGGAAACACCTTGGGACAGGGTCAGGAAGCCTCTTCAACTTTTAGGAGAAGGACGGTTTGGTCCTATCTACAAGACAGTACTGAATGTTCCAGATGGAGGCCAAGAAAGGGACATAGTCATCAAACAGTTAAGAGGTAAAATAATCTTTAAAAATGGCACAGCTCCATTTATTCAGAGCAAAGGCTCTTCTTTAGTTTCTGTAAATCAAAATTGTGATATAATGCAAATACATCTATTTGTACAGCTTTGCAGAATATGATGGTGCGATATGTCAATTGTATGATTTTAACTGTATAACTCTTACTATCGAGACATTACAAATCTCTCTGATTTACTAGATTATTATTTGTTTTCCATGTTTTCATGAGTTGTCATTTTATTTAATTGTTTTTGTTTAGACTCAGCAGGGCCGAGCAATACTCGAGATTTCCTGAAGAGGTCAGCATTTCAAGCCTGGCTAGGTCGGCACCCGCACTTTGTGGAACTGGTTGGCTGCTGCACCGTAGAAAAGCCATATTGCATGCTACTAGAGAACATTGAGCCAGGGTGTCTTCTGAACTTCTTATGGGACTGCCGCAGGGTAAGAAAGGGGTCTGAGGTCAGGTGATGGACTCTTCTATTTTGCTAGCATTTGTCATAATATAAGAAGTTCACTGAGTTATTGCAAGTAGGAAGCAGATTGTATATAGTAAGTACTCAGTAATTTCGCAGGATCTTTTAAGAAGATGTTATTGGTCATTCACTTTGTTGAACCTGAAGCATAAATGTTTGTAAAGTGTAGTACATCAGAAGGGACGTAAATTTGTTCTTAATTTTTTATCATGTTTTTTTTTTTTACATAAGAATATCAAATCTTTGTATTTTGCAGGATGTTCTGTCTATGGATGGAATACTTTATGATATCACAGAGTGTCAAGTTTACGTTATAGCACTTCAGATCCTTTCAGCACTGGTAGGTGTACCCTATCCACTATCTCTGACATCCTTCACACTATTCCAATCTTAACTGAGTGCATATTTGTTTTTCTCATCAGGAGTTCTTGCATAAACGTAATCTCCTGCACGGTGATGTAGCAGCACGCAATGTCCTTATTCATCGGAATTTTACTGCAAGACTGGCTGGACTTGGTAGCGCCTGTACCATGCAACTAAGTGGGTCTTTTCCTTCCCGAAGCCCTGCACCGCTGAAATGGATGGCCCCTGAGCGGCTACTTCAGTTGCCTCTTTCTGGAAAATCTGATGTGTATGTTTTATCTTAAATCTTCAAAAGCTCATTTGGAATGTTTAAAATGATACTTTGAATAAGAAGAACTTACTCAGATCAATGTCAGATGGGATATAATCATATATCCCATCTGACATTGATCTGTGAGTGGACTAGGGACTGAAATCCCTAGGGGTTCTCTTTTCACATTCCAAAATGTATACACTTACGTTTACTGTTTGCACCAAATAACCCCATAGAATACACCACCACATCTGAGGAGGGGGTACCACATCACTATCACTGCTGCCAATGCTGTAATACATGTCATTATACCACACAGGAACTGCCCCGTCAAAGATTTTTCATAATTAGTTGCTATTCATTTACTTAACTAAACATTGTGCAATCCAGAAACATATTTCAGTAACAACATATGTGAAAGACACAGCAGGCATTTTCCCAGTTTGCCCTATGGCCGGTCAGGGCCTGTAGTAACTATAAAGTCCATCCCGGGGTATTGTTTCTCCACTGGTTCTTGGTATGTAGGTCAGATGGTACACAACGTTATCAGCAATCACGTGTTGTCTTTGTAATCATTTTTATCTTTATCAATTCCAGATGGTCATTTGGAATTTTCCTCTATGAGATGATAAGTTTGGGTAAGTTTGTAACTTTTATCTAGACAGATACTGATATTGTATCGATTATAGGCCGCACCCTTAAAGTCTGGTGCTATTTTAAAGAAAAAATTATTTTTAAAGAAAAATACACATTAGTGGAATGGTAAAACAGTATTTTACGTAATAAACAGGAATACATGTATTTTAACATTTTTGGTAACTTATATGCAGTTAGTTACATACAAATAGAAATTTGGAAAAGCCTTAGCCATTTTAAGGTCCCCATTAATTCATAATGAACCTTACTCCGCTGCCAGCACTTCCGCCGGGGCTTCTATGGTGGAGCACCGGAAGGTTATGTCACACCGGTGCTCCGTTATAGAAGCCGCTCGCCGGAAGTGCCGGCAACGGAGATTGTCTACACGCATTGCGCAAACGTCCATCGGCTGCCAGAGAGGAGGATCCATGTCACCTGCAGCGCTGTGGGGGATCTGGATCCTAAAAAGAAAAAAAATACTGAATTTAAAAGGTTTTATAAGAGAAACAAAACATCTCTCACTGACATTATCAGTATACTGATTTTTACTTAGCTTCGTTAGGAGTCTGAATAACTCCAACTATTATTGAACACCTCTTTCACTAGGGAGTTAAAGAGATAGTTTTATATCCAGTACAATTCATCAGCAGATAAGGCATATTAAGGTACTTAGTACTTTAATATGCATTATATATATATCACTATCCCCAACGCTGTCCATGTTTTGTGCCAGTTTTTGCTGCTTGAAGTAGCCAAATGCTGGAAGGAAACCGCTTCTATTGAGATGAATAGGAGCACTTTCTGCAAATGTGCTCAGGGTTCAGGCTAGAGCCACTAAAGCTGGCAGATGGTGAATATGCCATTAATGCTCCCTGGCAAATACGAGATTCCATTAATGTGCATTTATTGTGGAAACAAAACATTAATTTAAAGGTGAAACTCAGCTCTCGTGTGCATTAAAGCCAATATTATGGCTGAAGGGTCGCGCAGGTTTAACATATTAACGTGTTAAGAATTCAGGTTCCATACAACAGAAAAAAAGCCAATATGTAATTCTAGTATTTTAAAGAAGGTTAATAGAGTAGGTTGTAGAATCATAGGCTTTCGAGGCCTGAGAGGTACCTTCTTCGTATGTAATAATATGCAGGTGTTATACACATTAGATAACATAAAGTCTATCCTATTGGCTATAGAAGTTTTTGTGCAGCTCCAAATGTCTTCTTTGTCCCGTCCATCCATGAAGACACCTGAGAGAATCCCCTGTATGCTATTGTTTCAGGTGCCCCCCCATACCCTGAGGTTCCTCCTTCCAGCATTCTTCAACACTTACAGAGAGGAAATATCGAGCAGAGACCATCCAGCTGCAAGCCATCCATGTAAGAAATAAATAGTTTTTCACTTTCAGTCTTCAAATGACATTTGCATTCCCCTTTCTTCAGCTTTAACACCTTTCTGTTTTGCTCATTGGCTTTTTACATTTATGTTAGTGCATCAGTTTTTTTGGGGGTTTTTTGTTGTTTTTTAAATGTCATGTTTTTTTATTTATTTGTTCCTTTCTCTTTTATTTATAATGTACACATTGACACACAGATTGTAATCAAAGTGCCACAAGAAATGTTATCTTAATGATTAAATTTTCTCCCAGGTACACCATTATGAAGTCCTGTTGGTCATGGAAACATTCAGACCGTATCTCACTTTCAGAACTGAAAACCCGCCTGGAAGTTGGAAAGAGAAACTCCAATGACAAGACAGTTCTTCAGGTCCCTGAGTTAGTTGTTCCTGAACTGTATGCAGGCGTTGCTGGGACAGAACCTCTGAAAATGGAGGCCGATTATACGGTGCTATGAAAAGCAGGCCACAAATTACAAAGACTTGTTGATTAATGGACTTAGAGGAAACTGCTGGAGAAGAGTTAGAACATTTTCTAGCTGTAAGCAAACCTGGCTGGTAATGTTACGGCTGACATAGCTTATTGACTGTAGTATATGAAAGAGACAATTTCATTTTGTGTTGACACCAGAACTGCGGTGTGTGGACTTCAGGACTCTCCTAACACATATGGTTGTACCTTTCTATGTATGTAATCAATGTATGTTTACAATATTTTTGATATTTTGAATGATGTTAAAGGCTGACAGCATTTTATGTTGATTAACTGTGTGTGTGTGTAGTGCAATGGTAATGAACCTGCGTTTCCACAACTACAAAAATACATGGGAATGCTTGCATTAGTCTTAATGATTCTGGTCATTGCATGGCATTATGGTGGGGACAGCACGAAATGAGTTGCCTTTAACTCTCTTATCAACTAATAAGCCAAATCAATTTCACCAAAAATTGCAGAAAAAATTGGTCTTTTTTAAAATTCGGTCTGTTGCCAATGTCAATTCCTACTCTTGTCACTGGCTGGTGTCCTCCATCCTTAACATGATGTGGTGTTACCATGCTTTGACTTTAATTCCCATTATCCTCTTTTGCTAGGAAATATAGGAAATACACATAAACATTTACTGTTTTCTCTTCCATACCAGTTTTGTAATTATAAATGTTTTTCAATCACAGGTAATGACAATGAAGTTTTATACTGGTTGATCTAAATAATATTAATTAAACTAATCATAACAGCTTGGTAATGTTGTCTAAAATTTAAAGTAAAATAAAAGTGTATAAAAAAATATTCAGAGGTCACAAGGTTAAGGGCTTTCAGCAATATTATTTCTATTTGTCTCCAGCTTTAAAACAAGTTTATAAAGTGTTCTCTAAAAGTGCATGTTTTTAAGTAAAAAAATGCAGATTTTTTGTTATAAAATGTTACAACACGCTTACCTCTATTCTTCGATGACAGTAATATGATGAATTTCATGATTGGACAAGGTCAAGTAGTTGCCATAGCTCCTTCCATAGTCTGTTGGACCTACGGTAGCTACTTATGCAAAAAGGCACCTTTCTGTATGGTTACAAGTATTTTATATTTAATAAAATACATTATAGTTCACAAAACGTCTTCTACTGCTTGTTTGCTCAGCTAAATCAGGTTTTTCCAGAAACATGTTCTATCAAGCCTGTCTTTTAAATTAGCATAAATGATCCTGTTAAATAAAAACAAGTAAGTTAATGTTTTAGGTAATGGGTGGCAGAATTCAGCTATTTCTTTGTCGTATATATATTTTTTTTGTTTAATGTTCCAAACATCTCACAATTCTATGCGTTTCATCTCCCCACCTATTGATTTACTCTTGTGGTTTATTTTTTACTTCTAAGTTTCCTAAATGTAATTACTTGTTATCAAAGACCAATCATTATTATACAATCCCTGCAAGGAGTGCTCAGTTGGCTCTGCAAAATGCAGGGGATTTTTTTTAATTACACCATAATGATTTAATTTCACAGGGTTGGCCCTTCAAAATGCATAGTCCAATCGATTTATTGTCTACTAAATACATTCCATTGTTATTATGGCATTATACCATCTACAAACGTTGCTTAAGAGGTTCTATCATGTTGCCTTGCAGTCTCGCAAAATATTCCACTCACATACCTTGGCCAAGTTAGCCCCTGCCTCCATCTTTCATATACTATAAGTATCGCATTTTCCTTTTCTAGCCCTAGTCAATGTGACGATATACACAGAAATGTCAGCAGTAGAGAAGGTGCTAATTTATAACTCTGACAGGTGTGATTTAATGCCCTAGCTAGTCGTTAATTAACTCATTAAACTGCAAAGTTCAGGGCTCATTTGACTCTAGGAATCTACAAACACAAATTTATATGACAACCAACTCATGAATAGTTTAACTCACCTTAGCTTTGGTTTTGTGAACCAAACTTGAAGGGGTGAATATGTGTTTAGCATAACTGACATAAACTTTCTGCCTGTGTGTCCTACGACTAATATTATAGTAGCCCCTGCGCCTCTTAAATGATGGAAAGATACTGATTTAGCCCGAGACAAATTTATTTGAACCAAAACACACAGGTTTACATGCAGGAATGAAACATATGAATATAGTATATTTAATAGAGCTTTTTTATTTCAAAGTTATAAAAAGCACACAATTTGATACACAAACACATAAAACAGCTATTGCTGTTTTTATTGTATCAAGGGGCATCTTAGTTGTTGACAAATATATCCAAATTAAATAGTTTTAGGCTGTGACTATTCCAAACATGATAGAAATCATCATTACTGACAATACCAACTCAAAATGTATCTAGCCCATTACTAGCTAAACCTGCTCATGTTCAGTGAAATAGCCATAGAAGTACATTATACACATATATTTTCCCTAAAAAATGCACTATTATTTACTATGATCTGTACCCATTATGAAACTGTTATTTTATGAGAAATAATACAAGTTCCTGCATAGTCGGGATTGGTCAATAATGTTTGAGATTAAATATTGAGGATAACTTTCTACTCACTAACTATTGTGTTATAAAGGGTAAACCTTTAAGGATGGTTGTGCAAAAAAAGGGCTTCCCCTTCATAATGCACAGTCAAACAAATAAGAATAACTCACTGTAATGAGTAGTTAACTATTTCATTTGAAGGGAAACACAAAATATCCTGTCCTACTGTAAACCCCAATTGGAGAGATCTTTGGTTTTTAGCTCACCTGCGGCTTCACAGAGGAAAAAAACGCATCACGATGAGTCTAGAATGGCTAAAACCAAAAAGAAGGCTTCCTCTGCATGAAGGAACGAAGAACCCAAGATGTACACTAAAGCCTTCATGGGCCCAAAACATTGAGCTTTCCCTCTAAACGCCGTGAGCAAGGAGGTTCATTGCATAGAACCTCAACTACAAGTTCAGTGAGTAAACACCACTTGAGGAATTCTATGTTGTAAGGGAAAAGAATATCCTTTTTTTAACTTGGATAGATAGATATACAGTATATCATATATCTTATAACAAATTATATTCATTGGAATGGATAAATGGTCCCGTTTATTTTGTTTTCAAATACCTAAGATTTGGATTTAAAGCGCTCACAAAAAGTAATTCTGCATAGTAGGAGGACTACCTTGAGATGTTTATTTTGCATTTGCGCATGGAATGTAGAGAATATATTAGGGGAGGGACACATGAAAAACACATCAGGGAGGGGTTTTCTTGACCCTTTAGTTCATGCTACACAGAGAATGAACACTAGTTTCCATCATTCTTGTGGGTTTTGTTCTAACATTTTCTAGTCTTTTTTATTTTTCCAAAAAACATATTTTCTTCCTCTCTTGGATAAAAAAAAATCTCCTTTTCAAAGATGGCTCACATGGCGTCTGAGATTATTGGGTTTGTTCTGGCAGTATCTGGCTGGGTGCTGGTCAGCTCCACACTACCCACCGACTATTGGAAAGTGTCCAGTATCGATGGCACCGTTATCACCACTGCAACCTTCTGGTCCAATTTGTGGAAGACATGTGTCACTGACTCCACCGGAGTGTCCAACTGTAAGGACTTCCCATCCATGCTTGCACTTGAAGGTAAGAATATGGGATGCATATGGTGGTGATAAGACAGCCAGAACGTTTCATTTGTATTTTTAATGTTTAGAATTTCTTTCATTAGAAATTAGGTCAGATTAATTTTTATAATGTTGGAATATAGAAACATATTTCCTTAAAAATACAGCCATTTCCATTTTATTTAAGTTATTATTTAGTTCAAACCCCTAGTTACATAGTTGCATAGTTATATAGGCTGAAAAAAAAGACATCAAGTTCAGCCTTTCCTATATCTGTTAATTTGTTCCTGTTGATCCAAAAGAAGGCAAAAAACCCCAGTTTGGCTCTTTCCAATTTTGCACTAACCAGGGAACAAAATTCCTTCTTGACCCCAAAATGACAGTATATATTTGTATCAGTGATTTTGGTGTTTGAGGTCATACCATATATACTTTTAAAGCTGCAGCTGGGAATAACTGGGAAAGCAACCTTCTTATATTTACCACCTACCTATACCTCAAGCTTCTATACTTTGTGGGCGATGCTTCTAAGGGCATATAAGAAAAGCCATACTGGTCACGTATCAGACACAAAAAAAAAACGGTTTGAAAGAGTTGTCAAAGTTTTGTGTATATATTTTAAATGTCATTGAACACAAAGCACTATGATCCAGTTATATTTTCTAGTAGCTAAAACGATATTGAGAATATAGAGAAAACATGATACTTCGCCGATGTACTTAGTGAAATTATTAATTATCTACATTTTAAAGGAGAAAGGTCTTGGGTTTTAAATGTCTTCTTCTAAAGCATCGTTTTAAAGATGGTAGGATATACATTTCCTACCACAAACGTTTTCAGGCGCTAATGTAGTACACTACTATTTATTTTTTACACTATTAAAATGTCTGATACGGGCATCAATAAATATTTTAGGAAAATTAGCTTAGCAGAGCAGAATCCTAAGATTTAACATTCTATTTTATAAGAAATAACTGAAGTCTCCCTGGCAGCCTGTGTTCCCAATAAATCTTCTTTATGAACTCCCGGGAGGTAATGAGCCATTTAATAAGTCAGTTAATGACTAACATCTACAAACATTCATGTTTTTATATGACTACTGTTTTACCCTTTTGTATGCAGCAGGAACCAACAAATCAATCCTTCCCAGAAGGAAAGACAGAAAGTCAAAGAAAGATAATAAATAAGGAACAAACGGTGTAGCTCACGGAATCAGTACTTTTAGGTGCTCACTAACTAATCACCGTGAACTAGAATCAATCTGAACGTCTACCATGTGGTAAACGATAACACCGGCAGATCTCTCCAGCAAAAGGCTGAGCTGGTCCGGTATAATGTCAAAGATGTGAAAAATGTCACTGATTTAACTATACATAGTCAAGGGCAGGAAAGCCGTTGCTGTATAGAAGCTCTCTCTGGTTCGTTGGATAATGTATACTAAAGTGAAGTAGCTGAAACACAACTTTCCGGCCAGCTCTCACTTTAGTGAATAGACAAAACATGAGTAATGTGCCAACAAATGCCGTGTTTCTTTACTAAACACCAGATTGACTCCGAATTTACTATCACGATTTATGTATGAGATGCCAATCATCACTGCAGTTATCTTATGAAGACACCTTGGAATTAACGATACTGTTCTCAGAAAATAAACTTGTCAGGATTCTGAACACCTTGGAGATCTGAAATCTTTATTAATGAAATGATCTGCTCAATTCAGATGAACTTAGTGTGAAGTTGAGGATTCCTACTTTGTGACGACTTCCTACTAACTAAAGCTGAAAACCTGAGTCACATTGACGTCTATCCAATAAAGAGAGTGTTTGTAGAAGAGCTAAACATTTCAAGTCGCATATTCATCTTCGATACAGTGATATCAGGAATCTGAAATGAATGTAAAATCCCATTTTAGTGAACTAGCTCAACACTATTTTTAGATAAAATATGAATCAGTGGCCCCTTTTCCTTATAATATATATATATATATATATATATATATTATATATATATATATATATACCAATTTCTCACAATATTTATCAATTTCAGGATATATCCAAGCCTGCCGGGGTTTACTAATCGCAGCAGTGAGTCTAGGATTCTTTGGTTCAATTTTTGCTCTCATTGGCATGAAATGCACCAAGATTGGAGGGTCAGACAAACAAAAAATAAAAATCACAGTTTTCTCCGGCATACTGTACATTTTGAGCGGTAAGTATGAGTGAGTTTATATCACACTCAACAGTCAAATATGTGTGCATTACTTTTGTGTCTGTTAACAGACAAAATGTAACATCAACACTGCAACATTAATCACTCCCCATCCGAGCCGAGCTTCCATATTCAACACAAGAGGTAGGAAAGGTATCTTCTTACCGAATGAAATATTCAGAGAATATTCATGTCTGCAAAAATTAGATTATTTATTGATCCATTTATTGATTTAACAGCGCTTGGTGTGCCAATGATTGAGAGCTGTTACGTTTGAAAAATACCCCCCCCCCCCCATTTTGGGCTTTTCTCTCTTCTTTATTGATCAATGTATATATCAATAAATTGTCTCTTTTTTGCAGACATGAATATTCACTGCATCTGAAGCAATAAGATCAACCTACTTCTTCTGTTTGTATATGTGCCTTGTGTGTAGGTATAGGTATCCATATATGTTATCCATAATGTAAATATCTCACACACTGAAATACATATTCTGGGTACATATTCAGAAGATGACTATTGGGAACCGATTCATAACACAAATATTTGCACATTTTCTTTGAAACTTAAATTTTATTGTCATTTTCAGGTTTACAAACATAAGTGCACCTATATCAATATACTGTATATGGAGGGTTTACCATGTATAGGATTCAGATTAAATCTGTCACTCTGCACGGCATATGTGGCCATATTTCGTATGTCTATCTCGAAATCACTTTATTTTAAGGCAGACATGAAGATACATGCAGGATGCTCAGCTCTTTGTCTCTGGAATGATACTCTATCTTTTCTTTTTTAGGTATCTGTGCAATGGCTGGCATTTCTTTGTACGCCCATAAAATAACATCAGAATTCTTTGATCCAACATTTTTGGAGCAAAAGTAAGTCTTCTATGTTAAATACGGACAATAACTCATTGATAATAATTAAGGTTTACATTAGGTGTCATGCTTCTGGTATCTTTGCTCGTTAGGTACGAGTTGGGAGCAGCCCTCTTCATCGGATGGGGTGGATCTTCTCTCAATGTCATTGGAGGATCCATTCTCTGCTTTTCTCTTAATGAAAACTTAAAAGATTCCAGGTAATACTAAAATTTCACAATTAAAACTCCAGTTCTGTACCAGAAATATCAAAACAAAATGCTATAACCATTGTACAGCACTACAGAGTATGATTTTGCTATTTAAATTAATAATAAATAATAATATATCCAGTATCATTTTCTTACAGAATTAAAAAAATAATAAATAATGCAACTAGAATAACAAGGAAAATCACTAAAGTATAAGGCCATAAAATACAGTGATGCACAGTATTGTGGGTTAGCATTGAAAAAAAGAGTTTTGTGTCATTTTCATGCCTGAGAACTTCTGGGCTCCGGCTACCCTTGGGTGACACGGTCAGGACTACCAGCTGACGTCAATGGGCAGTCCTGCTGACATTGCGGGAAACACTCCCATTTAAAGGGGAAATGGGCGCGGAGTGGGGTGTGTCAATACCTTGCTCCTGCGACCCGGAGGAGCTTCTCCTGGAGTTCTCTGGGTCAAACCCAGAGAGTTCCCAGGTATGGTAATTTTGCTTCCTTTATTTGCAGACCTGGAGGCTGCCAACGTTGTGCGTCATATAATTTTTTGTGTGTGAATATTTCCCCTTTAAGATGTTTTTTTAGCAATCTGATAAAGCAACTTGATAAAGACCTCATTGCGAGGTCGAAACGTTGTTGTCCTCCTTCGATAAATCTGCCTGAGCTGGAACCCTTGAGTGCCTGGAATCCAAAACATATTCAAGAAATCAAGATGCTTGATTCTCTCCTTTTTGATACATCTGATGAATGTGGAGCAGGGACCTTTGATCTAAATGTACCGATTCAGTGAACGCAGACTGGACATACACATTCCCCAAAGTTGGACATAGACCTTTGTTTTGTTTTTTCTCATGGTTTTTGTGCGTTAAGCACTTCACAGAACTTCTTATGTACCTGATTTGTTATGATCATTTGATGGCGATGTGTATTTATGTTTTTTAGGATAAATTATTCTTACAATGGAGTCCCATCAGTCAGGTCAGCACGTACACGTCTACCAGATGCAAGCAATGGTCGCAATGCACACAGGGATCTTCCTAGACACTTTGATAAGAATGCTTATGTATGACAGAAACATTCCAAACGAAGAAACACCATGTACGGTCCAAACAAAGTATACTCTTCCAAGGATTCAGTTTCAGCTGCAAAGGACGAAGCTTGATGCATGAACATTTGGCATCATTGTCCTACACATTCGCACCCTGTCCTAATCAGTCCACAATGAACCGGGAACCATCTATTAATTTACAACCCACAGAACCTAAACCATGACAAAGAAGGTGACAAGCCAAAAAAACTATATCCGACAACAAAGAATTATGTAAAAGAAGCATTGGAAAGCTTTCAGCTGGACGCTAAAAGCCACGTAGATATAGATGTGTATTATCTCGCATTTGTTGCGGCCATCCTCATGGCTGTCCCTAATAAATAAAAATGCTTCCCCAATACTACATGTGCCCTTAAATTTCTTACAGGTAAAATCATCCACCTGGTGGGCATAGGTTATATAGAATTTCAGGGTAAACTGCATGGTGGTTGGTATTCATCAGGAATAGAATACAGTGGTGGCAAATTCTATACATTCAGCTGACATTAACATATATGTCTAGAATAAGGAATGTCTCTAAGTGTAAATGGAAACGACTTCTCCTTCATAAATGATCATAAGCAGTACAGTTTTACAATATCTTCCATCTCATCATTCTTTGTTTTTTTATTTGCCTCTGCTTTTACTTATTTTCTCCTACCTCGGGTCAGGGCCAATGCATTGTGAAACGCGTTGGCACGGGGTAGCAGCATTGTTATTTCCTCCATTAAAGGCGGCCTTACCCTGGAATGAAATTGCAGGTATCAACCTTCACAAAAAGCGATAAAGATAATACCGGGAACTTAAATGACAACAGACAGAAATATCCCCTTTGCCCTTGGGCAAATGAATGACAACACAGTCTCCAGTGTGAATGTTTCCAGTTTTATTGAAACATATGCATGTAATGGTAATTATATCATTATTGAATAGAACAAAAACAAATCAACATAAAATAAAAGACACAGAAAATGTATATGCCATAACTAAAACAGCAAAAACACAAATGCTAATACATGATACTTTTCAATTGAATCGACTAGATAAATAATTTGCTTTGGTTGAAGATACTTTAAGTATATGGGCTAGATCTAAGGTGGCACCCATTATCACCAAACATTCTACTGTGGAAGATAACATTTATTACATATCGCAGAAGTTATCCAAAAAGGAATCCTCAACATCACAGTGTTCTAAGCTAGGATGCTTAGGATGCTTAGGTTTTATAATTATTAAAAAAAAAGACTATAGAAGTTGTATAAGCTTCCCTGGAGATCTAGAAAAAAAAATATGTATGTATGCATGTGCAGTGTCGCCTGCATTTCTCCCTAACAAATTAGCGTTCACTTGTGGGCTTATTTATTAATAATTATTTTATATACAAACCTGTATTCAATTCTTGGATCTGGAATACTAGTTATAACGGTCACGGCACAAGAAAAAATGATAACCATTAAATAAGGGTTGTGCTGACTGTGCTTAACCAGTGCATGATAGCTAATAGGGATTGAATATGTCATTTCACATCACGTAATATATACCACGTCAAAATACTGCGTCATACTTTTGTTTATATCACATCGTAACAAAAATAAATCATGACTAATATAGAGGCACAGTAATATAGTATTAACATTTGCTAAACCGAAATTTTAGAGGACCGTGAGTCTGTCTCGGGTTTCTCTCTACACCGCCCCCTAAAGGACACTGCAGTATAAGCTTGTCCTTTACGGTTTAACAATTAAAATGCACATGTTACCTTACAGACAGGTTTAGGTTAACACAAGAGTTATAGCATCTGTCAAAACTCCTCTGCTTTTAATCATAAAACTAGTGCACAGAACATCAATAGGTGGTCGTTAATAATAATTATTTCAGTTTTGTCCTCAAGCCTCCTTGTGGTACGTATGTGTACAGGTAAATTACAAAGTGCATTCCTACTCGTAATATACTTCCTTTCTCTAGTTATTAATATAGTTTATTCACATAAAAAGATGTATCCATGAAAGAGGAGATTATAAAATATAATTGGTTGTTTCTGTCATGCTTTATGCAAGGAGACAATTTTGTTCTATTATGGTCCTTGAGTGCCCTAAGGATTTCAAACATGTAAGGGTGCTTCTCATATATCTCTGGCAAGAAAAACAGTTAAGACATTCATAATAAGCCAATCGAAGGCTTTCATCTCCCTGTATTAAATATAATGATATCGATGCTTATTTCATTACAGATGGTATTGGTTTGTGTGTAAAGTGGCATGTTGGCATTGGTTTAAAAAGACGATGGGTGACTAAAGAAGGATTTTTTGTGAGCAAAACATGTTGGACAGGTGGAGAGGTCAGGAACCACCCAGCCCACTCTAACCCTCTTGTGTGTATTAAGATGAAATGTACACAACTTGCTATTTCTTTAGCACTGGAATTATCTCACTTTAAGAATACCCATTCTTAAAACTGATCAATTCTCAATTCCGCACACACTCTTACATATAATTCCCCAAAAGTTCCAGAGCTGGTAGGTTCCGTGATCTGTGCAGTCTTAGAGGTTGGGTAAGCAGTTATATGGTTAATGGTCAAGGAGTCAGGGTATGGATAGCAATTCTCCATCTTTGGCTTCATTTTCCATACACACTCTCATCGCTGTATGCCACATACAGAAAGAAGTCTTCTTCATGGTTGTCCTAAAAAACATCAAAAACATTTTGTTGCTCAGATTTGCAAGATACTTTCCGTTACCTGTCCTTTCTTCATTTGCTGTTTTGAGGCATCCTGAACCAGGTTGAATTTGGACTAAAATCAAAGCCCATATTTAAATAAAAAAAAAATGAATGACAAGGCTACGCAAGAGTCCATTGAGCAATTTAACATCAGTTTAGATGACACGGCAGAGTCCAGCCTGCAGAATTTAAGTCACTTCTGGCTCAACCACAATTTCCTTTTGGGTTCAATCTATTAAAATCCAAGCTTTTATAGTAGTTTTATGTGCTTGTTAAATTACTTTGTTCTTCTTATCTTAAACAAACATAACAAAACATATTCAGGGCACTCAAGAAAAGTAAGAGCGATCTTCTCTGTCAGCCATACACTTAACTGTTCAATGAAAAACTAAGAATACATTTGGCTTATATCAGGGAAGCCAGTTATTTTAGGGAACTATATACCCAAGTGGGTTTCTGTTACATGAGGCTGAAGGGCAGGCAAACGTACATAAGGTTTTCTCGGCGTTATTTCCCTGCAGCAAATCCAGCATTTACTACAAGGACTGGGTTTCCAAGCTGGACTTCAGACACAAATGGGTGATACTAGCCTGAGCTGATAGCAGATGTGCCACAGGTGACGCCAGAGTATTGCTGCACGCATTTTGTGCCTTGAATAAGGACATTTAACGCGATTTATAGCAAAAAAATATAAGTGGTTTCGGGCTGCATCATGTGAGACGCAGATTGGGGCTGCGTTCTGCTCTCCAAGTGGCTTCCAAGTTGTGAAAATAATCCGTTGGACGAATACTCGCATGAAAAATAGAAATTATAAAGTTACTACTTATAAGGCTTTTTGTGACAGATTTTACATATATGTTGTTTGCAGATATGGACAATAAGTGAAGGGTATAGATGTATAGTGGGAGCTCCCCCGGCACATAGAAACGTACAGGTCAGTGATGATCATACGTGGGACCTGCTCCACTCTTGCCTCTTTAAAGCCTTGACTGGGTCTCGCCCCACTGTCTTATTGGTAAAGAGACGCTGTTCACTATATTTTATATTGTTTAAACTGTCTTATCCCTAAATTTTTGTGTAAAGTGTATTGAGAAATACAAAGCTTATAATAAGATACCACCAATGCCTTATCCAATGTCAAGTCAACTGTCGTTGCATGCAAAACTCACTTGGGGGGATATCCATTTTGAAGAATGTGTTGAGGTCAGGAATGGCAAGAGGACATTGGTTTTTGCCAAGTTTACTTTGGTTTCCAATGAGACTAGGCCATACTAGGTTTGTAGCCCTGGGTTCACCCTAACAACCCTTGCTCCTCGGTTTTGAGAGCACTGTGTCTATAGTAAATGGCATTTTGAGTTTTACAGAAGTGAACTTCCAAGCCAAATAGGAGAAAGGAGTGGTAGAGAAGCATCCCACTCCTCAACTGGAGATATGGTTTGGTCGACAAGCATATCAATATTCACCAAAGTATTCTGTCAAACATTCTCCTGAAAGTCTTCTGTACACTCTCCCGTCTCAGCAAAACGTTCAAGAAAGTGGGTCAGGACACTTGGACAGCCTCTAAGGATATTATCCAGCTGCATGGTGTTCTACATATCCAGGAGTATCTCAGAAATGCTATTATTTTATGCCTCTGTTGTGAAATTAACAATTAATCTTGACATTTTTTCTCCGCCCTTGGTATTGCAAACATGACCAACATCTTTATCTGTCATCCCAAAACACAGAAGGACATTCAACCCAGAAATTTAACCTGATCTTGGAACAAACAAATACTTGACTGCCATCAGATTAAGACCAGATTAAGACACCAACCCTAAATGATGTGTTGTCTGCCCTGCCAAGTGTTCTTTTTCAGTCTTCCACATTCCCACACAAACAACGATGATGCTTATGATGGCATTGTAGGGCTCTTATGTCATAGATACACTAGTTTTGTCATAATTGTTTTTATGCAATCTTATGTATCAAAAACAAAAATAGTTTTGAAAACATATCTTGCTTTTAATCTGATGTGATAAGCTTTCTTGCAAAATACTACATGAAGAAATAACACTGGTTAATATATGCTGAAATACCAGGTTTAATAACATTGTTTCAGTAATAGCATTGCTAAAAAAAAACTTTCTAACTTCAGATAATGACAGTCTATGTAGTTGTTTGTAGTAAGTAAGAAAATTATGGTCATTGACCTTAGTACATATTTTATGATGGTAATAAAGCTTTGTTTAGCTCATACTATCAGTAGGACACTCCAACCGCTCTCACCTCATACAGTTGCCCCATGGTAGCGCTTGTGGGGGGAATAGTATTGTTGACAAAGAAAAACAGAGCATCCTCAGGGCGAAGATGAATCCGCTTCCTGATTAGGAAGTAAAACTGGCCAACTAGAACAAAAAAAGAAAAACCAAGAAGACTTAGCATAGAGGAAGCAAAACAGTGATGTGAACTTGAGATACTAAGAACTCTCCAGGTTTCAATTGTAGTCTCTGGGTGTAGCTCTACCCACTCCGCAGCCACTGTTTGGAGTTACGAGAAGCCAACCCACCAGGGAGAGCACTGGGTAGACTGCCAGGGCATGTTCCCAGGTAAGATACTAAGTGGTTGGGGTACATGGCCAATAATATGGAAAATAAATGGTCAAAATGAGGTGCTGAGTGTAATGAATGAAACAGACATACTAATAGTAATGGTACAGATGTGGCGGTAAGAATGTGATCCCCGATCCACAGGGTTCTCAAGGCTTCTTTAAAAGGCCTGCTTGACTTCCATGTGCCGGACAGCAGATTAGTCACTGCTAGACTGCAACTTTTATTGTTGCAGACGCTGGAAATTGGCACACACACACACACACGTGTAATCTCGGTGATTATCAGACATTCCTTGCAAGGGTTGTTTTTCCCTGCTATTTCCTAATCATAGTTCTGTCATTCTGGATTAGCCATGGATGAATCCCATCATCTGAGACACGACCCTTAGTTTTGGGTTTCTCTATACTCTGAATAGATGCATTCATTCTGCATTTATCAGGTGGACAGAATACCCCAATAACATGTGGGGGCAGGAGGGCATGTACCTGTGAGGTCTGATGGCACCAGGTACTTCCTCTTGTCCAGATCCGGAACCCGTGCTTTAGGGGCCTTTTCCACAATGACCTAAATCCGGACAGAAATAAATATATACAAGGACGGTGAGCAGCAATTGACATAGAAATGTAACAGAGTAAATAAATCCCGTAAAGAAGAACACACACAGTAATGAAGAGGTACAGCAGGAATCAGAGACCGGTAAACACTGCACACAGATGTCCTAGATGTCAGCTAATTCTAGGCGGCCGTTCTAATATGATCCTTGGTTCTCTAACTATGTCAAGGTGACTTGGTACATGACTAACAGACACAAAGTACTGACACTGAACGGGGTATTTCCAGGGGTCCATCTGCATCTCTCCATTCTGCTTCAGACACTTCAGAACTAATCTGGGATATAATCTCGTTTTAAACATTTTTATAATCTTGATCTTCCTCAAATTAAAAAAAATGGAATAAAAATGAGACACATGGTATAATGTAGCTAACATAGGCGCTATAATTGTTATTATCTTTTATTTATATAGTGCCAACAATCTACACAGCGCTTAATACAGTAAATATATTCAAGGAATATGACAACACAAGAATTGACAGACTAAGACAAACCGATATATTAGGTGGAGAGAGCCCTGCTCGCAATCTAACTAACACAGTTTAAACAATTAACTATTTGCTGGGAAGCTGGTCTTCAATAATACATATTTTTTCATAGTAGAAAAGGTATTTATGCCACCGAAGATCTAGAACTATGAATGCCTACGAATGTTGCGGAACTAAGCAGACGCTGTCGACCCATGTCTAAACGCCAGCACTGGTTACAGAAAATGCGTGCATTTATGGCAAGCACACACAGCTATTTAACTCCACTTAATGGCATAGATCAGACTGCAGCACAATATATAACATACGGGGTTAATGTGAAGTAAGCGGCGCAGTGCAGAGAGAGGAGGAGCCCGGAGCTCTAGAGCTCTCCCTTGGGTAGAAGCTACAGCAAAGGTGCACAAGTTGGTCATTACAGGTTGTGCAATGGCCGGGGGGCCGGATTTCTCAGTTTCCTGTGCTTTCCAAACTCCAAATTCATCAACACACTCACACACGTCTTTCTTAGATATTATTAATACTGGCCAAAACAAAAAAAAGGATGAGAACGCGGTCAGCTGGTAGACATTGGGGCTCCCCATTGTACATGATCCTAAGCTACTTGCTTTTCAGGTGTAGTGACAGGTGCTTCACTCGGACGTCAAAATGAATCTCAGTGTGAGTGGAAGGCCCCAGCCAGAGATGCGGTAGCGGAGTATTTTTAGTTTTTAAATACTGGTACTTCTGTATTTTACAGTCTAGGGAAGAACATCTAACCAAACATCTGTTGCTATGTTGGTAGGAACAGCAGTTATGGCATTAATGTATAGGGAACCACTGGAAACCTCATGTTCTGTAACATAAGGGAATCTTTGGGATTGTATTCCTCCATAACAGCTTTGTGATATCACTAACAACCAAGTTCAGATCACATCAGAGGGGTACCGGTTTCTTGAAGGGTAGGTTGTAGTCATTCAGTGTTGAATTTTAGCCTCAACTGTATTTACCGGCATGTCCATGTTTGTCAGGTACCATTAACTACTATCCATATTAACTATTTTGGGTTGGAAGCTGTCCGGTGATAACAGGAAAAATCTATCGACTATGGACTAACAAAACCTGGAAATTAATTATTAGAAATAAAGTCCAAAACAGCACTAGGCCACTGACTGACTCTGAATTACCCCGTCATGTTCTATTCCTATGTAGTAGATGCCCCATGGACTTCCAGCAACCCAAAAGTGCACCCCAGCTCCGCAGGTTCTAATGAATCGATCATTCTGACATCACTACCTGCCCCACAATTAATGCACATGAAACAATATATCTATCTATCTATATACACACACATTATATTCTATAGGGTACAGTCCATAACCATTAACCCTGCTATCACTTCTTTATATAGGTCAGAGCTCTGTGTGTATATCTGGGCCTGCACTTATCATAACCACCAGTTTCCTGGTGTAACCTACAGCGGATCATCGGCTCATATAGACAGTCAGCTCGCCAGTACTATCCCCACTTTTACAGGTGCCCATTAACCCTACGATCCCGTCACATCATCAGCCATTCCAGATTTACTGACGGGTATCAGACAGTATCCTGTACATTCACCTTACTTTACAATCTATTTCCGTTATACCCAACGGTATCCTAGGAATAAAGGGTTAAAAATGCAGAAAAGGCAATTTGCCATGAGCCGAGACTCTGTGCTACTGGGTGGGGATGGCAGGACGGGACCGGGCAGCCTCAGACTTACAGGCACCCTGTCCGGGTACTTCTTCCGGATCTTCTCCCCTTCTTTCTTCCTGTACTCGAACGGATGATCCTCTTTGTATTGGAATTTCATAGCTCCCCCGGTATAAGGTCCAGACGTACGTTCTCCGCCGCTGATCAATCCCTTTAAACCTGTATACCCTCCGCGATCACAATGAGCCCAGAAGGGACAATGTGACGTTCTAAGACACGCCCCCCGGGGCGGAGCCCTCCGAGCCAAACAAAGACTGTGATGACATTAACCTCTTCCATGGCAGATTAGCTACAGCATATGTAACCCAACAAGCCTGGGCACGCACAGTATCGCTGCTTTAAGATGCAGTCGAACTATTACGTCACCTCAAGCGATTGCTATGTTGTTTTCTATGACTTCCTGGAAAATACTCATCATGTACAGTTATTTACGGACAGCCATCCTGGTCAACACCATTAACCCAATCCTCCCGCCATGCCAATCATTTACCAGATCTCTGGGGACGCACCGTTTTTATTCAATACTTTATGTGTAATCTCAAAATTACAAACCCCCTCCCGACCCATGATCTCATAGTGTGGGAATAAAATCGGCCACGCGGATTGAGATGCTGGGTACTGAACGAGTTAATGTCATCACAATTCTAACGCGTAGCATTGATTTGCAGGGTTTGTTAATAAAAAAAAATACCGGTTAGCACTGCGATCGATGATCTGCGTGTGCAATAGTCTGCAGTGTTGTTTTGTTGCCGAATTAGCTAGTCTTGTGACAGATCACGTGGTTTCACAGAAGGTAAACAGGTGACTCAGCCAGATTCGAATAACAGGTGTGATGGTGAGTGGTCACTGCCTGTGGCTGGGGTCACGTGCTTCTATACTTCTTCCTGTCCATAGAATGTCCTGATACACATGTGTTCGATACAGCTCTGCTCTGCCAGCCGGGTTTTATTTTTAATTACCAGTTGCAGACATTTTAATACAATATTTACTGATCCAGTAGCCCTTCTTTATCCAGGAATGGATTGGTGGGTAGAAGTGTCTCTGTGTTCTACAACCCTAAAAAGTTACAATATTGTGTATAGGAACAACAAAAATTGTTTATAAATGAGATTGTGTAAAAATACAGTAGTTTTTTCTAAGTGACTTAGTAACATATATGAAAGTCTATGAGGTCCCAACTCCTGGCTGCATCGCTAGCCACACACCTAAAACAAAGGTGTCTTCTTTGGCCATTTGAAATGTTGGGAGGGCAGATAATAATTTATAACTGGAACCACAGGGGGGGTTTCTTGGTGGCCCCTGTCCTGTTCTTGCGGCTGCATAGAGGGCAGATTGGAGATGGCTTGGAAGACCTGGCACTTTATGCCATCATGAAAATAGTGGAACGTCATGAAGAAATTACCGGGGTAACTCCAGTGTTACCCGAGGGTTCCTCAGGATCTTCCAGAAACCCAGTGATCATGTGATTCTTCCTTTATCAATCGTGTAAATGGACAGAATGATATAGAAGAATCCCAGAATAACGCAGGGTATTGGGGATCATCTGGAAAGTGAAAACAATTTATCGGTAAAGACATAATCTAAGTCTGTAGCCATTCTACACCTAATTAGCCCAGAATGTTGCACAGGTTACTTCTTAAAGTCCAACCTAATATAAGCGTGCTTACAAGCTGAAGCTCCCTGAAAATTATAGAGCGTCTGAGATATGAATGTGTATATAAATGTGGATCGCCGTATTTTTATCTATGATTCCGCATGATGCTAGCTTACAAATTGTAAATGGCTGTTTAATTAATAACGTGGCTAACCTGTATGGCTTTGTATTGACATATTGGACCAACCTTCCGGTTTTTATATAAAGTCATTATAATTCTATATAATATTATTAGCGCTATATATATTTTCATTACAGAGCATGTGCTGTTAGTGATGAATGATGTGGTTTTGCTATAGTCATGCTATCGGCCGGGATATTGGAGGAGCTCTGTGTACTTTGTTAGTCGTAGTCATGATGACAGGGCCACATGCACACAGGAACCCGGGAGGTGTTATGCCTTCTTCACTTCTGATTCATGGCGTGACCTCAGCAGACACCTTGTAATTGTCACATGACTCCAAGTCATGGTAAGCAGATGATTCTTTGACAAGTGTGAGGCAGGGAAAAAAAGAACAAAATCTTAATTATTGTTTTACCAGGAGGACCAGAACCAAAAAGAATTGATTCATCCCTATAGCTCTCAAAAACTTACATATACTGCACTGGTCACATCGAATCTCCTATTTAAGTCGTGGTTTTATCTTGCCAACAATGTGTGCAGCATTTAACGATTTCATACACAAAGGACCCACACGTTCTTCTTGTGTTTGCAGGTCACTTATGGACCATGATTGAGATGTTTGCAGAGGTGCTGCGGGTCTTTACAGCAGCAAAGCCAGGCAGATGACTTCATATCTGCTGACAATGTTCCTATAATACAGGGGTGTCCAAGTTTTTCCTGCAGTGGGCCACTTCATCAGAAATGTATGTGTGCGTGGGCCGCGCTCATTTTTCACTGAGAGAAAATATGGCCTTTTAGCTTTATAATGCCTATTAATGCAGGGTTAATTTGGCGATAATGAAAAAAGCAGTGGACAGTTTTTTGATCAACCGTTATATGTCATTCTATCAATACTAAATGACTTAAGCAGTAAAACAAAGTCAGCAAAAGCCTGCAGCACCCACGGTGGGCCAGCCAGTCCGTGGGCCGGCACACCGAGATGCCATTGCACAAGGGTACATTTACCAGTACAAAAGGCGGCATCAATACAAAAGGGAGGGGGACTAGCTGGGGACATCACATAAAGGGTTTTGGGGCATAAATGCACAAAGTGACCAGCTGGGGGCACAAATGCACATGGGGCAATAGACAAGGGTGTGGGGAGGAATACATTAAAACATCTTCAAAGGGGCAGGACGAAGAGCCTCATTAAGGCACTGGGCATGGTGCCTGCACGGAGGCAACCGCAATAGCATCTCTGTGTACCGGCCCACAGACCAGCCTGCCCATCAGGAAATCTCACATGGGGCTCACCTCGAAGTCCGGCAGACCGTTGGACGCCCCTGCTATAATATTTGGATCTGTGCGTCATGTTAGAGTAATCCAAAATGATCTGACACAGGATCTTATAAGATCTTTCAGCCCGTAATAAATAGAAAAGAAGGGTTTTAGAGCATCTTGATCCAAGGAGAAATACGATTGCCTTTTGGAGTTGAAGGACTTTTTTCCCCTGATGGCAGAATTCGAAGTAGCTTAATTAGGGTTTTTTTGCCTTCTTTTGGATCAAGAGTAGGAAGGTTAGGTAGAAGCGTTTTCAACCTTATGTAGTATGTAACTATATATAAACAACTACGCGCCCCTGTTTGTTAGAGTCGGGCCGTGCAAGTGCCTGGTGGGCCGTTTGCTAAAGTTCATTTAAGTGTTCTTGAGTGAACCTCAGCTAGTTGCTACGACGTATATAAGGAATACTCGTCCTTTACAATATCATTGCTTCTTAGAGTTTAGCTGTGATGAAGGCAATATATAATACCAGCGGTGCAAACTTCTTCTAGATGTTCCCTAAAGTCAGCAGTCTGGGCTCTTAAAATCAGGTTGTAGGACTCAAAACGCGCCCCATCATGGATTTTTCAGCTCTGATGAAAACAAATAGCAATAATGTTCTAAAGGCAGCCCTCAGAATGTGTTTTATAAGTTTAAGGGAAAGTATGGCAAAAAGCCTATGCCTAGTGACGGGGTATTATCAACAACGATAAATAAGCACATTGTAGCCAGGAACAAATATGCCACACATTAGGATACTGGTGAAATAGCGACATCACACCCATGGCATGCCTTTTTGCCACCCACTTCAGGTGGGCAAAGTATATAAAAACATGTTTTCCAGTCGCTAAAAAGAGTTGATTATAAAATAAATAAATCTGCATAAGCACAGTTACGTAAGTTAATAAATCATTTGTATTATTTAAGGACTAATTAGGCAATCTCGTGTAAGGGTGTACGCGATTACTGGTGACGCCTTTTACAATGCAGTCCTTGCGATACGGAAATAGAACGCATACAATACTAATGACTAGGCAGAAGTGCGCCATTAAATGCCTGGTATAAGTACTTGTTACATAAGATGACTGTTCTGCTTTTGCTAAATACAAATTAATAATAAACTACATATTTTTTGCGCCAATCCGTAGGCACAGCGCTCATGGCTGCCTGATACCGGTAGGAGAAAATACTAAAGGTTACTGTAAAGCAACCATATCTCAACTGCCTTTCTTATTTACCCAGGTGACTTCCATGGCTTTTTCTCAAGTTCTGTGGATCCCACTAAACATTTCCCTTAGTTGTTGCTGCCTTCTGGCTTTTCTCCCAACAGCAGCTAATGGATCCCTGATAATGTTTCCATTGTGGTCTGAGTAGATTCTGACGGGATTTACCAATTCTGATTGTAACCCCATGAGGGACAAAACTTACTGAAGCACTCAAGAGATGTGTATTTAATACAATGTGTAGGCAGCTTTTTTTGCTTTTATTCTTGTGTAGGTATATCCAGGGTAAACACCTTGTATTTCCACTTAGCTTTGCACCTTAGAGGGGTTAAATGTTCTACTCAACTCTCATACATATAAAACTGAGATCTTTTGCTGTAGCAAACATTGTATTTTATGGACTCACAATGACCCGACTGCTGTAGGTGACATCATAATGCAGTGACATATGGTGGCTACATACTGTATGTATTTGCAATTCATCCATCTTGGTCCAAGTGAAATGTTACTATTATAAACATCCATTATTTGGGGCTATTTTAAGACCAATGTGAAGTAGTTACCGGAAACAGACAAGATAATACCGTATGTATCACATTTTTTTTTGCCAATCAACTTAAGTCTTTTATTTACTATAGCTGTTAATAAGAGGTGATGTCAAAACTCTGACTGCATGGGCATCTATATCAGCAACCATGACAACCGTTTCACATGTATAACTGTAAAATTGTCTCAACCAATCATATGCAATAATTAAGTTTATAAGGTGCCCACTTAGCAATAGAAATTAGAAAAAAATCAGCTTTATCATATGAGACTGCTCTTGACCATAAATAGTCAGCTGAGCTATTATAATATCCAATGACATAACACCCAGGACTAATCAGTTTTCCAGAAACACAGACTAATCAGGAGAGCGATGGGTTGCTCTCCTGATTAGTCTGTGTTTCTGGAAAACTGATAACAATTTGTAGTTATAGACTTCTGAAGTGTTAGTGAGTGTGAGTCTATCTTTTATTACATCACTAACAAAAGATATATTAATCAACTATGTGAATACGGTAATATACAATTCATACCAAATGAGCCTGAAAATCTACTCCTTGGGACCTCACAGTCCACAAAATAATACTTCAGTGTTTTATTTCTATCATTGACTATTTATTTTAAGTCATTATATACTTTAAATTGAAAATATCAGGTTTTTAATCATATTTACGATTCTAATAACATCCTGGAAACAATAATTGTTAGTTTACCTTTTAACCATTCGCAACAGTGTAGCGCCACCTTGTGGCATCTTTTCAAAGTGCAATATGAATTCCTTTTTTTCTTCTTTTTTACGATTTGGTATGATAATCTTATTAACTACTCACAATATGTAAGTTCATGGTTTGCTGCCTTTCTAGATAGCCTGGGCGAAATGATTCCGTGGTTAATTGTATGACCCACTAGCAAATATTTCAGTGCTACTAACAGGACCGAGATGGCCATACAGCACAACAGACAAATGTTGGTGGGCTGCTGACCCTCAGCTCGCCATACACCAGAGCGGCAGAATGGGTGTTGCAGAAAGTGTGGCCCTCGGCTAGATATACATAAAAACAAAGTGTGCTGCCTCGCGTATCCATCCGTCAGCCTCACCTACATCATCAGACGTCTGCTGGCCTTAGAGTGGAAGGGCCGCCTACTAATAAGAAGTGTGAAATTTATTATGATTATGTCTTGTGAGCATTTGGCAGAAAAGTAGGTCAGTTTTGCTAAAAGGTTAATGCAGTAATAGTTAATAGTTCCTTTACGACAAACCTGGGAACTCTCTCTCTTGTGAGGGGGAGGGCAAGCTAGATGCAAGGTGGCCATGTGAAGGCCGTGGTTAGCCCTGTGTTTGGCAGAGCTAGCCCCAGATAGTATTACATGTGTTAGGACTGGCAGGGGAATTGGATAAGGAACAGGTGTGGCTAAATACTGCTACCTTTTCTGGAGAAAGTGAAGAGTGACCTGGAGACCTGGAGGAGCAGCGCTCCACACGGAGACTCCGGGTCTAGCCCAAAGCGTTACACTTATATGCCCAAAATGCAGGTACATATACTGCAGTCTTCTTCACAATAAACTCATGCATAACACTCTTATGTTTGTTCCTGAGGCCAGTACCTCACACATGGGGCATGTAGTTTAAAGTCTCTTAGGGTAGAGGAATCTCAGTCCTCTCTTCAAGCACCGGGGTCAGATGACAGGCCTTATGGGTGCTCCGCGCAACAGTAAAGCGGCTCATTTGTAAGGCTTCCTCATAACATGGTGGGGTCTCAGGAGCAACAGGAGAGAGTTGAGGTGGGGGGACATGAGAATGAGATACAGCAAATATCCTACGTGCAGCTGGGCCAAACACAGACTGAAGAGCTGAAATAGATAGACACAGATAGAGCATAAAGTACATTGTTAAAGACAAAGATAGTGCTAATAATAAACAGCATGTTTCTACTTCATTTAGTCTCTAAACAAGCCTTGGACTATTAAATTTGCTGCAGGCTTACAGTTTTAGCCTCCAAGGTTCTTTAAAAATATTTTTTTTTCTACAAACTTTGGCTGGTCTTATAGAAATTGCTCAAAACAATCAACAAGTACAGAGATAGAAGAACTGTTTCTTGTGAATTGTTCCACATTTAGCTCTTTATATCATGCACACTACTCCTGTAAACTATATATGTGTATAAAATGCAGATGGTTATTTATATGCATTTGACAGTGCTAATTTCCTACATGAATATGTACATACCAATTGTATTGCAATATACAATGATGCATTTCCATTAATAAAGTAATAAAGTAAAGTTAATAAAGTAATGTATACATTTGTCGTAAGAGCATTTAGCAGTATCTGTAACTTACAGGTCAGAGTGCTTTGTATTGTGCTGTCGTGGTCAATAGCGATGACTGTGACCTCACACGGACGCTCTCCTCCCCCATCTGGACATTGCTGCTGTCTCAGGTAGAAGCAGCGCAGACAGGCGCAGGTGACTCCAAACATCAGCAGCAGAATCCCAGCAGTCACTACCAACCTGCAAAACAGGACGGATGTCTACAAAGTGGGATGTATAGAGAATATGCATCATAGGTTGGCAACAGCTCAGAGAAATGATCTATAATAGGGCCACAACAGTCCCAGCAGTCAGTGCATGCAGGCACTTAACAATCGGTGCGGTATTGAAAGCTTATGGAGGGACTAATGGAGGCCAATAATTTAGTATAAGTGTTTATAATACTGCTCAAATATGTGTAATTGCAAACAATTAGAATGCTAATAATACTACTGCTACTAATATAACAATATATGTGGACTGCCTTCAATGCCCTATTTGCTATTCTATCAATTTCTTGGCTTTTTCAAAATAAGCCTCTACATTATATACTTGTAAAAAGCCCATTCTTCCGCACCAAATGTCAGGAGAGCACTCTTACCATATGTACCACTGGTTCACCCATTCTGACTTTGAACAGCTAGATGAAAAAACAGAAATAATATTATATTATGATTATAAATGGATATAGTTAAAGCCAAAAAAAAAATAGTAGGACTAGAATGATTATATTGTAATTGTATTATCCAAAGTATTAAATATGCAAGAGTGAAATAAAATCACATCCAAAGATGGTCCCTTGGTCTGAGATGGCTACAGATAATTTAGAAGAGAAGCTGCCTGTTGCAGCTAAGCCCCCAAGTACTGTAACCACTTCTTTGCCCTATTCCAGTAAGCGATAATGCAGAATTAACATGACTTATTTTCACTGAGCCAAAGTTCTCTAGAAGCTCAAATGAGAGTCTAGATACTCACTGCTTGGGATTTTCGCAGTCTGATTCACATTGTCCCATACAAACCTGAAACAAAATCACAATCATTGAAACATACTGAACTTTGACCCTAGTTGCGCAATCACCATTGCATTAATACAGTTGTTTGGTACTAACACACTCATATACACTTAAAGAAACATATAGTAAATAATTGGGGTATTGGCAAAAAGGAGCAACTATGAAATGTTAGTTCAATGTTATATTCTACATCTGACTTATCCCAGGCAAAGGTTGGCTGAGGGTCATGAGCTTTGTAGTGCAACCACAGATGGTGAGGTACCTGTTGGATACCCTTGATATAAAGTATCCCGTTTGCCGTGGGTAGCATAACCATTATCCTAAAAACAAAAACTGCCCCAATGGCTGAGAGTCATGGGACTTTCAGCTATCCAAAGGCTGCAGAGCTAACCTGCTGAAAACTACTACTATAAGCAAACTACAAACTAGATAAACATATGCTCGGATTTCTAATTACTATACAATTGCCACCATAATATTCATTAAAAAAATAACCAATGACTTAAATTTTTCAAAGAAAGAAAGGACAGCGTACAATAATAGAATCGAGTCATTATATTGGACTATTGCTCAATATGGAAAGTTTCATATAAACTTGCATCAGAGTGGCAAAAACATCATATAGTAGCTTATAAAACCATGTCGGTGTGTCTGTAATCATGTCTTTAATTTTATACGCTGTTTCGTACAAAGTCTGTAACCCTGTAACATTCTGTGTCTTGTCATTGTGCCCTTATCATTAACCATCGTTATATTCATCTCCAATTGTAACATTATATCTGCTATTTTGGATCTTCTTAATGTTATTGTGCATTATGTAGATGCGTCATTGTGTCACTGCCATTCATTATGTTCTACGTTACCAGATAAAGTCCGGTGACCACAGACAGAAAAACGTGGCTTCTCATGTTACTGCCCCAGGGTGAACCTGATAAGAATAGACAATATAAATAAAAAATGTTTACTACCGTAAATACGCACAGAGAAATACTATGTCAATTAATACTTCTGCAAGACCTTTTTAGCTGCCAAGCTTAGATTTGAGATACTGTTCTATTTTGACATTAAAAAACATTAACAGTAAAGCCGCCTATACAAATTCTGTCAAATACCGATTTTATATAAATCCCCCCATAAAATAAACAAAGAAACATACAATATATACAAAACAGAAAAAAGATGTACTGAAGGGCAAACAAATATTGAATTTGTTTTCTAGAGCCTCCAAAATATTTTGAACGTGCTGAAAACACAGTAACACTGAAACAAATTGTGTACGGTAGAGACCAAGTGCTGCACACAGCAAACAATCCGTTGATATTGGTGGTACTTTCCCTTTAAATATTGGACCCTTGCGTTTTCAATCGTTCTTGATCGATTATTTACTCAATCAGTGTTAAATACATAAAAAACAAGAATAAAGCTTATCCCCTAGTGCATGAATTCAGTCCTCAAGTTGGCTAAAGTCACTTTTTAGTGAATACCTTTGGTGACAATCTTCAGGTCTAGTGTCTGAGGTTTACATAGGCCAGCTTGAGTTTATCTACCTCATCACACAAATATGTTCACAGGCGACATGCGCCACGCTGAGATAGGGATATCGTGTCAGGCAAGTGAACCAGGAAGTTGCAACAGGTATGTAGGTGAAATACATTACATGTGCATGGACCACTTGTGGACAGGTGCTGCCACTGGGCAATCACACCATGTTTTAGTGGCCGTTCTATTATAATATAATGTATAGTACGATTACAGCAGAATATTCTAAGAAACTAAGCCAAAGTCAATTGCTGTCCATGAAAGTAAATAAATGATGGCCAGTATTAACAAGAAGTAGTCCAAATATTAGTATTCGGGTTCCTCACCTCACACGTCAGTCTAGTAGATCCTTGCTGTCTTTTTGAGAGAAATGTCCATGCTCGTGGTGTAGTGAAAGTTGTGGTCGAAAGCAGAATAAAACTCCCACTCTCTTAAACTTTTAAACCTTAACGTCCTAACTAGTTTCAAGGAGAGTAACTAGTGGGAGGGTTCAGAGTGTGGAGCTAGATATGATCTCCAGAAAATTTGGAATAGGAGCTAAATGTAACGTTCCGTTGAACCACGAAAAAAAAAAAATGGCAGGGCAGCCCTTTTTTAACATTTTAATTAAAAAAAATGTCCTAAGTGTTCTGGCCTCTCTAGTGGACCAAGTGACAAAATATACTATTGATTGGCATTTCAACAAAACCTTTAAACAGAGACGAGATTCCCCCAGTAAAATTACCCTTAGATGCTGAACGGAATAATTCTATCCTAGAAAGAAATGAAATTGCTAAATATGTGCAATTAACTTTTTCCCTTCCAGAATGCCTGTGACCTGTCACTGTGGATGTCACAGACGGATTATTATTACTATGTACGTATATGGAACGCATGGAACATAAATGTGTGTTTGTCCAGCAGGTAAGGAGTTAACTAATTAAAAATACTCAGGACTGGGGAGGTGGCAGTGTCCATGCAAAACAGCAAAGGGTAATATTTGTTCTGATGTTGCTTGGACATTATAATGTGTGTTCTGGATGTTCTTTAATGTAATTACCCACCCTAGGGCAGGAGGAAGTAAGGGGGGGTTGCTATAGCTAGATAATAGGACTTCCAATTACGACTGTTAATATTAACAGCAAGTACATTAAGTGAAGCTATGTGGAACCACAGCAAATGAGAAAAGGAACGAAATGCAGGCCGCAAAGGTCATACCTGGCCTGAGTGAAGGTCGATACTTTAACCCACTCACTGCCAGTGCAGAATGAAATCAAAGACTCTCACCTTAGCATTGCAAACAAATGTGTGTGTTTATGTTGTTTGCTACCAAACCTTTGTTATTGCTATAAATTTATAAATTATTCTTCCTGACGTATCCATGTGGATAGGTTTGGGGATATACTGTATGTTGAAATTAAAGAAATTAAAAATCATGATCTGAACCTGAAACAGATGATGAAACCCTGAAAAATATAATTTGACAGCCGATAAGAACCATTTGGCCCATCTAGTCTATAATTTTTTTCTAATGCATTAATCAGACCTTATTACTACTTAGTAATACTCAGGCCTTAGATTCAGGATAGCTTTATGGCTTTGCTGTATTAGCCTTTACCACTTCTGATGGTAGGCTGTTCCATTTATATATCACCCTCTTACATCTAAACCTCAGACCCTTTAGGTCTAGACTATGACCTCCTGATCTAACACTTCAACTCATTTGAAATAAGCTTCCCCCCCTTACTTTGTTAAATCCTTTTAATTAGTGCACCTCCCATCTTTCTTCTTTGGTCCAAGCTACACACTGAGATCCCTTAGGCTTTCATGATACGTTTTTATCCTGCATACCGTTCACCATTTTGGTAGCTCTTTTCTGAACTCTATCCAAAATATCAATATCCTTCCGGAGATGGCAGAGATCCCAAGTTTGGAAATTGGGCTTCAGGGAGATTTGTAGGTGTCTGCGATTCATTCCTACCTACACTCTCTTACACTCTTACACGCTCTCTCAACACATTCTCTCTCGCGCTTTCTCTCAATGTCTTCCAACTTTCTCTGCTAACCCTTTCCATGTCCCTGTCTCCTTTTCCGGCAGCTTCTTTTCTTCTCTTGCCAGAACAACCTCCATCTTCCTATTACTAATGCCTCTCTCCATACAACCCAGCACCCTTTATTGCATTGCTTACATACATTTAAGTCCTCAGAAATAATTTTCCCCAAGTGCCTCTCTTCTGTTGTCACTGACAAAACATTGTCTGTAATCCTATATTCTGCCTTCGGATTTTTATGTCGTATTCTTATACATTTATCAACATTAAACTGCAGCTACCACACTCTCCACCATTCTCCAATTTACTTAAATCACTTGCCATTCTTCTAAGTTACTTAAATCACTTGCCATTTGGTAATACAATGGTGTCTGCATTCTTTATGTGTTCAGAGGGACATACATGCTTGATTTCGTTTTCAAAAGTGAAGGAGGTTGTGTTCAGGACTGGACCCTTTATTTAAATGTCCGTGTCAATGCACTTTAAGGTCAATTCTGAACAGACTAGCATACGAGATCATGGAAGGGGGTGGGGGTGCCAAGCTGTTCTGCAGAGGGCTTGATGTCACCATAAACAACATGAATCCCATTTAAATTAGGCCATATTTGAGTATGTCAGCGGGTACACACCTGTGCCAGAGGGGCTGACAATAGCAACCAGGTGCCCACCAAATAAGCAAATAATAATAGACCCATCTATGCAGAGTGTTTTCCTAGAGTGAACCAGTGGCAAGTCTGGATTATGAAAACAAAGAAAGTGTTTGGGGTGAGATCTCTAAAATGCAAAGTGTAAACCATGGGGCAAGGTGCTAAAGACAGGCCAGAAAAACGTCTACTAGTGAGGGAAGCTGCATGTTGGCTACAGACTTTGGATACTTCACTGAAGATGACTGAAGTTGACTGGAGAGAATAAGTGCTCTTTTCTATTGTATACATCAACATAGGAAATACCTTCTTTAGGTGTTCATGTTGACTCTGACTAGTACTGTCTGGTTAAATTACTCTGGGGGTTTATTCACTGTTAGTTTGAATACATTTTTTTTTCATACTTTCAATGCCAGCTTGGAAATATTTATTTTTCTAGTCAATGAAATGGAATCTGTCTATGCAAATGGAACAGATTGTGTTTCCCGTGGTAGATTTTACTATGAAATGTTTGATATGCTGTGGAAAGAATAACTCATGTGATAATGAAAACCCCAGGATGTGGGCTACAATATACACAAAATGCATGATGCTGAAGAATAATAATTTTATTGCATACCTGCAGTGGAAGTCATATAGTGGGCAATATAGTGGGAATAATACAAAACCTCAAAGAGGTAATTTCAGGGGCGTACCTAGAGTAT
>VKOC01000007.1:1987499-2026845 GCA_009364415.1 Spea multiplicata
GGGACAGCCAGTTATTAGGATGCAAGATAGAAGGTCAAAGGAACAAACATCATGAACTCCCTACGGAATCTCAAGGACATAATATACATTTGCTTGGATCTCCACATCCAGCGTCATCGGACATGTACAGCACCATAGACACAGCTTATGATGTAAGTAATGGAAAAATACCAGCAAGCCCCACACGTAACACTGGATATAGTAACACAGAGGAGCCATCAGTTTGTGATTTAAATACGCAATCTGAACCCATGGTATGTCACACATCTTTATCACCAGACTCAGGCATGCAGTCCCAGGCTTCTGTGGGCACTATACCTGACAACAAAATCATTGATGTATCTCATGATAATAATCTGAATGGACGGGTTGAGGATGCCACAGAAGGACAGATGTACCCAAACGTCCAAGTACTGTCAGCTCAGTCTGAGAATAAAAGGTACTTGTCTTCTGACAGCAGCTTGCTGGACATTACAAACTTAGTTGCACCTGTAGATGAATTCATGTGCAACTCATATAATATAAATACAGTACAGCCTCTTTCTGCAACATATGAAGATCAACCCTGCAATATTACAGATGATTTCTGTAATAAGAAGATAGACAGACCGGATATATCTGAAACTAATAAGGCAATCATAGGTGATCAAAGCTCAGTGTTTGATGCTGCATCTGGAACTAAACCTGGAAAAGACACCAAGACTCCAAAAGGACTACCTAACACAGGCATGCAGAATAGTATAGCTGAACATCCAGTGAAGAGTTTATTGGAGAAAGATGTTTTTCAGCTTAGTGCAAAATACATGGATCCGGCTGAAGAAGGTGACATTACGTGCCACACCTCGAGCCAGCTTCCTTCTTCAGAGATTGTGGCAAGCACAGCATTTTCAAGCAGCAACGAAGGAGATGCTGCAGACAATGCTACGGACATTCATCTTCTAGGTAATAATAATTTGGAGTCACAAGGTGGGGCCAAGGAGTTGGATTCTGTACAAACAGAACAGCTTGATCAAAAGCATGATTTCTCAGAATCTGCACACACACACAGTGGGAATGGTGGAAAATCAGAGGAAGCACTGGATTTTCACAATCACACTTCACATCAGGAAGTACACCCTCAAAAGAAACATCCTGAGATAACTTGTGAAAGAACATTTAACATAATTTCTGATCAGAAAGAGGTCACAGGCCAAAGCATTCAGAAGCCCACTAGTCTGGAACATAACAAGGATGGAGCACCAATTGACAAGGGATTTTTAGCAGAACCTTCTAAATGCACTGAAAACAAATCTGTTAATGAAAATCTCTCCTTCCCACAAACAATTCCAGGAGAGGCAAACATAATAAGTAATGTTCAAGACTTTTATATACCTTCTTTTGGACTTGCTTCCATTGATAAGGTCAACTCATCTTCAGAAGAATGCAAAGACTTTTCAAGTGATAATGGACCTTCTGTTGAAGAAGCAGATGTCTCTTATTCTGAGTTAGGTACAGAGGACATGGCTGTACCAATGATGAGTAGTGTTGGTCCAACTGTAGTGGAAACCACCTCTGATGATTCTGATTTTCTTTCTAAAGTTAAAGAAAAGACCAAAAGTACATCCGTAAAGCAACAGCTTACCAGTAAAGAATCCATTTCTCAGCAAGAGATCAAAGTGAAGGATGTAGGTATAACATTGGAGGAATCTCACATAGCTGTCAGTGACAAGAGCACAGTGTCTGATGAGACTCATCCCATGGATAAAGAGACAACAATACCATCTGAAGTTTTATCCTCCACATATAAAGAGACTGATATACTGTCAGATATATCTAATGAGTTAAATCTTTCTTCCAGCGAGAAAGACATTTCCAAAAGCTCTAGTGCGTTTCTGGAAAATGTTTTTAAAGACTTTAGTCCCCCTCCTATACCTGAGAAACAAACCAACATTACAGTTGAACAGACAGGTCTGTCTCCAGAGAACACCACAATGCTGATTGAGGAACGTGCTGCTTCCCTGGTAGATACAGAAAATTCACAGATAAAGAGCATTGCCAATGAGTTAAGCTGTAACTTTGAGCAGTCGGTTCCCTCCTTGAAAGATGAAGACCTTGCCATTGAAGATAAGGTTTGTGCTTCAGTAGAACTCAGTCCTCCTCCATCAAAACCTGTCTCCAACAAACAGACACAAAACAAAATGCATAGGTCTTCAAGCCCCAACCATGACACATTGGTTTCTGCGGACACTGATTCGGCACCTTTGCCTCCAGTTATCAAAAGTCCGACTTTTCCAGCCTCTGATTCATACAGCTTCACTCAGAAGCTACGCAGTGTCCTTCATTCTGAGAGTCCATTCACCAAGAAGCATGTGGTGCCTACGTCTTCTGAGCCTCTTGTCCTTCCTTCAAGTCCTAGGCTGCTCCCTGAAGGAACAATCCATGAAAGGTACCACATCCAAATAAGTATTTACATGGCTTATGTTTTAATAGTAGTTATAGCTGATGAACATTTTTGTATGTGCTTTTCTAATAGAACCAATTCAGAACCAAGTCAAAAACTATAGACCTCTAATACACAATATACATGGCTGATTGTTCATATTCTGGTTCCAGTCAAAGTGTATTTCATGTCAGTGATATGACATGCATGGATATGGAGACAATTCACTTGACAATTTAATTGAGTATTCTAATGCCCATGGATCCTGCAGAGCCTCCTGTAAAGCAGCTGTTGACCACTGCTTTAATCTGTGACTCTATGAAACACAGAGGTGACCCCTAAATTCTGGAAGATCTGCATCAATTACTAATAAATTAGTTTATACAGATTGCAGTAAGTGATTAATAGCCTTACCTCAAGCTATAAACTAGAGTATTTTAAATGTATATTGAATAACATTTTCATTTTTATTACTTTTCATATTGCTCTAGAAACGGCTCAAACCTCATATAGTAATAGGCCAAATTTGCCTATACTTATTCACATTACTAATAACCATGCTGCTGTATGTTTTTACACATCAGTTTTGTGGACTTGTTATTATTATACTAAAGTATAATATCAGTAATGGTTAATTATTGCTATTAGTCTATGAAAGTGTTTTATATAAGGAATATAAAAAATAGCCTACTTTTTTATAAATATTCTATCATCTTTTAATAAGTCCCAATGAACTTCAGTATATACAGTGATACTATTTTTAAGTGTAATTTAAAATTTGGATCAGCTAAAATTTGAATTAAATTTGTTGACTGATATATAGCGTCACTTTCTAGGACATGTGTCTCTTGACTAATATTATCTCAGTTCCTGTATGTGTTTGGAGAAGGAAAGGCATTTTTAAGAACTGATTAGCCTGTAAGTGGTTAATAGTTAATAGGGGAGGCAGCAAAAATTGAAAACTGCAGAAAACAGGCAGGCTGTATGGATTACTCAGATATAAGAGGGCTTAAAAACACACTACTAGACCAATTAAGTGAAATAGTTACCAAGATATAAAAGACCTCAGTGTACCAGCCTCTGTAATTAACCCTACAATTTTAATATATTAGTATTTACGTAATCATTACACGTCATTGCGATAGACCTTGGATAATCAAGATGTAAAAAGTCCCTCTTCACTGTTGGCTTCAGCTTCCCAGTATAGAGACATATAGTGTTATATAATGTTATAATCTATCAATCGGAATACTATACCAACATTTCTTTCTGTTTTATATATACATTACCATTAAAAAGTTTGGGATCACTTAGCTGTTTTTATGGAAAGCAAAGAAAATTCTAGCTGTGCTAATTTATATGCCAAAGGGTTTTCTAATGATACATTAGGCTTTTAAACTTGGAGTAGGATTAGCGATAACTCCCATCACGCCTTAGTTCCAATGGCACGTTGTGTTCACGATTCCAGGTTTACGTTTAAAAGGCTAACTGATCATTAGAAAAGCTTTTGGCATATACGTTAACACAGCTAGAAAAGTATTTGTTTTCCATGAAAACAGCTCAGTGACCCCAAGCTTTTGAATGGCAGCGTTTATACATCTGCTTGCCGTGGTTGTTGCGCCCTGCAGCTCACATCACACTTACTTCTTGGCAACATAACCGTGATAACAAGTCGGTAACATTTCTGATTGAGCAGAGGCTGAGTGTTGGATCAGGTTGCGCCCAAACGGTCTGACATAAGGATACGCCTGGCAGTAACCGAGGGGAAACAAACAAAGGAAAGGATCTCTTAGATTTTACAACGGAAAATGTTCTCAAATCTACAAACAGTAACAGGTTTTACGATACAATCCGAAATGAAACAAACTTGCTTCTTGTAACTTGCAGAAGCAACCAAAAGTAGTGAAATTCTTAAAGCGGTTCAAAGTAATAAGTCTTCTGTTTTATTTCTTGGTTTTATTTTTCCCTGTATGCACGGAGGATAATATAGAGGGTCAGAACTTCTCCTTGAATTGAGATTGTATTCTTCCCAGTATCTTGCGTGCTGTTTCTTGCATGTACACTGTGGGTACACCCCGAGGCACACTCTTTTCATTCCACCACCCTTCTTCATTCTTGCCCTTTGGGGTAGGAATATCCCAGCAGTGCCCAGACACGCCGCTGTAAAGCGTGTCACAGATTCCAGTGGCCCTGTTCAGGACCCCATGTCTGCCTGGGAGCTTTCGCAGTGCCCTTCCCTAAGGAGGAGAGAGAGAGACAGCCTCTGCCCCTCCCAGATACGACTTCATTCCATTCCCCGGCCTTTTGTTGTGTCTCAACTTTCACTGAGAAGCAGTAAAGTTTGCCGTGTCCGGAATGCATGCTGCCTGTTCAGGGACACTGACACACACCGGCGTGGGGTACTCGTAATGCTTCCTCCGCCACCCCCTGCTTGGGAAGCGAAGAATTAAAGGCACTTCTTGGATTATTTAACCCCCGGGATCTACAGTCGACAGAGCGCGGTGAGTGGGCAGTCACACAGGGTGTTAGTGGACGGTACGGGGTATAGATAACTTTTACTGTATTTCTAGGGTGTATTG
Source organism: Spea multiplicata (assembly GCA_009364415.1). Classification (NCBI taxonomy): domain Eukaryota; kingdom Metazoa; phylum Chordata; class Amphibia; order Anura; family Pelobatidae; genus Spea; species Spea multiplicata. The sequence continues at coordinate 1,992,498 of VKOC01000007.1, forward strand.
TTTGACCTTCATGCCTGACAAAATGTACTGTAGGTAGATAGAAGGCGTAGAGAAGAAGTATATAGAGGCATAGATACGTAAGGGAACAATTAGACTATAAGGTGAAGTCATTTGTAGGAGAGAAAATGTGCAAAGTGGGATTTAAATCGGAAAGTAGCGCAAAATATTGACAGTCGGGAAACTAACAGGGAAGATAAAACCTCAGGACGCTGGGTGCACAATGAGAACAGGGTGTCCCTTTGGACAGTGGTGTAATTTGGCACCAGTCTAGCGTATGGGAGAGCCGTGGAAAACCTGATTACCATGCGGATGGAACGCAGAGGATACAGCAAGTGCTGCTGGTGATTATTTAGTCTACACGCTAGACTTATTACAGAATGATGTGACGCAGAGCACTTGTTGCATATAGTATTTGATGGCAGATAAGAACCATCTAGTCTGTCTATGTTTCCATGGAAAGACTCAGACTTTAATCAGTCGTTGGTCTTGCCTTAGATTCAGAATATCTTTATGCCTATCCCACGCATGTTTAAAACTCCTCACTGTATTAGCTTCTACCGCTTCTGCTGGGAGGCTGCTCCATTTATCTACCATCTTCTCAGAGACGACAAGATAGATCAGATATATTACATTTTTTTACACACAAAAGTAAACAAAGGCGCACAATGCTGTATGGTAGACAACTAAGCGCAGAGACATGATAAAAGGGTATTAGTACCAGTACAGAGTGTTGTGATGGCGTTCAGATTATTGGTAAATTGTGTCAAAGGAATAAAAAAACAGGCAGACGTCAGTAACTTTCTACTGTGCAGCACGTGACCAACACCTCTCTCTGCCATATCAGTCCTTAAAAGCCGTGAATTGAGGGTACGAGCGCTGTCAGTCATGTTACAGAATGAACTCCTGATACACAGGAGGCTGCACCGCTCTCATCATACAGATTCTTATTCCTTATATGGTATTGTTTAACCCTTCACTGACTTACATTATTATAAGGGAGATTTTAGTACAGTAAGAAATAGCTCTCAGTGGCTTGATTTATTTTCCTGAAATGACATATATTTTATATATAGCAAGCTGAGGTTTGTGACATGTTTGCATACAAAGGCCATCAACAGCTGTGGGGCTGTGGCTGGCTGAATGTGATGAGAGTTAACCATAAAGTGGGCCTGCCCCAGACTGTCCTGTGGCATGTCTTAGTTTTCTCTTTCAGTGCTATCTATAAACACCATTGGTTCGTTGATGTCATACTCCCTCAGAATGTGCTGACTGCCCAATAGGAGATTCAGCCCTGGGGCTATATGGAGATTGGAAGATATGTTAATGTTTGGAGTCATTCATAACTTGAAGCTTTAGTGGCGGGATGTTTATGAAGTATAAGTAAGCCAAGTTAAGTGATTACTATGGAAGGAGCCATCTGTATGTCCCTTTCTCAGGATGTGGATGATTATTTCTCCTCTTTTCTCCTTTTTTAAGTTGCTGTCCTTCATTGGGGTAGCCCATATTCCGGTTGCCAATTTACTGCATGAAACCAAGTTGTAGACCTCAAAGTGCCAACGCTGCATTTTGGTGCCTACCCGTGGTGTAGTGCAGTGTTGTTTTCACACACACATAACACACACAAGCACATACTCACACTCACTTGCATACACACACACACACATACATACATGCATACACTGCTTGGTAGATACCGTTTATTTTGGAGACATATGTATATAATTCTGTTGGGTGAGAAATGGAGCGAATTGAAGAATAATCTGCATTATGGCAGCAGCACATGGGTTCCATCTGAAAAGCCACTAAACACCTTACACCCATAGCAGCTGCTGCCTCAACCGCTCCTCTATTTCTCCCCTGTATCTTTCTCATTATCACTCTGTTTTCTTACTATCCCTCTTCTTTCTCACTCTCTATCTCTCTCCTTTCTCCCCATCTCTTACCTTTGTTAGTTCCTGTGATGGGAGCTGGGGATCGGTTCCCACAGACCTTTGTTTCAGTGCTCCATTACCGGGATGTGACATCAATAGCCGTCGTGGGAGCAGTAAAACAGAGGTCTGTATGAATGACCTCCCTTTATTTTGGGCCAATTTAAAGTTGGCAACCTGGCCCTCTGCCACAACAGTCCTTGACGTGCCAGTTGTGGCACGTGTGCCATAGATTCGCCATCGCTGGGATAATGGGTCAGAGAGGGGAAATAACATCAGGACAGGAGATAAATGTAAAATAAGATCCCAAGACAGCTTTAGGAACATTCAGGAGAACATGCAGATTTATAGGATGTCCTATAAAGAAGTCAGGCAATCACAGATCCACAAACACTAATGAGAGAAACCAACAATGTCCATGAAGAGATGTACGGAAGAGACTGCTATACAGATTGTTAGCACTGAAACTAGAAATAATATTTGCATTAGTATGACCACTAAACAAATTCTTGCATTCTAGTTACTAAAAAAGTGTGCTTTGTGATTCCCTCACCTGTTCTTTAGAATGACTTCAAATGTATTGAGACCTTTGTACCTGAAAACCAGTAGTTTCATGTAATGACCTATTCCCATGATAGAGACAAGTGGTTTGTTTGCGTTCTTTGTTATAGCTACGTATGAGTCACATGCGGTGAGTAATGTTGATTTATAAGATTTTATATAATGGTATTACAGTATCAGGTAGCGCTGTTCAGAAAATAACATTGTGTGTTCTACAGAGTATCAGTTGTTGAATTTAAAGGATGGGGGAGTTGAATGTCTTATAACAGGTCGCCAAGTGAAAGATGCTTTATTCCATCAGCTGTATATTAAAACCGAAAACAAAATATGAAACATTGATTGATCAACACTTTATAATAATAATAATAACAATTATTATTATTATTATTATTATTATTATTATTTTTTATATAGCACCATCCATTTACACAGTGATTGTTACAATACATATAAACAAGGGGAAAGACAAAATGAGAACTGCCAGACTGAGAGAAATCGATACATTAATTGAAGAGAGTCCTGTTTGCAAGCTTACAATCTATTTGCTTCGTATCCTAGGAAACGGGTAGTTTATACCATAGACATACAATAGAAAGCCCGTTGCTATATGTCCAGTGCTTATATACAATAGGATGTTAGGGGATCTGGGCACTGCGACTTACATTGAATTCCCTGGAACTAGTGTGTTATATAACATTATACAATGCTGCTTTATTTGTGATATATTACGCACATGATGGTTACTGAATAACAATCCCTGATTACCTACTTAATATACATGCAATGTCATTTTGCTAAGCAACTACTTGAATGTAAACACCCACAATTTCCTTTTACTTTTGCTATAAATTAACATTTTGAGTTGTCATTTCCTGGTGAGCCACCCCATTATCTCCCATTTCTGTTATTTCTGACAATAGCTTCCTTGTAAAAAGTGTTTTATGTGTGGACACGGCAAGCTTGAGTTTGGTCAAATTACAATGACGCTTGTTGACTTCAAAGTGAGTGTCCCAACAAGAAGAACAGTAATAATTTCCATGTTTAGTGGCAAGTAATAGTAAGATTACTAACGCCCTCTGATATAGGGACCCGGCAAGCATGATATTCCACATTATGTCATAATTATGTCATTTCTGTGTGTTACAGTATTGAAGTATGTAGCATTTAAAGAAAAAATACACATTAGTGGAATGGTTAAACATTATTTTACCTGATGCACAGGAATACATGTATTTTCACATTTTTGGTATCTATTATGCAGTTAGTCAGCATATGTTATATATAAACAGAAATCTGGAAAACCAATAGCCATTTTAAGGTCCCCCTTAATTCATAATGCACCTTACTTAAAGATATTCCCCTTTGCTCCCCTGATATGCCAATCTGCCCCCCAGAAATGCTTTATGCCCCCTAGAAATGCCACTCTGCTCCCCTGAAATGCCAATCTGTTTCCTAGATATGCCACCCCCCAATTTACCGAGACTCCTGGTGGCTTAGCGGTGGCCAGCACTACCGCCAGGCCTATATTCGGGCAAATAGGTTATTGTCACGCAGGTGCTCCACCATAGAAACCCTGGGGGGGGGGTGCGGCCTATATTCGGGCAAATACGGTATTAAAGTAGGAGCCTTGCTAGGTTGGGAAAATGGGAAGCTAACCATTATTTAACATTTACAGAGGAGTGCTCTGCTTAATTTATTGCACAGCCTCCCTCCTGATATTGAAAGGCTTAATGATTTGATTCATGTTACACAAAAAGTAGCGTTAATCAGATAGCCGAGAATACATTTAACCATCTCATCATCAGTGTCCATATCACAAAACATGTGTCTACTAATCAAAGGGAGTCAGATCTCTGAATGGCAAATCAGTTGTGATATATAAAACAACAGCAAAACTTGTTATTATTTATTGTTTTATATAGCGCCATCATATTCTGTAGCGCTGTGCAATGGGTAGACAGCGCATAACAAGTAGTATATAACATAACATTTTGACTTATAGAAACAACAGGCAAGGACGGCCCTGCTCAAACAAGCATACGATCTAGAGATTGTAAAATGAGTACTTAATATTTACGAAGCATATTCACTTAATGAGTATGCTTAATATTCAAGCTAATACTGCTGTGTGAAAAATACATTTTTGAAATTGCCTTAAATTATATTTACATTTTGGCGTGGGAAAGCAAACGTAGTCGTCAATAAGTAATTGCCTTTTTTAATTCATCCGGGCATATTATGTGAATTTCCTTTTTACTTGATCCAGACACTGAACGTCTTTAGAGCTGTTCTTTCTTCCTTGTTGTGTCATCAGACAATGATGCCACAATGTTCCAAGACACAAACACATTGAGCTGTCTCCTTCTGTTTGGCGAACAGTGCCTGCTCTGTTGAAAACAGGTCAACGATGAAATCAATAGGTACAGGATGACCTTTAAAGTAACCAGGTGACTCTCACGAGTTGCCAGAAAAAGCAGTATCTTACACCTGGAAAAGGAATACACAGTATATATATATATATATATATATATATATATATAGTATGTGTGTATATATATATATATAGTATATATAGTATATATATATATTATATATATATATACATTATCTGTGGAACAGGATCTGAGAGTGGTTGATTTTCCAGTAATGCAGCAAAAAATCAGAATGATGTTAATTGTAGTGATATTTTTATTATCTGTTGTCTCGGTATAATTACAGTTTCGTACATTCACAGGCCAAAGGTCAATTACAGGCCTGCAACCCTGCAAAGAAAAAATCCAGATGTATGACATCACTAAATTTTCACAGTCAAGACAGGGAAGAATATTTGAAATGGAAATTGCGTTTAAAGTTCCATGCTTTGCCTGTGTAGTTTGTGCTGTGTAGTTTGGGCATAGGCCCGCTGTACCTGGTGTGCCCGATGGCAAGTAGTCGATCAGTAATCAGGACTATTATTATAGTAAATCAAATTCCGTAGCGCTGTATTATTATTGTTAAGCTTTGTTTGTATTAATATAGTGCAGAGCTCGACTGTCCTGTGGCTATAAGTACACAAAACAAAGAAATAATTCAGCACACACCTAACGATTACAATTCTGATTAACATCAGTACTCTGCGAATCCCCCATCATCTCACTGTACCCTACTCTCTGCTCGGGTCAGAAGCTTGATATGACCCTACTGCCTGTGCCAGGCTAATGGTTACAGCCTGACAGATGGTCTCCTAATGTGAGTGTGATATGATGCTTCCATCTGCGCAGTCTGGACTCCAAGCTCTCACTCATATCCTTTGGTTTCAGTCACTGCCTCTGTAGCTATACACACAACAGCATTTAATGCTAGGGTGCATGGGGACAACAGTGTAACAAGATTAAGATATTTCAGGTGAGATTTAACACAAGCAACACAGCAAATAAGCCTTGGCATCTTTATAAAGGCAGGATCACAAACGAGTGTGTGGGACAGGGCTTAGCAATAGATGGCCTCTACCTGGTTTTGGGCTACTAGTCCCATTGGGCTCAGCTAACCAAAGACTGACCTAGCATGAGATCTACTGCACCATCAGCCCAGGGACACATTTTGCATAATGGTGTAATGTGAGCTTAATGGGAGTTATAAGCATGGTAGGCACTGTTTACTAATTTAATTATGTACTAAACAAGAACACATGTATATAAAGAAACAGATTTCTGGCTGAATTTTGCTACCACTTCCAAGATTTCACATTGTTTTTCAAATTCCATACAACATGATTTTTTGAAAAAAAGTGTTGTTTAATATAGTGCCATCATATTCTGTAGCGCTGTACAATGGGTAGACAGGGCATAACAAGTAGTAAGCAACATAACATTTTGATGAGGAGGGCCCTGTTCAAACAAGCTTACAACATGATTTGGAATTGGTCAGAAGGCCGCTCATCCGTTGTTTCAACAGACAGCAGCTTGCTAATATGTAAAAAAGGAATGCAACATGCTACCTGTTACATTCTAACTGAATGCAATTTCACCGGTGTCACCCAGTTTGGAATTTGTATGGAAGGAACTGGTGTATTTTAGTGGGTAGAGACCATGTTATTCTGCAGTATGAATAAGTGTCAGATGTCTCAGTGGGAGGCAGAATGTGATATCTGTACCTCCTTTGTCTCTGGCTAGATGGAGAATGGATTCACATCAAAGTTGTCTCTTCCATTGTTTAGTGCTTTGATCTGTGTTTCTCCAGAATATCGGATACCGTTCTCTGGTTTGTCGTCTCGATTTTCCATTCAAAGGACAATCCACAGTCATCCACGTTTGCAATGATCATATGAAAGACATGATATAGTAAGATATTGTGCCGATTCCAACTACCCAATAAGACCATTCATCACTTGGTTAATTGTAAAGGGATTTGGAGTCAACATCAGTCTACCCTTAGATTTGAAAGGATTAGCTGGTTATGTCTGTGGGGTCACAGTAGTCTCCGATATAGGTGATGTTTGTAATGGATTGTGGGGAAAGCACAATATATTTTGTTGTGTTGTGCTGCGGGTGCATCAGGTGCGTTTCTGCTGTTGCAGAGGTTGGTGCATTGAATGCCTTGCATGTGAAGAAGATGTTTCAGTTGGGTCTCTACCTCCGCGAGAACATTGCATCCGTTTGCCTACACTGAAACCAACAATGAAAGAGTTAAGTAAAACCAGTGTCACCCCCTCCTTCTCCCATTGCTTCTGGAGCCTGCGCTGCTGATGCTCGAGCTTTGCCATCGCAGCTGACATATTTTATAATTACCTGGGACCCTGCATCTGAGGATCATACATGAGGAATCTTTCCTACATGAAAGGGCAATGTACCGGAGTGAGCTGGATTCCCAATTTTCTCTCATTGACGAGCATTTCCAGTCCTCTCGTCTCCCCTCCCCCTTCTTGCCTGCTTTTTCATTGTGCTGCCTGGAAAGACAAGCATCATCACACGGTGTGCTACAGCCATTTGCATTTTACCAGTGATGGTGCTGGGAACTAAAGAGGTTGTCTGAAGTCTTTGCTGTGACACAGTGACAGCGCTAGACGGAAGCAGCGCACAAAGACAATCACGGTCCGTGCTTAGAATTATATGTGAATGACGGTGCCATCTCTGCGTCCTGCCTGGCATCGCGGCTGTGCGTGGCATTGGATTGTGTCAGGGAAGGGCCGGCTGTTCCTATCTGTGGTCGCCTCGTGCCGGGTATCAGAGCTGGCAGCAGCGCGCTGCTCTCCTCCGCACGGCCCTGCTCTTGGCCAGGCACTGCTGTCTGGACAGTGCGGGAGGCTGGGTGCCGACCTGCAGCCTGAGGAGGATGGGAGGGACTGAGTCAGCAATGCAGCAGGGACAGGCCACAAGCCTGGGAAGGGAACCCTCCGAAAACATGTGAGTAAATCCCCCCGCTTCTCTCTGACACATGTTTCTGTCACAACTTAATCCACTCTGGTCGCCGTTAATCTCCTTAAAGCATGTATGATGTGACCGAGCTCCGTGACCCTATGTTTGCTGTCCCCAGTCCAGTGCGGCACTAGTGGAAAAGCCGCAAGCACTTATTCCAAAATGTATTTATTTATCCCGAAACCTTATGTGTTCTGTTTTATATTGGCTGGCAACTAAGCCTTGGAAGATGGAGCCCTGAGATAGCCTTTAAAGGTTCTTCACCAAACCAGTGGCTTGCATGACTACCTACAGCATTATTTCATTCCCACCTACTATCACTTGCATTTAATGCACTTTGTCTGTAGATCTCAATCACATTCAAGGAATCAACAGCACTTCAGCTCATGCATTGCTCATGCGTCATCGCGTTTTAAGTCTTTTTTATTCACTGACAGAAATCGGATGCTAAGAACAGGTCATTGTCAGCAAAGCTTACATTTTGGATGTCTGTGTTTTCATTTATATCGTATGAAACCATCTCTCGCAGACTTTACATTTCTATGATCTAAGATTTGAGATCTGGAGAACTGACCCCATTCTGCCTTCTCCTTTATTCTTTTGAATACACATGAATACTGCCATATACTGTACATGCTGGATAGAAACGTCCTCTAATAAGCTTCAAGCAGCTGTGTGGCATTTGGATATTTGCCAACAACGCTTTCCTGTGTCCTCAATCCTATTCTCCAATGTACTCTCTGCCAGTACCTCGAACTGCTACAGAATGACCCCCTGCTATTCTACGTCTGAACCCTTTCATCCGAAATTAGCTTTTGAAAGACACCACACAGCCTCTCTGTCGTGTCACGGAATGCATGTCACTGATGTCTTGTGATGGAATGGAGTGACTGCATATGTACCCAAGTGTCTGCATGTTCATAGGGATGTTCACTCATGGAATTCTTAGGTCTCCCGGTAAAACGTTCTATTAGCACAAATAAAAAATAAGCTTAGTCGAATTTGTCAGTCGGATGTTACATTATGGAAAATCTAATTTTTTATTAGCATTACGTATTATAGACGTGCAATCCTAGTGGTGGAGATTAAATGCAGAGGAATTAATGAGAACATTTTTTGTAAAGGAAGGCATCATTTCTTTTTGAAGAATACATTGCACATTTTCTGAATGAGATAGAGGGGATACAGCACAATGTATCATTCACAACAAATATATATGTTTCGCTAAGGTAAAGGAGGTAATTCATCTAAATGTGCAATCTTTGCAATATGTGTTTGCCTGAAAGTAGAAACACATGATAAGCTAGATCAATGTTCCTAAAATGTGATGACTTTGTGACGACATGGCTAATAATGCAAGGTATACAACAGCATGTAAGCGATGCATCACTAGGATGAATAACAGGGTTATATACGTAGCCTACTAGAAATCCAAAACAACATTTTTTAATGATTTTATTCCCAAATATGTGAAAGTTACAGCGGCACGCATCAGAAGCGTGGTGATCTGAGAGACAACCTGTTCTGTACTAGCATCCAAAAAGCTTGGCATGAATCGGACGGGGATAATGAAGCTTGATAAATGGTTGGCTTAGGCATCTACACTGTGATGGTGATGGTTAAAGCGCTCTCCCTAACTTATTTGTTGGACACTCCAGGTCATCTACTTGTTCTTTTGTTTCTGTTTAAGTGCTGGAAGGTTTTTGAAACATTGTTAATCACTTTCATATGAAAACATACAAAGGACTAGTCTCAGAAGTCTCCATGAAGTGCGTACTCCATATAGTTACAGTAACTCATGTTTGTGAGAGTACCTTGAGCCACACATATGTAACAAAGTACAAAGCTGCGAAATTCCTAATACTGGAATTAACAAGTTCATATAAAAAATAAAACAGGTTGCAATCTCTATTTGACTTCAGTAATTCGGCCTTATACAGCTTGTGTTTCCCATTATTGTTAGGCTAGGACACGATTCCTGTTTCTGTTATGCCCTATATGTTGCTTTGTGATAGACGGTGGTTGACAGGGGCAGCTGTGGGCTCCATGAACAGCTGTCTGTATCGCCCTATGAAGAAACACCACTGTGTTCTGGAAGTTTAATTCATTCTAGCAATGCATTTACCTATAAAACATTTCCAATGCAAACATATAGTTAGCCGATTGCAAGACAGTCCATAGAATATCATTAAATTGTCCACCACAGACCCCAGTAAATGTCCACAATGTCCCTGTAAGAGAGTAATCTTCCTTGATCTCTCAGAAGCTATGTGGCACGAAGGTTTAGTTGTCAAGTGAGTAATATATATACATATATGAAGGATATATATATATAGATAACTATATATATTATAATTTTATCTCCTAATATTGATTGTAAAATGTATCTTAAGATGAGTGAGCGGCGTTACTGTAAAATGTGACATAGAATTCAGAAACCACTTTCTTGTATGATTATATCATAGACTGAAACATCCATACCATCTGACCCAAAGGATAAATATAGAGATGCACTTTATATATATTTACTTATTTAAAGATTATTTATTGATTTATATAGCAACATTATATTCTGCGGAGCTGTACATAAAATGTAGTGCAATACATAACAAAAATCAAGATCAAATGAGTTTACAATCTAGGAGTTGGTATATTGCACAAGCTAAAATGTTACATAATTGTTACTGTAACTATGTTTAGTTTGCATGTATAGTAACAATAAGCTGGTCATTAAAGTTGTGTTTATACAAAGAGCATTATTTTACATTTTGAGTGTGCAAGTGGCTCCTTTTAATCAGCAATTAAACTACCAACTGGACTCAATTAGATTTATGTATTTATGTATGTCAAGTACTAGCTCAGTCGAGATTGGGCAAAAATAAGCAGCTTATACGGTGTATGCCGGTTTTTGTTCACTTCAGCCATTACAGAGATGGAGTGTTTAGTCAAAGTTGATCTTAGGTCCTGAGGTCTCTTCCCCGGATTGTCGGCATAGGATTCCTCCCATAAAATGCAGTCCACAACCACTTTTCCCAGAACCATCTCATGTCTATTAGCAAATGATGAAAGTGCTAGTGATCTCATGGCGTCGCTGTCAGGGTGGTGGGCAAGTTCCCCGTGTGGCTGTTGAGTGAGAGATGGAGAGAGGAGTCGTGTTGTTTGCCTGGTGCTGCTACAACTCTACCTTTGAACATACCAGACGCTTAATAATTCATCCCTTCCATACCTTGGGCTGTAATTTAATTAGGAATTCATTAAGCTTGGTAGAACACATTGAAGAATTGTTCTCCAGGGTGTAGGTTGAATGAAGAAAGAAGAGCTCTTTGCATTCAGTGTTTGTGGTATTGGATGGTAAATGTAGACTTCACTGACAATAACATATTTAATGTATGTATAGTGTTCGTTCACTCAGCTAATGCGGTAAATGTTCTCCAAGGACAGGACAGGACTTAATGGCTTATTAAGGTTTTGAGTCTTTACAGCAGGACAAGTTGACAGACTAGATGGGCAAAATGGATCTAACCTGCCGTCAAATTCTGTGTTTCTGTGTAGGTGAAGTGAGCATTGCTTGCATTTCACAAGCATGCAAACAAGCATTCAATACATCGCGTGTCTGTGAACGTCCCGTGTTAGCTCTGTTTTGGGTATTTATTAGTTAAGGGCTGTCCATGACTTCTGTCCCTGCTAACTGAGTGGGGCTTCCGAAGCCTTTGATTGGGCCAGAATGTCACAAAACTGTACAGTGCTCCCTATTACACATTAAAGAGCACACTGGCTAGTAAGACAGAATCACTTTTATTCCCTTCCACCAATGGATCACGCCATGTTCCAGCCACATTTTCTGCCATAGTGGTTCATGCAGGCGACCAGAGCTTAGTCATGTTTTACCTACTGAGCTTTACATGACATGATTAAAAATAATAGTACAGCTAATCATACATATATGTATACAATCATACATATATATACATATATAATTATATTCCATTCATCAGCGGATTTGTCCCCCTGAAAGGATAAAATTTGATTATATTTTCACAGGTAGAAAAACTATGAACTTTTCATAAAATGTTAGAAACCATGTCTGCCAATCTTTATGGGTGTGCTACCTTCTTGTTAGAAAATGCTGTGAGGACTTTATTTATGGTTGACACATAGCCTTTATTTGTCCCTGTCTACCTATTTATATGTAAACTTGTACAGTTTGTGCTTCCACATACTGTGGGTATAATGCCCCTGTTCCATTCCCAGTGGTAATATACTGTAAGTATTACATACATGGAAAATCCTTCCAGTTGAAGTTAGAAGGGTTGGGACATACTCAGGCCAGACTGACATGTCTTAATACTTAATATGTTTTTTTGGTTCCTTCATCTTGTATGTTAAGGGTCTAAAATATCATCAATATCAACATGTAAGTAAGTATGTGTGAATTCAGGAGATCCAGGCATATCATGTACAGGGTCTACATTATACCCGTGTAGTAAAAGATCACAAACTGATTAAAGGGGCAGATTTCTCCATTCCAAAAAGCTACTATACTGTGGTATATATAAATATCAAGTATTCAAGTACAAACTTCTCTGCACCATAAGTCCTTTTACAGTCATGAATAAAAGGGATAGCCTTTAAATACTGGCATTTGTGCAGAAAACATGGATGTGGATATGCCGGGATAAAATAAAAATTTTTTCTGTGTGAATGACAGCTCCATTTCACATTTATTTAGTATTTTCTATATAAAATCATCCCTTTAAGAATACCTGTTATCTATAGATTAACTATTAAATCTCACTCATGGGGTCTTATTGTGCTAAGAAAGTTGTTTGGTCCATAGATAATGCCAGCCAAGGAGATACTAAATTGCCCGCTTGGCAATTAACAAGCCTTTCCATTTTTTCTATAAGTTTGCATCTTTAAAGAGTTTACTTTTTGTTATGTTTATTGTTATATATATTTTGGCTGTTTTGGCAGTATTTTTCGTCAGCTGTTACTCTCATAATATTACTGTCAGCTATGGAACATCGTACATCATGTATTAAATAATGAACTACTTTGTAAACTGCATAGACCCCGTTACCACACTCCTTTTACATTGCTTGTTTTATTTCCGAATTTCCCATCCTCCTTCCGCCTTTCCTTCTATCACTGTGCCTGTTACTGCTGCTGTGTTTTTCCATATTTATGATCTCGCTTTTGTTTAGAACAACAGGCATTGGATACGTCTTTCCCTTTGCACCACTCTTCCTTTTATTTTAGTTTATTTCAGCAGTGAATATGTTACAAGAGCTATATTTTTATAGTCATACATATTGTTGTGCACGGTTTTCAGTACACATCATCACTTTGTTTTTGTGTTTTTCAGGAGCTCAGATTCTGAGGAAGCTTTCGAGACCCCGGAGTCAACTACTCCAGTGAAATCTGCTCCTCCCGTCCCCATCCCTCCCCTGCCAGAGGTTCAGGAGCAACAACCCCAACATCGTGAAGAAGACATCCCCCCACCTCCACCACCACCTGAGAACACAGGTAATGAACCCATTCCATACTTCAAAATTGAATTACGAGATTCTATCAATAAATTCCTTCATTTTTGAGCTTCCAAAAACAGAAATCAGAGTAGCTTGTTTGTTCTTAAATTGAGTTTAATCAGAGTTTGAGGGAGCTTCCTTGCTGGGTATTTAACATATATACGGTAATCGGCATACTTTCCAGAATGAAAATAAATTGGTGTGATCTCTCACATGCCATCAGGGCCACCTTGGTCTCTTTTTGCAGGAGATTGGTCTTTGTAACACATAGTGGAATGACACCTTAATTCACCTACTATTGATAGGTTAGCGAATAATCCTCATTGGGATATTGCCATCCCATCAATATGAATGATTTTTCCAAGATTACCAAGGTCTAGCAAGCATATTACATATCTGGGATATATGTACCTTGCAAATGTTTTTCGATTAAATGCATATTTTCTCTGTTTAGATCTGGTGTCTTGCATAGAGAGCATATTATCAGCCGAGACATCTGGGACTGAAAAAACAGAGGATACTCCTTTCCGTCCCCCTTCTCGCTCCTTCTCAGTGGTTTTTGATGAGGACAAGCCTATAGCCAGTAGTGGCACTTACAACTTAGACTTTGGTAACAATGATTTGACTAATAACAAGTCCAGCTCTTCAGAACCTCCTGCCAGGGCCCGTCGCAAATCCACAGACTCTGTGCCTGTGAGCCGTACTATACTGTCTCGCTCCTTAAGTTTGCAAGCTTCAGACTTCCAGAGTGAGGACGTGATCTGCAGTCTAGGGGGGTCAGACAGTGCATGCAGCACCCTTCGGAGAACCAAGAAGCCCCGTCCTGCATCACTGAAGAAGAAACCATCAAAGAAACAAGAGGCTACGGAAACCAAGGAAACTAAGCCGGCAGTGGAGACACAGGAAACAGAAATAGAGAGCAGCTCACAGGCAGTTCCAGGAGACGGTTCTTCTGTACCCCAGGCTGATACAAACTTGTCATTTACTGGGGAAATACAAACACCAGCTTTCTCCTTGTCACAAATTTCCTCTGCAGACCCGCAGGAGGTCACTATTGGAAGTGACCTTCCTACTGACTCTTGTCTTTTGAGGGAAACTGGAAAGCAATCTCCATCACTACCCCAGGAAACAGAGGTGGCCCCTGCTGCCACTGAAGCACCAGATACCCCAGGAGTGATTGGACAAGCTGTGAGGCTGGAGTTTGATTATTCAGAGGAGGCACGTGAGGGTCAGCCTCCTACCAGGAAGGGAAAGAAACCCTCAGGCAAGATGCCACTTCGGAAACCCAAACCCAAGAAGGCAGTGGAAAAACCAGATGCTCCTCCTGGGTCTTCTAGCCCTATTCCTGTTGACCCTGATGACATTCCCATCGGAAAAGGATCCTATACGTACAACTTGGATAAATGGGATGACCCAAATTTTAACCCCTTCTCTTCTAGTGGGAAGTTGCCTGATTCCCCTACAGCTGGCCAGGAGCCTTCAGAACAACTTAAGCCCACTAGTCAAAGATCGGAGTCTCCTGCAAAAATGCCAGCTTCTTTTGAGATACCAACAAGTGTTAATGAGCAAAACAACGTAGAGAGCAATAAGCCAGCTAAGAAGAAAAAGACACCACTGAAGACGTAAGTGTTCCACCGTCCACATAACATGGCAGATATAAGCGCAATATAGAATATTACTGCACTTAAGAATGCATCTACCCTTCAGCCCTCTCAAAAGGAGATTTCTTTTGAATTTGTTGCTGTATGATTTATATTTCTAGTAGTAGTAGAGAAAAATCTAACAATATATGGTATAACCAGTAAAAACATTGCATATAATATACCGTCATAAAATAGATACAAAATAAGTCGCTTCTTTATAGTCATCTTGTTACAACTCCCATAATCTTCAGGTATCCTCAAATTGTATATCATGTGTTTCTATAGAATAAATGAGCAGCCAGGATCTTCACCCTACAACAGGCTTTGTAACACCTAAATTGAAAAGAAAGACATAATCTTCTCAATTAGCATTTCTTTTGTTAATCTGTTGTAATGGTTGAGTTGTAGGATCAGGAGATAGGTGGTGGATTCTGTTTAGTTGGCTGGAAATTGCCTTGTACAGTACACTGGAATCAGTCTGTCTAATACTGTGGATTTTTACGCTTGTGTGTATCACAAGCTGGGCACACGATCTCTGTCTGTCTGTCTCTTTGTCTCTGTGTCTGTAGGATGGTAGAAGATGTCGTGTCTGTCTGTTCTCTCTTGTAAGTAACATCAGCGCTATCAGTCACGTTCCCATAACCTCCTACCTATGCATGCGTTTATGTATTTTATGCATGTGAAAAGGCTTCCAAACACTACAGCCATGAACGTGTTCGTGTACTTGGTGCACTCCTCTGGGACTGACCAGTTGAAAGAGTCTTCTATCTAACTAAAAAACTTAATTCCCATTTTCAATATGTTAATGGAGAATGGGAATACATAGAATGTGCTAGCATGTGAATGCTTTATGTATATGGGAAAAGTTGGAAAGCCCTCGGTGGAAAGCTGTCTGCCATATTTAAATACACCAAGAGCAGCTACAGCAGTAGACTTGGGGGTCAGCATGGGCACTCATTAGTCCTAATAATAATTACTCTAATACAGGAGACCAATGAGTTGTGCTGATTCTTTGTTTTTAATCATTATACCAGTGGTGATTCTTAGTTTATCCTGGTAACTGCCAGGTTGTTATCCACCAGTGAAAAACCTCTTGTAATTTATTAGATGAATCCAGTTATAATTCAGATTGACTCACAACTACTTTAGACCCTGTCAGATTTAGTGGAGCACCTACCGGCAGCTGATGGAAGCAACTAAATCTGTTCCGTTGTAGACTTTGTCACCCTGAATTCTCCAGAGCTTCCCTTTAAATGACCTGCCTAACTAAAACCCAGGGGTTACTGGAGAAAACCGTTAGTATACACGGAACCTCATTGATTAAACACTTTTCAGTAATAACGTCATCTAAGTAATATTGGGTGACCTTTGTTAACATACTTCCTCATTTCAAATATATTCAAGGTATATTTAATACCATAAAGATAATTACTATGCAAACAATCATGCAGTATATTCTTTAAGTTTATTCATTAATAAAAGCTGACTGTGTGCTTACCAGAGGAGAGATTTGCTGAAGTGTTCATTCCATTAATCATCTTCACACCTAAACCACAAGCCATGCCTCATTTTCCTTTCTCATGTTCATGGGATAATAATATAACCCCCTGAGGAAGGTGGACGCCTTGAGTTTACCCAGTAGACTTTGGGGATCACAAATGATTATGGGGCCCCTGGGACAGCTCTAGCCCTGTCTACCCCCAACCAGTTCCACCAACGCTTCTCTTTGAGATGTCCCAAAGGTTGACTATAGCCCCTAATACACCTATTCCTGCTCATCCAATCTAGCCAGAGTCTGCAGGAAGGCAAGGACACTAGATGAGGTACCCCGAGGTATGAATTTTACCCATTAAAAGAAATAGCTCTTAAAGACATTGAAAGGGTACAGGTAGACAGCTGCTAGGGTCAGTTAATAATAATAATAATGATAATACACAGATGAAAGCTGTTATTGGCTCCAATCCAGAGAATGTACAGAGTCGTTGTCTAGTATTGCCACTCATGTCAAGCACTGCATACAGTATGGCTATATTTTTCAACAAGATAAACAAATAAGAAGGTGCGACATGAAAGCAACTTCTCATGCAAAGTTGTGTAATCATCTTAGCACATTCCTACTTTTATTTTACCTACGATATTTTGAGGCTAACATGACTGAAATTCTGTGTTTCTTTTGTTTCAGTGACACATTTAGGGTGAAGAAATCACCGAAGCGTTCCCCGGTCAATGAAAACGGCTCAGAGGTTTGTTCTGATAGATTCAGTTGCTTTGCATATGAGTATACAAACTGTTTGTAATGGATGCATATCCTCACACAGAACCCAGATCCATTTTAGCTTATGTTCCCTTCTAGAACATTGTGGGCACGAGTAGCCTTTCTGCATAGGCAATGTCTGGAGAGTGACTCTGGTTATGCCCTACAGGGCAGCTTTATGTGATGTTAAGATGTCTACCAATATTTGTAGCAATTGCCTCTCTTCTATATTACAGTTCCTCATACAATAACATGTTACGCTACCACTTCCTTTGCATTATTATAAGCGGTATTCTGTGTTTCTGGTTCATCACCTCACACTAACACTACAAAGGTTTGTGTCTCACATAACTCCAGGAGCTTACATTACCTCCTAAATCTGACATTCCCCCTGTAATCACTTCGGAGGACCATGCTACGGATGAAGAGAAGCTGGCTTCTTCAGTCAGCGGGCAGAAATGGACGTGCATGGCTGTAGATCTGGAACCAGAGAAGCCAGACTACCCCCAGCCTTCCGATATCACCAGTTTTGTCAACGAGAACCAGTTCCATGCTTCTACAGATGGTGAGCGTGCGCCAATTGTTTGAATTAGTGCTGTACATTATAACAACATGGATAAAAAACGTAATTGTTATCCCTCATAAAAAATGTTTTATTTGGCCAGTGTGAGGCTCAGCAATCATTTTAGTAGCCAGGAGGGGATGTATCCATAAATATGATGATAAAACACAAAAACATAGGTGCCTGCAGTAAGATGTAATGCATTAATCATGTCTATCTGGCACCTTGCAGAGGTATACATGAGCGGACATTATTTAAGATTTAAGTTGAGGTTGATTTCATGCAAGAAATATTGTATACTTTGGATAAAGGATTTATTTATGCAGGAGGAGTGTGCGGCAGTGTTTGGCAAATGTTCATCTCGCCTGAACTCACCTCCAAGTTGTGGTTTAGTGAATAAGTCCCAAAATCTATGAAGAAATGTATATGTACGTATGGTTTGTGCAGTGATGGCTGGGTTTAGAGAAATAACTTGGTCTTCTCTGCTGTCTGTCCATCCCACCACTGCATTTCTCACTATTGATAGTCCTCGACTCCACGGTCAGTATTGTTCTGAGAAGCTAGTACTCTGTATGTAGACAGGTTCAGTAAAGAAAAATGTCACCACAACTCCACCTTCATTCCTGTTTTTCAACTATCTTGATTTATATCCCTTTTTTGATGTGTTCCTCTTTTTCTACTTTTTACAGACATAGAATATGGAAACTCATACAGTATTGAGTATATGGAGAAAACAGGAACTTGCTCTCCGGTAAGCATTCCCTCCCATTTGGCCAGAACTTAACATATATCAACAATTAGCACATGTTTCCTCAGCTAGGACAGGGACATAAGACTTCATTCTGACGATAATATATATATATTTATTATATGTGAAGCATTTCATGTACAATTGACGCTGTGTTTTAGAGTAGAGTATGGAGAAGTTCAAAGTCAGTTTTACAAGCAGAAATGTTTGGGTGTGCTGTAAAACTGTGACTGTTTACTTGCACAATATTTCACATAGAACTTTGCAAGAACTGAGTGTTCATTGTAAAAACATACGAACAGGGCCGTTACCTTTAAAAGGATTTATGTGAGGGGCGGGTAGTGAATGAGAGCAGATGAAATAAAATACCTCTTAGTCCATTCTGTCCCTGCTTCTTTTATCTCATATTGCAGCTCCGTGATGTTCCTCAGACGCAGTCCTTGTACCTTATGTTTGACGCAAACCAAGAAAGCCCTGTGAAGTCACCAGCTAAATTCTCTGAGACCTGCACTCCAGGAACAGAGTAAGTAAACCGAGTGTGCCTTTATTTACTATAATGAGGCAACGGGTGTCTACTGATTATCTTACAAGTGGTGTCATGCGTCATATTGTAAATGGTGAAGTAACTAAGTCTCTGCATTACACTTGAGAACACTTAGATATTGCCATTGTTGTCGTCCACTACAGTTCTAGCTTTGATGGAATGGAGTCTACTGTATGCTCCGCACAGCTCCCCTGCCCTAGGACTCCCCCGGTGATGCAGGACACATCCCACCAACCTCTCGATCGGACTCGGCAGAGGGACGAGGAGCTTGGAGGCCTGGGAAGTGGGAAAATGGAGCTGGTGAGAATTAACTTTTTTGTGTCTTTGCATGGATTGCAGAGAAACTTTCTGGGAAAAGCAAAAGTAATCAAGGATTTCCTCTAAGCAAGAATATACCATAATTCCCAAGTTCCTTCAGGGTTTCATGTGGGTGTAGCTCAATGTATCTATGCTTCAGTGCTCCATTCCTTATGTCCTACAATGGAATATTTTGTCACACCATGAAAATACCCATGATGTATGCACTGGCATTACACTGACTATTTTTGGTTAAAGACTTATGGAAGCTAAGAGTTCTTCATAAACATCCTGACTTGCACGTTCTCTGGACCCGATTCAGTTTGTCCAGATCTATTTTAGTCCCTGATTTACCATGACTTATAAAGAGCAGTTGTCCTTATTTGTTTGGTAATTGTATATCTTAATGTTTATTTCTGTTGTAACAAACAATCAGTGGGAGGGTGTAACTTAATAAAAGAGAAGAAGCGTGTCTAATTATACAGTTCTGCAGACACTTTGTAACTTAGCTTCCACCAAACATGTGAATCATTGCTCAGGAACTCAACACGTCATTTGGTGTCTCGTATCAGAGCGTGATGGAACATGTTACTCAGTGACTTTGAAATCAGTGTATTATTTAAAGACTTGCATTTGGGAACAATGGGTGCTAAGCCTTTTAACAAAATTATAATCCGCCACCCACTATAATTATATGTACTGAAAACACACTTATTCGGTGTGGTCTGTCCATGCGAGACATTATAACCAACAAGTATAATGTTTGCATGCTCTTAGTAAAAGAAAGAAAAAGTTAAATATTTTCATTGGAAAAGTTAACCCTTTCCTCAATAACGGGCGATCTATTGAATGTCTTTCGTTGTCCTTGATGATATGTAAGTAAGAGTCACTTTTGTGGTTGCAGGGCTCTCCCGAGGACACTTATGTGGCTGCTGAGACTTTGCTATCACGGATTTCCCATCAAGCTGCGCTCTGCGATCAGCTCAGTTACCTGGAACCTGATTTAGCAGAGAAGAACCCACAGGCGTTTGCACAGAAACTGCAGGTATGTAGATCGGTTAGATGATTATAAATAGCTCTCTTTCTGTCTTTATCATAATTATGTCCTCTATTATTTACTGTCCATCCTTTTTTTTTCACATACCCCTTACTATTGAGTTTACATTTCCTGCATCAACTGCTACAATAAAATGTAGCAGTTACGGGTGCTGGAAGCAGACACTTTTACCTGCCTGTTCCATTAAAGTTGGAAATTTTGATGTTAATTGTGTGTTAAAAATGCACCAAATAACATTACAGCATTCATTGAAGAATTATATAAATTAGAAGATAATTGATGTCTCCCCAGTTTACAGAACTGCTATACGGTTGCCCCCAGCCGGAAGCCATATTTTTAAAGTTTTCTATACATTTTTATAGTAATCAGTATTTTTTTCTGATGGTTATATATGCCCTTAATGTTCCTCTATTGGTTGCCTTTGTCTGCTGCTTGTTCTTTAGCTTTATGACAGATCTGTCTTCAAGGTTTGTCCTTTGTCCTTCACATTGATATCAAGCAGCCGTTTATTACGCTGGTTAATTCTTCTGTTTGGCTTGTCCTCTTCTGGAGCAGGAGGAGCTAGAGTTTGCAGCCATGCGAATTGAGGCTCTGAAGTTAGCCAGGCACATTTCCATGTCCTCCCAGTGCTCTCTGCAAGCAGAGGTATCTGGGATGTGTGTGCCGTGTACCAGTGCATCCATCTGCACGCGTGTGTCCTTCTATCCTAGCGCCACTTACTTTTCTTTAAATAACAGTAAATATTCTAAAGTTGATAAAGGACACTTGTTTAAAATATCCAGATATTGTTCTGTATTTACTGTGTCTTTTCAGGAAAATAAAAATAAGCTGTATATATACTATATTATATTATATATATATATATATATATATATATCAAATTTATGTTTTCAGCATTCAAGCAATATTGTTTTAATTTGTGTATTATACATTACACAACCTAAATTAATTTTTAGAGATATAGTTTTTGTTCATTCAAATACTTTCTGTTGTTTTATATTTAAAGCCATTTAATTTGTTTGTGATCATGTTCTCTGACATCAAGCTAAAGGGCACCGTTGTATAATAATACCAATGCATGAGGAGATAGTAAGGATATATATTCCAGGAATACTTGTTGTACTGGTAATTAGAGGTCATTGTGTACAAAATATCATCATTGCCTGAAGGGTTAGTCATAGTGGAACATTAAAGATTAGTCCCGTGCTGCAGTTCAATAATCAGGGGGGGTATTATCCATCATGGGCTAGCTGGATAGTAATGATCTGTGTGTGCTCTTTTCTGTAGAATCAGATAATGTGTGATATTTTATTCAACTAAAATTCACATCATCCTCAGGCAGTGTGATATTAAATGGAGGGTCATATTTTGCCAAGTTTGTGCTAACAAATATGTCTTGCTTGTGAGTGCCTGCATCATCTACTTTGCATGCGCAAGTACGGTATGGACCACCACATAGCTAGTCCAGTTTTAAAGTTAACTAACCTTTGCTCTGATCTACAGCATGAGTCGACAGGTGTTAGTCTTCCCCCTCATAACTCAATATACTCGCGAGCTGTGGCAATGGAGACATCCAGCAGTGGACTCTTATTACCTTACCAGCAGCCTGATATAGATGCAGCGCTCCAGCTGGCCAGGGAAGAGGTGAGTTCTTATAATATATATATAATATAATATATTTATCAGATTATCGCTGTCCTACTTCACCTACCAGTTCTTTGGTGAAATGCATTTTTCATACACAAAACTATTCAGTAGAAATACAGCCCAGACCTAGTAGGACATTGTGCGTTGGAATGGAAATTTAAATGGCATTGTACGTCCATTGTGTGTCAGTGTTGCACCACAATACCGCAGCGTTTAGAGTGATACCACCATATGACCATTAGATGTCACAGGACCGAGTGCTGAATACATTGTGGTGTGATTCATCAAGTATCCGATTAAAGGAAGGACAGAAATATTATTTGTTGGTACATTAAACATGAGCTTGTACTTTCAGTAATGTATAATTTTTTTTTATTTTGTAACAAAAATATACATTCTATCTCTTGTATACCAAACAATCAACTGATTTAGCCAACATTCTTGTCTTTCTTGGTAGACTAGTCAAAGAGTTCTTATTATGGCATCCCATGAACACCGTGGTCATGCAAAATCATTGGCGTCTTCTGGCCTAGGGTGCAAGGTCCACAGGGTAGCCACGTCAAGCGATTAGGCTCCCTGCTTGGTCACTGATACATAGGCCGATAAGGCCTTATATACAGCCTATATACATCACAGAGGCCTCCACACATTCCTTTGAGGTTGAGCTCCAGGATTAGACGGAGGATTCGTTGAGCAAGGTAGCCACTGGATGGTGGCTGGAGGTACTTCTCAGGGTCAGGCATAGGGCAGAAACCCCAATACATATACCACTCGGCACAATGGACAGGGAAAGACAGACTGACCTACTGTAACCCTCCTGTCAGTCAGTCCCGGTTTTTCTTTCTGCTTCTTCCACTCATGAAGTTTGGCTTATTCTTTAGATTGCTGCCAAAGAGATGGAGGCAGTGGAATGGAAGAAGAAGTACGAAGACAGTCGATGTGAGGTGGTAGAGATGAGGTAAGGCAGTGACAATTGTTGTATTAGATTTATTTACCTGGCCAACATCAGTGCTTTAAGTGAGGTTTAGCCGAATGTAACTTAAGCAAACCTGCAAATCCTCTTCTTTCACCCAGTAATCCTGCTTTTTATACCTCAAACGCCCCAGCAGATACCAAGCACTAAAGCCCCCTCCATCTGGCAATGACCAGTGGATTACCAGCAAAGCTTCTCAGCAAGAGGCAGAGTCTCAGCGTCTGCATCGTTAGTAGTCAGTATCTCTGGTCATGGACAGAGGTCTTCTTTAGTTTGATTTCCTGGAGAGTTTTAGAAAAAATACATAGTTATGATTGTGTTCTCTCTGAAATTTCTCAAGTTCTCGCTGCATTATCACAGATTAGTTGGACACATTGAAAATCCCTCAATAATAAATACTAATCCATAGACTCATGTGAATGAGAGACATTATCTGTCAGAATCATGGTACAATGTTTAATAAGGTGGAATCAGAAACATCACAATAGATGGCTCAAGCCCATTAGGCAGCAACTCCGGATCAATTAAAGGGACAGAGCCCAAATGTTATACAGCAGCAGGTAATCCAAGATACAATTGAAACAAAGTAAAACCTGGAAGAGGCTGCAGAGAATCAGTTATATGAAATAAAAATTATTTGTATTTCATATAATTTTGTGAGATACAGTTTTTTGGCCACCAGGTGGCCCCCCTGACAGCTCTCCGTGGCTATTCTGTAAGGCTATCTAGGCTTTTAGTGTTATAGGTCTGAAGATTTTTTCACAAGACGGACACACGCAGCTCAGAAAACACACAGGAACGCAGATCAAACCCCTAGATTTGCAAGACCTTTATTTTCTTTATTGACCATTTTGCAAGAGAGACTTTGTTAACATATCTATTTTCTATATTTTAGGAAGATTGTCGCAGAATATGAGAAGACGATAGCACAAATGATAGGTAAGTGTTCTTTTTGTGTATTTTGTTGACGCAAGACTAGATTTTAACCGTATCTGTGAGAAGCCCAACATTGAAGTAGTTACTAATATACTTTACTGCAGTTTCAGGCTCTAGTCTTTGAAGACTGCACAGCCATCCTGCATTGAAAAAGTTAATATTTATGAAACTAAACATTTTAGTTGAGAATGAATTACGTAGACACATCAATGTAAACCAGTTTTCTTATTTTGGCAGACCCTGCCGCATAATAGATGCTCTTAGTGATTGAATTAGGACGTTGTCCTAAAGTAGTATTCTCTTTTAAGGAAAACATTGAAAAGGTGTGGTCTCCTTACTGTATGTGAAATACCAGCTTGTGCTTCAAAGACGTTTAATGGGATGATGCCTTTTTAAGTGCAGGTCATAGGTCCATGGAACAGTCTCCCAGCAGAAGTGGTAGAGGTTAATATAACCGGCACAACATGCATGGGATAGGCATATGGCTATAAGGAATCTAAGATAAGGATCACAAATAATGGAGTTGATGGGCTGAATAGTTCTGTAAATTATGTCTTCCATATATCTGAAGAATCTGAAACAAGAGCTTATATTTAGTTTAACGGAAAGCCGCAAGACACAAAAAATATTTATCCTGCAGAAATCCTCACTTGATGGCTTAGCACATCACTTTTCTTTTTAGCAATTTCATTTTAAGCAAATGGCCAACTTCTTTGTATTTCTTTTTATTTCTTCCTAGCCAGACATGGCTGCACCTCGGTCCATCGGCTGTGCCAATGTCCAGCTTTTGTTGGAACGTAGCTCCCATTATCCCAAGTCAGCAGCTCCCAGTTCCCCAGTCCCCAAAGACATGATTTCCCACTAATGTGCAAACTCCTAGAATTAGTAGCCCGTTTCACCCATCTCTTTGTACCTGGTATAGTCTCCACTATTTCCCAACCACCTGACTTGGCTCGCCTCAGTTTCTGATCTGCTTTTAATTAACCTGTTTTGCTTTTGCTAATATCGTTTCATTTAGTTTTGTTTTTGTACATTATGCTTTCTTGATTTTTGTTTTCGCTTGCAAACATAAGGCAGCCCAGGTAAGATCCCCAACCCTGCGCTCTATGTGTCGGTAAATCTATCTGTATATTGTGTACAGTGTTTCCAGCAACGTTTCCATCTATATGTTCATCATTCATTAATATGTGTAGGGGAAGTGGCATATTCATGTTGTTATCTGAAGTAATTAGCGTAAATATTTATGTATTTATCATCTTGATAACCTGACATGTCATGGTGTAATATATATTATTGTGGGTGTTAATGCTATAGAACTCAATGCTCATAAGCTTTCCTATTATTCCCTACGGTGCTGCTATTCCATCTCAAGATGTGATGGAAGAGGCAATCCGATGTGCCTGTCCTGAGCCACCCCTTTGGATATACGTGCATTAAAGCTTGTGATGTGTTTTTTAACAGAGGATGAGCAGAGAGAGAAGTCCGTTTCACATCACACAGTGCAGCAGTTAATTCTGGAAAAGGAGCAGGCACTAGCAGATCTCAACTCTGTGGAGAAGTCACTGGCTGATCTTTTCCGAAGATATGAAAAAATGAAGGATGTTCTGGAGGGATTCCGGAAGGCAAGTGCTGTACAATATACTCACTTATTCCTCTTTCTCGTCGTTGTAATTCTTCTTCTGGAATGAGTCTTCGACTCATCATTATTACTCTCTGAAGTTTATGTAAAACATCATAGTTCAGTGTTACTGTCTGTCCCAACAACAACAAGGGATCAAAACACAATTTTATTATCAGTATTTGAGCTTTATTAAAGGATGATCAGTCTGAATTAGTGACATCATCAGTTGATTTACTATTATTTGTGACCTATTTCCACTGCTTTCTATTCCTTATCCCAATTTCCTATCACCTTATATACCCTGTGCCACATAGTATGTTCAGTCATTGATAGTTATATCAAGGCAAAGCCCGCTCTTTACTAAATCCCCAATTTCCTCGCCCTGTCTCTATTCTTCACTCATATAGTGGAATATACTTGGGTTATACTCCGAAGTAGTGTAACAAGGTGCTCTATGCATTTTTAGTGCAGTCAGTAGACTTCGTTCATTTTCTATCCATCACATATAGCAGTCATACAGTCATAAAGCTTTCTTACCTTTTCTGATCATAATACCCTTACTAACAAACTTCAGGAAATCTCCACATGTCCACAAGCATCGGTGGAAGATCTCATGCTGAAATATCACTTAATCTGGTATATCTTGTTCTACCAGGCTCTATAACGCCAACCTAGTTCCATATGTTTCCTTAGATTGTTCTTGATTTTCGGCTGCTGCGTCTGTCGTTATGCTTTCACTTCCTTTGTCCTCTCACAATGACTAATCTATTTTCAAAGAAGAAGGTAACCTGCTAAATATTTAGGCAGCAGTCATTCCAGTTGCAAAAGAACCATCACTTGACCAACTCCCTCTGTGGCTGTGGCCCTATCTCCCTTCTCCAAACCTGGATTCTGCCAACTTTCATGCTGTCAGCATCACAATACATCTTCAGTGGGGAATAAGGAATAATTATATACCCAAGCTTTTTTATTTGGAGATTGTATGCCATAAGCCCAGGCTGGAGGTCCAGACCAAATTAAATAGTATGGGAATTCCAGGTAGTATGGGACCGGACAAACACCTATGACTACCGCATCTGGTATATGGTCTTCCAAGTGTATATTGTACTCTCAATACCAACTGTATTTCAATCAAGAACCTGTGATAGAAATGTATATATAATGAAGAGCAAGTAAATATACAAATTAAGAATCCCTTGCTGGCATAAATATCCATAATATGATTGAATCCATCTCTCCTTTCCATAGAATGAGGACGTACTGAAAAAGTGTGCACAGGAATATCTGGCGCGGGTGAAAAAGGAGGAGCAGAGGTACCATGCCCTGAAAATCCATGCGGAGGAGAAGCTGGACAGGTGAGCGAGGAATCCATGCAGTAGATGCAAGTAACACCATAAAGTCTTATGTGGAGAATCTACTGTAACCCTTGTGATGTATCCCTATAGGGCCAATGCAGAGATTGCCCAGGTGCGTAGTAAGTCTCAACAAGAACATGCTGCTTACCAAGCCAGCCTCAGGAAGGAACAGCTCAAGGTGGATGCTTTGGAGAGGACACTCGAGCAAAAGGTTATAAATATATAAAAAAGATATTTTGTAATCATTCAGTCTACTGTGCGTCTCTTAATGTAATTAATTTACCATTTTTACTCCCCCCTTTTTTAAACAGAATAAAGAGATTGAAGAACTCACCAAGATTTGTGATGAACTTATTTCAAAGATGGGGAAGAGTTAATCTACCACTGATTTTTTAGAGACGCTTGTTTTCCAAGCAGTGTGCACAATGGATAATGCAGAAAAGAGAGATCTCACCTTCTCGTTGTACCTAACCCTGGATGAAACGTAAAGAAGGGGCACCCGAGGCCCAGAAAGCGTGTAACGTAGGCATCCCTCCGCATGCCCTTCCTGTATCAGGGAGGCAGAAACCTGGCTGTGCATCTCCACTTGTCTTGTTATATTTTTTATGAATTTGATATCCAGTCCTGCATTGTGTTTTAAGAGCTCAGAGCTCATTGTGTGTCCGGGAAGAACCCATTGTGTCTCAAACTGTTTCATAAAGGGTGGGAAACCTCAGCTACTGGACTTGAAGTTGAAGCAGTGCCAGCTGATTCACATAAAAAAGACAAAATAATGCATGAAAAGTGTGCTGTAAATAAATATCTTATGCAAAACCTGGAAAAGTCTTTATTATTTAAGGTATCGTAAAACTAAATATACTAATCGGTAAAAAATCAAATCTTATGTAAGCTTCACTCCCCAGATGCTATCGTTCTCTGAAATCTAGTTCTCCAGGTGCAATAAACCATATACCCATTTATTATAACAAAATAAATTATGATTTTACAGCCTTATGGGACCCCTACTTTCAAATCTGAAATCTCTCAATATAACTAGCAAAACATGTATTTCTGGATGTTCAAACATTCATGTTTTTTCCAGTCAGTTTAATTTTTTTTACTGAAAAACCGGTTTTACACATTTCTTTATCACAACATTTCTTATGTCCCCTTCCTAGCCTTTAGGGGAATGATTGTGTCAAGGAAACTCTACAAAACGAAGGAGAATGAAATGGCAAATGCCTAAAGGGTTAATGAATTTGGGCTTGAGGGATGAAGTGGGAATAGCAGATTTAAGGCTTGGGAGTCTTTAGGAGGGATAACGTGGTTGGCAGAAGCTTTTAATTGGAATGAGTTTTTTTTATAGCAGTGTGCGCAAGCCCCTTGACCAGGAGCTTAAAGAAGAACAGTAATCCCGAGGTAAGCAAGGGCCCCACTTCTTTTTCTAGTCTTATAGGAACCCACGGGATGGTTACCATGCGGCTTGCGTACACCCTCCTGTTTCTTGCTTTTTGCAGTATAAAGGAAGGTAAGTCAGTGCTTTGAAGACTGAAACTACTCATAGATCTAGGATACTCAGCTATAGTTCAGGGCTTACTTAGAAACACAAGGACAGCTGAGCTTACATTTTATTTTAACTAATTGGGAGGTTGACCCAACGCCCGAGGGGCCACCCATCAATGCTGCTTCAATAGCACCAAAATATACATTCACTATACCCTGCACTTTATTTAGTTTATGGCTCTAATAATTAACTGGAAGAGGAAATAATAGTCGTTTTAGAGTGAATTCTACCAAAATGGTGAACCCCCTTCAGATAAGCTGCTTTCTCTTTATTAAGCAGCGTTGGGTTGCCATATGCTCAGCACTCTGGAGGCTTTAATAAGATAACAAGCTACTTCATTACAAGGTTTTTTTTACTTCCTCATTTATAAAGTATAATATAATCCATGCTGTACAAATGGGTGGTATAGAGGAACCGAAATTTATAGAGAAGGTTATATTATTATTATTATTTATTATTATTATTATTATGTAGTTTTGTATAGCGCCATGCATTTAAGAGATATTTTTAGTGTTATGTATGATCCCCAATGTATCAGTTGCAGCTTTTCCCCTACCTCTGCATTTCTTCTTTTGTTTATTACAGAAATATATATATATATAATATACAGTATACATAGACTCATACTGTTCTATATTGGCAGATGTTATGTTATGCATTATTTTTACTAGGTTTTGTAAACTCTGGCACTAGTGGAACTGGATATTGAAATTGATATTGAAAGCTCTGTCATAAAATATCCTTGGGCCCCTCCGCGAGCAGTGTTGATGAGCCCCTCTATTTTGGATGTACATGGCTGTGTCTTGGAACAAGCTTAATTATGTCTACTTTTGTTATAGACTGCCCAGTACGCTTAATATAAAGTGTGTGTAAAGCTGAGGTGTAGAACCAAGAGCTGAGAGCATTTGTATAGTATAGCGAAGAGAAGAAGTTACACGAGGAATGTTTATGAAAAAAAAAAGGACTGATTTGAGTTTGAGTCTATAAATCAGACAAAAAAACAGGCAGAGCTGCATGGTTGTTATCTACAGTCAAATCTTTGACTTTTTAACACATATTCTGCTTTTTTAAGTTCAGTCCCGAGGGTATAAAGTAGACTGTTTTTCTTGTAACTGCCATTGCAGACACAAGTACATTTCCATAGAACTTTGCCAATCAGTGGATACTATGTGGAATAAGAAAGAAATCTCAAAATGCATACCAGGCAATCGCTGATAATAAAACTACCAGAAATAATGTGATAATCTGTGTCCTTGGATCGTGAGTCCATGCTAGGGCTTGTGTCCGGGATAATTGTGCACTAATACAGGTGGGGAATATGGCGTGCATAATACATGTATCTGTTTGCCAGGCAGAGGATTACAGTGTTTCTCATGTGTGGGCTCGAATGACCAGGAATGTAATCGCCAAGGCTCCCTCCAATGCCCCAGAGACTCGGATGCATGTGCCATTATCCGTGGGCAGTCCAGTGAGTATTCCTTTACTACCTGGGAGATACAAGTGAGATCAATACATTTGTATAGGGTTTGGGGGAGGGGGTACTAATCCTAAATGGGATTAAATGTAAAAATATTTTTTAATTCACTCTGAGAATACTGGATAGCACCAATAAAAAAAATTGGGTGTTGATGTCTCAACTTAAAGCAAAGCGCTACTCACACTTAAAACACTCTGAATAAAAGAAACCTGCTGGAATGTATAATTATTTTTTATAGATCCTTACAAAACAGTCTCTTGGGAATGGGCAGATTTAACAACTTTGGTCTACTGTTTTCTGCATTAAATGTCAAATATGAATCTAGGGCAGTATTCTTGCTTAATCCTGGGCCAGTCCATGAATGATCCTGTAACCCCACACCTGTCTGCCATCCTTCCATTAAAACCCTTTCTAGCTGGCATGGCTGAGCCTAAAAGAGTTCTCCCTTCTAGCTGACGTTCTAGGTTTGGGTTGGTCTGTTGCTGTGGACCATCTGTCCTTGCCTACTCTTGGTTGACTCCACACGTTACTACCAAGTCCACTTCTTGTGTCATACGCCAAGCCATATCTGCCTCCTTGTGGTCAGGGAAGCTGCTTCAGAAAACTGCCGAATATAGGAGCCCTACCATGAGATTTGCATGCCGTCCTCACTGTAAACTATATCTTCACGGACATCAGAGAGAACATCAAAGAGGACAGCAGTGAACCTTAGTGCTGAGCGGCAAATATAATTGATGACATTCTACTTTTTGGAATGGAATGGAATATGAAGTGTTTCTCCTTTAAAGAATGTTTTATTGGTCCCCTAATTTACTATTACTTACAGTGATACATAATTCACACATTTTACACATTTACACATATTACACATCAAATCCATTAGTTTTTGATGTTCTGATACCATGCATTGTGTGTCAATCCAGGTGGTGTGATGAAGTCCTGTTCCTTCAAGTCATTCTGTGACCGTGCTTTGCGGGAAGGCTCAAAAGCCCCGGGCGTCAGCGTGCAGTGCTGCTTCTCCAATAACTGTAACAGTGGAAGTCAGGGGTCCGGCAGCCAGCTCAGTGCCAGCTATGCTCGTCTCTTGGGGTTTCTTGCATTGGGCCTCTGTTTCTTAATCATTACTTAATGACCTACACTACAGTGTTGCCCACAGCTTTCAAACTCTGTCTGCAGTGTCCGCAATGTGAACCATAGATTATGGAAGAACCAACAAAACAGCCCAAAACAGTCATAGTTAATTTTCTTTCAGACAACGTTCTTACGCAGGTGTAGGCAAAAGGTCTGTACAAAGAGATGTCCACCATGATCCTTGTGACTGCCTACTGCTGTTCTGGCATGAAATTGCAGAAAATGCATAGGATGGTCTCTGAAAGATTTAAATGGTACCATTGCTTAAAACAGAAATAACAGAGCAGATGTTCATGATTTCTTACATTTATTAAATTTTATCACAAGCGACATACTTTTATTATGATAAGGACCATGGTCATTTTCAGAAAAAATAATTACAATATTATTGTCCAATGCATGATTGGACATGTGTTTATAAAATAAATTGTTACACCAATAAAATGTCATAAAACAGATAATATTTCAACTTCTTACCATGATGAGTGTCATTTTCTTTTCTTTTAGTTAGGACTGTCTAGAGATAATTTGATTAGGAGATCAATGTCTTAATAGGGATATTGTAATCAGTTTTAAATTCTGATCTTAGTTCACAACAAAAACTACCTGAAGCAATCAACAACAACAATCAGCAGCTTAACAATGAGGCGCATTAATGTAATAGGGAGGAATAACCAAGAGAGGGCTACCTGGACCAATCCATCGCAATCAGCAATTTACCAACATGGGAGCAGTAAGGTAATGGAGAGATACTGATACAGATCCTGACATTATTGGAAGGATGGCTGCTCCCATGGTATACATGTAAGATAAAGTTAAATCACTTAGTAAAGGATAAGTTACATTATTGCTTTAGTAATCGGTATTCTTTGTATGGACAAAATTATTCAACCTGTATATTTCCTACTGGTTATAAAATACTTCAAATGTCCCAAGTTTAAAGTAGTTGTGGAAGTTAGGAACCCATAGACACGTTCTTCTCTTTCATGTGAAGTCAATAAGTCACATCTGCGTCTATTGCTAAACCCCTCCAACACTGTGGGACGATTGTGGATCATACCAGATGTAAGGACATATGATCTTAATTCCTGCAATGTCCTTTGCTACCGTTCCAAATACAATACACAATCATTTCTTCCTCTAAACAGAACAATTATCATAGCCTGAGGACAATATTATGGAATATGATTTTCTTATACAATACTCAACACATGAACATGAATTATGTATTATAGATGTTTTATTTTTCATTGACTCATTATAGGACATTGCGGGCCATGGTTGTTAAGCATTGACGTCAATTTTTTTAAGACTTTGCAAACATAGAAACATAGAAACATAGAAAGTGACGGCAGATAAGAGCCAGAAGGCCCATCCAGTCTGCCCAACCTCTGAGTACTCTCCTTTAGTACTTGCCCTTATCCTATATCTAGCTTGGCATTATGCCTATCCCATGCTTGCTTAAATGACTTTACTGTATTAACATCTACCACTTCCACTGGGAGGCTATTCCATGTGTCCACTACCCTTTCCGTGAAGTAATATTTTCTGATGTTACCATTAAACCTTTGCCCCTCTAGTTTATGCTTGTGTCCTCTTGTTGCGGTTTTATTTCTCCTTTTAAATAAACTTTCTTCCTTTACTTTGTTGATTCCCTTTAAGTATTTAAATGTTTCTATCATATCCCCCCTGTCCCGTCTTTTTTCCAGGCTATATAGGTTAAGATCCTTTAACCTGTCCTGGTAAGGTTTATTTTGTAATCCATAAACCATTTTAGTAGCCCTTCTCTGCACTTTCTCCAACATATCTATATCCTTCTGGAGATACGGTCTCCAGTACTGTACACAATA
Organism: Spea multiplicata; assembly: GCA_009364415.1. Lineage (NCBI taxonomy): Eukaryota > Metazoa > Chordata > Amphibia > Anura > Pelobatidae > Spea > Spea multiplicata. Next base: position 2,025,546 of record VKOC01000007.1, read on the forward strand.
CTCCAAGTGAGATCTCACCAGTGATCTGTACAGCGGCATGAGCACTTCCCTCTTCCTACTGCTAATACCTCTCCCTATAACAACCAAGCATTCTGCTCGCATTACCTGCTGCTCTACTGCATTGTCTACCTACCTTTAAATCCTCAGAAATAATTACCCCTAAATCCCTTTCCTCACACGTTGAGGTTAGGACAGTACCAAATATTCTATACTCTGCCCTTGGGTTTTTATGCCCCAGGTGCATTACTTTGCATTTATCCACGTTAAATGCCAATTGCCACAGCTCTGACCATTTATCCAGCTTACCTAGATCGTTTGCCATTTGGCTTCTTCCTCCAGGAACATCAACCCTGTTGCAAATTTTTGTGTCGTCAGCAAATAAACATACCTTTCCATCAACACCATCTGCAATATCACTAATGAAAATATTAAAGAGAATGGGTCCAAGTACAGATCCCTGAGGTATCCCACTGGTAACAAGACCTTGTTCTGAATATACGCCATTGACTACAACCCTCTGTTTTCTGTCACTCAGCCACTCCCTAATCCATTCAACAACATTGGGATCTAAACCCAGAGATTGCAGTTTATTTATAAGTCTTCTATGTGGGACAAATGTGTCAAAGGCCTTACTGAAATCCAGATACGCAATGTCTACTGCACACCCTTGATCAATTACTTTAGTCACCCAATCAAAAAAAATCAATAAGATTTGTTTGGCAAGATCTTCCTGAGGAAAACCCATGTTTTTGATCTTGAAACCCATGTGACTTCAGATGTTCAACAATCCTTTCCTTTAACATTGTTTCCATTAATTTTCCCACTACAGATGTAAGACTAACTGGCCTGTAGTTGCCCGACTCCTCCCTACTGCCTTTTTGTGTATAGGCACAACATTCGCTACTTTCCAATCCCCAGGGACAACTCCCGTTACCAATGATTCGTTAAATATATCAGTTAACGGTTTTGCTAGTACACCCCCAAGCTCTTTTAATAACTTGGGGTGTATCCCATCAGGCCCCATCGACTTATTTGTCTTTACCTTAGACAACTGAAGCAGAACCTCCGCCTCGATAAACTCACATATTTCAAATGATTCAGTCTTTTTTCCCAACTGAGGTCCCATTCCATCATTCTCATCTGTAAAAACTGAACAGAAATATCCATTGAGGCAGTCAGCTAAACCTTTATCCTCTTCTACATATATGCCTTTTGTTTTTAGTCTAACTAGTCCTTGTTTAACTTTCCTTTTCTCATTTATATATCTAAAAAATGTTTTATCTCCATTTTTTACTGATAG
>VKOC01000007.1:2026945-2038433 GCA_009364415.1 Spea multiplicata
TGGACATGTGGAGATTTCCTGAAGTTTGTTAGTAAGGGTATTATGATCAGAAAAGGTAAGAAAGCTTTATGACTGTATGACTGCTATATGTGATGGATAGAAAATGAACGAAGTCTACTGACTGCACTAAAAATGCATAGAGCACCTTGTTACACTACTTCGGAGTATAACCCAAGTATATTCCACTATATGAGTGAAGAATAGAGACAGGGCGAGGAAATTGGGGATTTAGTAAAGAGCGGGCTTTGCCTTGATATAACTATCAATGACTGAACATACTATGTGGCACAGGGTATATAAGGTGATAGGAAATTGGGATAAGGAATAGAAAGCAGTGGAAATAGGTCACAAATAATAGTAAATCAACTGATGATGTCACTAATTCAGACTGATCATCCTTTAATAAAGCTCAAATACTGATAATAAAATTGTGTTTTGATCCCTTGTTGTTGTTGGGACAGACAGTAACACTGAACTATGATGTTTTACATAAACTTCAGAGAGTAATAATGATGAGTCGAAGACTCATTCCAGAAGAAGAATTACAACGACGAGAAAGAGGAATAAGTGAGTATATTGTACAGCACTTGCCTTCCGGAATCCCTCCAGAACATCCTTCATTTTTTCATATCTTCGGAAAAGATCAGCCAGTGACTTCTCCACAGAGTTGAGATCTGCTAGTGCCTGCTCCTTTTCCAGAATTAACTGCTGCACTGTGTGATGTGAAACGGACTTCTCTCTCTGCTCATCCTCTGTTAAAAAACACATCACAAGCTTTAATGCGCGTATATCCAAAGGGATGGCTCAGGACAGGCACATCGGATTGCCTCTTCCATCACATCTTGAGATGGAATAGCAGCACCGTAGGGAATAATAGGAAAGCTTATGAGCATTGAGTTCTATAGCATTAACACCCACAATAATATATATTACACCATGACATGTCAGGTTATCAAGATGATAAATACATAAATATTTACGCTAATTACTTCAGATAACAACATGAATATGCCACTTCCCCTACACATATTAATGAATGATGAACATATAGATGGAAACGTTGCTGGAAACACTGTACACAATATACAGATAGATTTACCGACACATAGAGCGCAGGGTTGGGGATCTTACCTGGGCTGCCTTATGTTTGCAAGCGAAAACAAAAATCAAGAAAGCATAATGTACAAAAACAAAACTAAATGAAACGATATTAGCAAAAGCAAAACAGGTTAATTAAAAGCAGATCAGAAACTGAGGCGAGCCAAGTCAGGTGGTTGGGAAATAGTGGAGACTATACCAGGTACAAAGAGATGGGTGAAACGGGCTACTAATTCTAGGAGTTTGCACATTAGTGGGAAATCATGTCTTTGGGGACTGGGGAACTGGGAGCTGCTGACTTGGGATAATGGGAGCTACGTTCCAACAAAAGCTGGACATTGGCACAGCCGATGGACCGAGGTGCAGCCATGTCTGGCTAGGAAGAAATAAAAAGAAATACAAAGAAGTTGGCCATTTGCTTAAAATGAAATTGCTAAAAAGAAAAGTGATGTGCTAAGCCATCAAGTGAGGATTTCTGCAGGATAAATATTTTTTGTGTCTTGCGGCTTTCCGTTAAACTAAATATAAGCTCTTGTTTCAGATTCTTCAGATATATGGAAGACATAATTTACAGAACTATTCAGCCCATCAACTCCATTATTTGTGATCCTTATCTTAGATTCCTTATAGCCATATGCCTATCCCATGCATGTTGTGCCGGTTATATTAACCTCTACCACTTCTGCTGGGAGACTGTTCCATGGACCTATGACCTGCACTTAAAAAGGCATCATCCCATTAAACGTCTTTGAAGCACAAGCTGGTATTTCACATACAGTAAGGAGACCACACCTTTTCAATGTTTTCCTTAAAAGAGAATACTACTTTAGGACAACGTCCTAATTCAATCACTAAGAGCATCTATTATGCGGCAGGGTCTGCCAAAATAAGAAAACTGGTTTACATTGATGTGTCTACGTAATTCATTCTCAACTAAAATGTTTAGTTTCATAAATATTAACTTTTTCAATGCAGGATGGCTGTGCAGTCTTCAAAGACTAGAGCCTGAAACTGCAGTAAAGTATATTAGTAACTACTTCAATGTTGGGCTTCTCACAGATACGGTTAAAATCTAGTCTTGCGTCAACAAAATACACAAAAAGAACACTTACCTATCATTTGTGCTATCGTCTTCTCATATTCTGCGACAATCTTCCTAAAATATAGAAAATAGATATGTTAACAAAGTCTCTCTTGCAAAATGGTCAATAAAGAAAATAAAGGTCTTGCAAATCTAGGGGTTTGATCTGCGTTCCTGTGTGGTTTCTGAGCTGCGTGTGTCCGTCTTGTGAAAAAATCTTCAGACCTATAACACTAAAAGCCTAGATAGCCTTACAGAATAGCCACGGAGAGCTGTCAGGGGGGCCACCTGGTGGCCAAAAAACTGTATCTCACAAAATTATATGAAATACAAATAATTTTTATTTCATATAACTGATTCTCTGCAGCCTCTTCCAGGTTTTACTTTGTTTCAATTGTATCTTGGATTACCTGCTGCTGTATAACATTTGGGCTCTGTCCCTTTAATTGATCCGGAGTTGCTGCCTAATGGGCTTGAGCCATCTATTGTGATGTTTCTGATTCCACCTTATTAAACATTGTACCATGATTCTGACAGATAATGTCTCTCATTCACATGAGTCTATGGATTAGTATTTATTATTGAGGGATTTTCAATGTGTCCAACTAATCTGTGATAATGCAGCGAGAACTTGAGAAATTTCAGAGAGAACACAATCATAACTATGTATTTTTTCTAAAACTCTCCAGGAAATCAAACTAAAGAAGACCTCTGTCCATGACCAGAGATACTGACTACTAACGATGCAGACGCTGAGACTCTGCCTCTTGCTGAGAAGCTTTGCTGGTAATCCACTGGTCATTGCCAGATGGAGGGGGCTTTAGTGCTTGGTATCTGCTGGGGCGTTTGAGGTATAAAAAGCAGGATTACTGGGTGAAAGAAGAGGATTTGCAGGTTTGCTTAAGTTACATTCGGCTAAACCTCACTTAAAGCACTGATGTTGGCCAGGTAAATAAATCTAATACAACAATTGTCACTGCCTTACCTCATCTCTACCACCTCACATCGACTGTCTTCGTACTTCTTCTTCCATTCCACTGCCTCCATCTCTTTGGCAGCAATCTAAAGAATAAGCCAAACTTCATGAGTGGAAGAAGCAGAAAGAAAAACCGGGACTGACTGACAGGAGGGTTACAGTAGGTCAGTCTGTCTTTCCCTGTCCATTGTGCCGAGTGGTATATGTATTGGGGTTTCTGCCCTATGCCTGACCCTGAGAAGTACCTCCAGCCACCATCCAGTGGCTACCTTGCTCAACGAATCCTCCGTCTAATCCTGGAGCTCAACCTCAAAGGAATGTGTGGAGGCCTCTGTGATGTATATAGGCTGTATATAAGGCCTTATCGGCCTATGTATCAGTGACCAAGCAGGGAGCCTAATCGCTTGACGTGGCTACCCTGTGGACCTTGCACCCTAGGCCAGAAGACGCCAATGATTTTGCATGACCACGGTGTTCATGGGATGCCATAATAAGAACTCTTTGACTAGTCTACCAAGAAAGACAAGAATGTTGGCTAAATCAGTTGATTGTTTGGTATACAAGAGATAGAATGTATATTTTTGTTACAAAATAAAAAAAAATTATACATTACTGAAAGTACAAGCTCATGTTTAATGTACCAACAAATAATATTTCTGTCCTTCCTTTAATCGGATACTTGATGAATCACACCACAATGTATTCAGCACTCGGTCCTGTGACATCTAATGGTCATATGGTGGTATCACTCTAAACGCTGCGGTATTGTGGTGCAACACTGACACACAATGGACGTACAATGCCATTTAAATTTCCATTCCAATGCACAATGTCCTACTAGGTCTGGGCTGTATTTCTACTGAATAGTTTTGTGTATGAAAAATGCATTTCACCAAAGAACTGGTAGGTGAAGTAGGACAGCGATAATCTGATAAATATATTATATTATATATATATTATAAGAACTCACCTCTTCCCTGGCCAGCTGGAGCGCTGCATCTATATCAGGCTGCTGGTAAGGTAATAAGAGTCCACTGCTGGATGTCTCCATTGCCACAGCTCGCGAGTATATTGAGTTATGAGGGGGAAGACTAACACCTGTCGACTCATGCTGTAGATCAGAGCAAAGGTTAGTTAACTTTAAAACTGGACTAGCTATGTGGTGGTCCATACCGTACTTGCGCATGCAAAGTAGATGATGCAGGCACTCACAAGCAAGACATATTTGTTAGCACAAACTTGGCAAAATATGACCCTCCATTTAATATCACACTGCCTGAGGATGATGTGAATTTTAGTTGAATAAAATATCACACATTATCTGATTCTACAGAAAAGAGCACACACAGATCATTACTATCCAGCTAGCCCATGATGGATAATACCCCCCCTGATTATTGAACTGCAGCACGGGACTAATCTTTAATGTTCCACTATGACTAACCCTTCAGGCAATGATGATATTTTGTACACAATGACCTCTAATTACCAGTACAACAAGTATTCCTGGAATATATATCCTTACTATCTCCTCATGCATTGGTATTATTATACAACGGTGCCCTTTAGCTTGATGTCAGAGAACATGATCACAAACAAATTAAATGGCTTTAAATATAAAACAACAGAAAGTATTTGAATGAACAAAAACTATATCTCTAAAAATTAATTTAGGTTGTGTAATGTATAATACACAAATTAAAACAATATTGCTTGAATGCTGAAAAACAATAAAATTGGTATATAATATATTATATAGTATATATATAGTATATATAATCTACACAGCTTATTTTTATTTTTCCTGAAAAGACACAGTAAATACAGAACAATATCTGGATATTTTAAACAAGTGTCCTTTATCAACTTTAGAATATTTACTGTTATTTAAAGAAAAGTAAGTGGCGCTAGGATAGAAGGACACACGCGTGCAGATGGATGCACTGGTTCACGGCACACACATCCCAGATACCTCTGCTTGCAGAGAGCACTGGGAGGACATGGAAATGTGCCTGGCTAACTTCAGAGCCTCAATTCGCATGGCTGCAAACTCTAGCTCCTCCTGCTCCAGAAGAGGACAAGCCAAACAGAAGAATTAACCAGCGTAATAAACGGCTGCTTGATATCAATGTGAAGGACAAAGGACAAACCTTGAAGACAGATCTGTCATAAAGCTAAAGAACAAGCAGCAGACAAAGGCAACCAATAGAGGAACATTAAGGGCATATATAACCATCAGAAAAAAATACTGATTACTATAAAAATGTATAGAAAACTTTAAAAATATGGCTTCCGGCTGGGGGCAACCGTATAGCAGTTCTGTAAACTGGGGAGACATCAATTATCTTCTAATTTATATAATTCTTCAATGAATGCTGTAATGTTATTTGGTGCATTTTTAACACACAATTAACATCAAAATTTCCAACTTTAATGGAACAGGCAGGTAAAAGTGTCTGCTTCCAGCACCCGTAACTGCTACATTTTATTGTAGCAGTTGATGCAGGAAATGTAAACTCAATAGTAAGGGGTATGTGAAAAAAAAAGGATGGACAGTAAATAATAGAGGACATAATTATGATAAAGACAGAAAGAGAGCTATTTATAATCATCTAACCGATCTACATACCTGCAGTTTCTGTGCAAACGCCTGTGGGTTCTTCTCTGCTAAATCAGGTTCCAGGTAACTGAGCTGATCGCAGAGCGCAGCTTGATGGGAAATCCGTGATAGCAAAGTCTCAGCAGCCACATAAGTGTCCTCGGGAGAGCCCTGCAACCACAAAAGTGACTCTTACTTACATATCATCAAGGACAACGAAAGACATTCAATAGATCGCCCGTTATTGAGGAAAGGGTTAACTTTTCCAATGAAAATATTTAACTTTTTCTTTCTTTTACTAAGAGCATGCAAACATTATACTTGTTGGTTATAATGTCTCGCATGGACAGACCACACCGAATAAGTGTGTTTTCAGTACATATAATTATAGTGGGTGGCGGATTATAATTTTGTTAAAAGGCTTAGCACCCATTGTTCCCAAATGCAAGTCTTTAAATAATACACTGATTTCAAAGTCACTGAGTAACATGTTCCATCACGCTCTGATACGAGACACCAAATGACGTGTTGAGTTCCTGAGCAATGATTCACATGTTTGGTGGAAGCTAAGTTACAAAGTGTCTGCAGAACTGTATAATTAGACACGCTTCTTCTCTTTTATTAAGTTACCCCCTCCCACTGATTGTTTGTTACAACAGAAATAAACATTAAGATATACAATTACCAAACAAATAAGAACAACTGCTCTTTATAAGTCATGGTAAATCAGGGACAAAAATAGATCTGGACAAACTTAATCGGGTCCAGAGAACGTGCAAGTCAGGATGTTTATGAAGAACTCTTAGCTTCCATAGGTCTTTAACCAAAAATAGTCAGTGTAATGCCAGTGCATACATCATGGGTATTTTCACGGTGTGACAAAATATTCCATCGTAGGACATAAGGAATGGAGCACTGAAGCAGGGATACACACATGAAGCCCCGAAGGAACTTGGGAATTATGGTATATTCTTGCTTAGAGGAAATCCTTGATTACTTTTGCTTTGCCCAGAAAGTTTCTCTGCAATCCATGCAAAGACACAAAAAGTTAATTCTCACCAGCTCCATTTTCCCACTTCCCAGGCCTCCAAGCTCCTCGTCCCTCTGCCGAGTCCAATCTAGAGGTTGGTGGGATGTGTCCTGCATCACCGGGGGAGTCCTAGGGCAGGGCAGCTGTGCGGAGCATACAGTAGACTCCATTCCATCAAAGCTAGAACTGTAGTGGACGACAACAATGGCAATATCTAAGTGTCCTCAAGTGTAATGCAGAGACTTAGTTACTTCACCATTTACAATATGACGCATGACACCACTTGTAAGATAATCAGTAAACGCCCGTTGCCTCATTGTAGTAAATAAAGGCACACTCGGTTTACTTACTCTGTTCCTGGAGTGCAGGTCTCAGAGAATTTAGCTGGTGACTTCACAGGGCTTTCTTGGTTTGCGTCAAACATAAGGTACAAGGACTGCGTCTGAGGTACATCACGGAGCTGCAATATGAGATAAAAGAAGCAGGGACCGAATGGACTAAGAGGTATTTTATTTCATCTGCTCTCATGCACTACCCGCCCCTCACATAAATCCTTTTAAAGGTAACGGCCCTGTTCGTATGTTTTTTACAATGAACACTCAGTTCTTGCAAAGTTCTATGTGAAATATTGTGCAAGTAAACAGTTTTACAGCACACCCAAACATTTCTGCTTGTAAAACTGACTTTGAACTTCTCCATACTCTACTCTAAAACACAGCGTCAATTGTACATGAAATGCTTCACATATAATAAATATATATATATTATCGTCAGAATGAAGTCTTATGTCCCTGTCCTAGCTGAGGAAACATGTGCTAATTGTTGATATATGTTAAGTTCTGGCCAAATGGGAGGGAATGCTTACCGGAGAGCAAGTTCCTGTTTTCTCCATATACTCAATACTGTATGAGTTTCCATATTCTATGTCTGTAAAAAGTAGAAAAAGAGGAACACATCAAAAAAGGGATATAAATCAAGATAGTTGAAAAACAGGAATGAAGGTGGAGTTGTGGTGACATTTTTCTTTACTGAACCTGTCTACATACAGAGTACTAGCTTCTCAGAACAATACTGACCGTGGAGTCGAGGACTATCAATAGTGAGAAATGCAGTGGTGGGATGGACAGACAGCAGAGAAGACCAAGTTATTTCTCTAAACCCAGCCATCACTGCACAAACCATACGTACATATACATTTCTTCATAGATTTTGGGACTTATTCACTAAACCACAACTTGGAGGTGAGTTCAGGCGAGATGAACATTTGCCAAACACTGCCGCACACTCCTCCTGCATAAATAAATCCTTTATCCAAAGTATACAATATTTCTTGCATGAAATCAACCTCAACTTAAATCTTAAATAATGTCCGCTCATGTATACCTCTGCAAGGTGCCAGATAGACATGATTAATGCATTACATCTTACTGCAGGCACCTATGTTTTTGTGTTTTATCATCATATTTATGGATACATCCCCTCCTGGCTACTAAAATGATTGCTGAGCCTCACACTGGCCAAATAAAACATTTTTTATGAGGGATAACAATTACGTTTTTTATCCATGTTGTTATAATGTACAGCACTAATTCAAACAATTGGCGCACGCTCACCATCTGTAGAAGCATGGAACTGGTTCTCGTTGACAAAACTGGTGATATCGGAAGGCTGGGGGTAGTCTGGCTTCTCTGGTTCCAGATCTACAGCCATGCACGTCCATTTCTGCCCGCTGACTGAAGAAGCCAGCTTCTCTTCATCCGTAGCATGGTCCTCCGAAGTGATTACAGGGGGAATGTCAGATTTAGGAGGTAATGTAAGCTCCTGGAGTTATGTGAGACACAAACCTTTGTAGTGTTAGTGTGAGGTGATGAACCAGAAACACAGAATACCGCTTATAATAATGCAAAGGAAGTGGTAGCGTAACATGTTATTGTATGAGGAACTGTAATATAGAAGAGAGGCAATTGCTACAAATATTGGTAGAGATCTTAACATCACTTAAAGCTGCCCTGTAGGGCATAACCAGGGTCACTCTCAAGACATTGCCTATGCAGAAAGGCTACTCGTGCCCTCAATGTTCTAGAAGGGTACATAAGCTAAAATGGATCTGGGTTCTGTGTGAGGATATGCATCCATTACAAACAGTTTGTATATTCATATGCAAAGCAACTGAATCTATCGGAACAAACCTCAGAGCCGTTTTCATTGACAGGGGAACGTTTCGGTGATTTCTTCACCCTAAATGTGTCACTGAAACAAAAGATACACAGAATTTCAGTCATGTTAGCCTCAAAATACCGTAGGTAAAATAAAAGTAGGAATGTGCTAAGATGATTACACAACTTTGCATGGGAAGTTGCTTTCATGTCTCACCTTCTTATTTGTTTATCTTGTTGAAAAATATAGCCATACTGTATGCAGTGTATTAGGGGCTATGGTCAACCTTTGGGACATCTCAAAGAGAAGCGTTGGTGGAACTGGTTGGGGGTAGACAGGGCTAGAGCTGTCCCAGGGGCCCCATAATCATTTGTGATCCCCAAAGTCTCCTGAGCAAACTCAGGGCGTCCACCTTCCTCAGGGGGTTATATTATTATCCCATGAGCATGAGAAAGGAAAATGAGGCATGGCTTGTGGTTTAGGTGTGAAGATGATTAATGGAATGAACACTTCAGCAAATATCTCCTCTGGTAAGCACACAGTCAGCTTTTATTAATGAATAATCTTAAAGAATTTACTGCATGATTGTTTGCATCGTAATTATCTTTATGGTATTAAATATACCTTGAATATATTTGAAATGAGGAAGTATGTTAACAAAGGTCACCCAATATTACTTAGATGACGTTATTACTGAAAAGTGTTTAATCAATGAGGTTCTGTGTATACCAACGGTGTTCTCCAGTAACCCCTGGGTTTTAGTTAGGCAGGTCATTTAAAGGGAAGCTCTGGAGAATTCAGGGTGACAAAGTCTACAACGGAACAGATTTAGTTGCTTCCATCAGCTGCCGGAAGTGCTCCACTAAATCTGACAGGGTCTAAAGTGGTTGTGAGTCAATCTGAATTATAGCTGGATTCATCTAATAAATCACAAGAGGTTTTTCACTGGTGGATAACAACCTGGCAGTTACCAGGATAAACTAAGAATCACCACTGGTATAATGATTAAAAACAAAGAATCAGCACAACTCATTGGTCTACTGTATTAGAGTAATTATTATTAGGACTAATGAGTGCCCATGCTGACCCCCAAGTCTACTGCTGGAGCTGCTCTTGGTGTATTTAAATATGGCAGACAGCTTTCCACCGAGGGCTTTCCACCTTTTCCCATATACATAAAGCATTCACATGCTAGCACATTCTAAGTATTCCCATTCTCCATTAACATATTGAAAATGGGAATTGGAATGGGAATGGTCTTTTAGTTAGATAGAAGACTCTTTCAACTGCTCAGTCCCAGAGGAGTGCACCAAGTACACGAACACGTTCATGGCTGTAGTGTTTGGAAGCCTTTTCACATGCATAAAATACATAAACGCATGCAAAGGTAGGAGGTTATGGAAACTGATAGTGCTGATGTTACTTACAAGAGAGAACAGACAGACACGACATCTTCTACCATCCTACAGACACAGAGACAAAGAGACAGACAGACAGAGATCGTGTGCCCAGCTTGTGATACACACTCTGTGTTGACACAAGCGTAAAAATCCACAGTATTAGACAGACTGATTCCAGTGTACTGTACAAGGCAATTTCCAGCCAACTAAACAGAATCCACCACCTATCTCCTGATCCTACAACTCAACCATTACAACAGATTAACAAAAGATATGCTAATTGAGAAGATTATGTCTTTCTTTTCAATGTACATTTTACAAAGCCTGTTGTAGGGTGAAGATCCTGGCTGCTCATTTATTCTATAGAAACGCATGATATACAGGGGGTAGTTTGGCCATGAAAATTCTCATGCTTCTTCAGCCATTGTTGAAATACAACTTGAAGATACCTGAAGAATATGGGAGTTGTAATAAGATGACTATAAAGAAGCGACTTATTTTATATCTACCGTATTTTATGACGGTATATTATATGCAATGTTTTTACTGGTTATACCATTTATTGTTAGATTTTTCTCTACTACTACTAGAAATATAAATCATACAGCAACAAATTCAAAAGAAATCTAAAGGTTTTATTTATTCCCAAATGTAAAAACATGTTTTAAATGTGTGAATACCGCATCTAGTCCTTTGCATTGAGCATGGCAATTAACTAAGTGACTTTCCATAGCTGATCTTTCTATGCTTGTGCTACCACATCACTATCCTTTTGAGAGGGCTGAAGGGTAGATGCATTCTTAAGTGCAGTAATATTCTATATTGCGCTTATATCTGCCATGCTATGTGGACGGTGGAACACTTACGTCTTCAGTGGTGTCTTTTTCTTCTTAGCTGGCTTATTGCTCTCTACGTTGTTTTGCTCATTAACACTTGTTGGTATCTCAAAAGAAGCTGGCATTTTTGCAGGAGACTCCGATCTTTGACTAGTGGGCTTAAGTTGTTCTGAAGGCTCCTGGCCAGCTGTAGGGGAATCAGGCAACTTCCCACTAGAAGAGAAGGGGTTAAAATTTGGGTCATCCCATTTATCCAAGTTGTACGTATAGGATCCTTTTCCGATGGGAATGTCATCAGGGTCAACAGGAAT
>VKOC01000007.1:2038533-2051211 GCA_009364415.1 Spea multiplicata
AATGTTTTATAGGTAAATGCATTGCTAGAATGAATTAAACTTCCAGAACACAGTTCATAGGGCGATACAGGCAGCTGTTCATGGAGCCCACAGCTGCCCCTGTCAACCACCGTCTATCACAAAGCAACTTACGGGGGATAAAAGAAACAGGAATCGTGTCCTAGCCTAACAAGAATGGGAAACACAAGCTGTTTAAGGCCGAATTAATGAAGTCAAATAGAGTTTGCAACCTGTTTTATTTTGTATAGGAACTTGTTAAATACAGCTTTGTACTTTGTGACGTATGTGTGGCTCAAGGCACTCTCACAAACATGAGTTACTGTAACTATATGGAGTACGCACTTCATGGAGACTTCTGAAACTAGTCCTTTGTATCGTTTTCACATGAAAGTGATTAACAATGTTGCAAAAACCTCCCAGCACTTAAACATAGAAACAAAAGAACAAGTAGATGACCTGGAGTGTCCAACAAATAAGTTAGGGAGAGCGCTTTAACCATCACAGTGTAGATGCCTAAGCCAACCGTTTATCAAGCTTCAGTATCCCCGTCCGATTCATGCCAAGCTTTTTGGATGCTAGTACAGAACAGGTTGTCACCACGCTTCTGATGCGTGCTGCTGTAACTTTCACATATTTGGGAATAAAATCATTAAAAAATGTTGTTTTGGATTTCTAGTAGGCTACGTATATAACCCTGTTATTCATCCTAGTGATGCATCGCTTACATGCTGTTGTATACCTTGCATTACTAGCCATGTCGTCACAAAGTCATCACATTTTAGGAACATTGATCTAGCTTATCATGTGTTTCTACTTTCAGGCAAACACATATTGCAAAGATTGCACGTTTAGATGAATTAACTCCTTTACATTAGCGAAACATATATATTTACAGTAAATGTGAATGATACATTGTGCTCTATCTCCTCTATCTCATCCAGAGAAATGTGCGATGTATTCTTCAAACGGAAATGATCTCTTCCTTTACAAAACATATTCTCATTAATTCCTCTGCATTTAATCTCCACCACTAGGATTGCACGTCTATAATACATAATGCTAATAAAAAATTAGATTTTCCATAATGTAACATCCGACTGACAAATTTGACTAAGCTTATTTTTTATTTGTGCTAATAGAACGTTTTACCGGGAGACCTAAGAATTCCATGAGTGAACATCCCTATGAACATGCAGACACTACATATGCAGTCACTCCATTCCATCACAAGACATCAGTGCCATGCATTCCGTGACACGACAGAGAGGCTGTGTGGTGTCTTTCAAAAGCTAATTTCGGATGAAAGGGTTCAGACGTAGAATAGCAGGGGGTCATTCTGTAGCAGTTCGAGGTACTGGCAGAGAGTACATTGGAGAATAGGATTGAGGACACAGGAAAGCGTTGTTGGCAAATATCCAAATGCCACACAGCTGCTTGAAGCTTATTAGAGGACGTTTCTATCCAGCATGTACAGTATATGGCAGTATTCATGTGTATTCAAAAGAATAAAGGAGAAGGCAGAATGGGGTCAGTTCTCCAGATCTCAAATCTTAGATCATAGAAATGTAAAGTCTGCGAGAGATGGTTTCATACGATATAAATGAAAACACAGACATCCAAAATGTAAGCTTTGCTGACAATGACCTGTTCTTAGCATCCGATTTCTGTCAGTGAATAAAAAAGACTTAAAACGCGATGACGCATGAGCACTGCATGAGCTGAAGTGCTGTTGATTCCTTGAATGTGATTGAGATCTACAGACAAAGTGCATTAAATGCAAGTGATAGTAGGTGGGAATGAAATAATGCTGTAGGTAGTCATGCAAGCCACTGGTTTGGTGAAGAACCTTTAAAGGCTATCTCAGGGCTCCATCTTCCAAGGCTTAGTTGCCAGCCAATATAAAACAGAACACATAAGGTTTCGGGATAAATAAATACATTTTGGAATAAGTGCTTGCGGCTTTTCCACTAGTGCCGCACTGGACTGGGGACAGCAAACATAGGGTCACGGAGCTCGGTCACATCATACATGCTTTAAGGAGATTAACGGCGACCAGAGTGGATTAAGTTGTGACAGAAACATGTGTCAGAGAGAAGCGGGGGGATTTACTCACATGTTTTCGGAGGGTTCCCTTCCCAGGCTTGTGGCCTGTCCCTGCTGCATTGCTGACTCAGTCCCTCCCATCCTCCTCAGGCTGCAGGTCGGCACCCAGCCTCCCGCACTGTCCAGACAGCAGTGCCTGGCCAAGAGCAGGGCCGTGCGGAGGAGAGCAGCGCGCTGCTGCCAGCTCTGATACCCGGCACGAGGCGACCACAGATAGGAACAGCCGGCCCTTCCCTGACACAATCCAATGCCACGCACAGCCGCGATGCCAGGCAGGACGCAGAGATGGCACCGTCATTCACATATAATTCTAAGCACGGACCGTGATTGTCTTTGTGCGCTGCTTCCGTCTAGCGCTGTCACTGTGTCACAGCAAAGACTTCAGACAACCTCTTTAGTTCCCAGCACCATCACTGGTAAAATGCAAATGGCTGTAGCACACCGTGTGATGATGCTTGTCTTTCCAGGCAGCACAATGAAAAAGCAGGCAAGAAGGGGGAGGGGAGACGAGAGGACTGGAAATGCTCGTCAATGAGAGAAAATTGGGAATCCAGCTCACTCCGGTACATTGCCCTTTCATGTAGGAAAGATTCCTCATGTATGATCCTCAGATGCAGGGTCCCAGGTAATTATAAAATATGTCAGCTGCGATGGCAAAGCTCGAGCATCAGCAGCGCAGGCTCCAGAAGCAATGGGAGAAGGAGGGGGTGACACTGGTTTTACTTAACTCTTTCATTGTTGGTTTCAGTGTAGGCAAACGGATGCAATGTTCTCGCGGAGGTAGAGACCCAACTGAAACATCTTCTTCACATGCAAGGCATTCAATGCACCAACCTCTGCAACAGCAGAAACGCACCTGATGCACCCACAGCACAACACAACAAAATATATTGTGCTTTCCCCACAATCCATTACAAACATCACCTATATCGGAGACTACTGTGACCCCACAGACATAACCAGCTAATCCTTTCAAATCTAAGGGTAGACTGATGTTGACTCCAAATCCCTTTACAATTTACCAAGTGATGAATGGTCTTATTGGGTAGTTGGAATCGGCACAATATCTTACTATATCATGTCTTTCATATGATCATTGCAAACGTGGATGACTGTGGATTGTCCTTTGAATGGAAAATCGAGACGACAAACCAGAGAACGGTATCCGATATTCTGGAGAAACACAGATCAAAGCACTAAACAATGGAAGAGACAACTTTGATGTGAATCCATTCTCCATCTAGCCAGAGACAAAGGAGGTACAGATATCACATTCTGCCTCCCACTGAGACATCTGACACTTATTCATACTGCAGAATAATATGGTCTCTACCCACTAAAATACACCAGTTCCTTCCATACAAATTCCAAACTGGGTGACACCGGTGAAATTGCATTCAGTTAGAATGTAACAGGTAGCATGTTGCATTCCTTTTTTACATATTAGCAAGCTGCTGTCTGTTGAAACAACGGATGAGCGGCCTTCTGACCAATTCCAAATCATGTTGTAAGCTTGTTTGAACAGGGCCCTCCTCATCAAAATGTTATGTTGCTTACTACTTGTTATGCCCTGTCTACCCATTGTACAGCGCTACAGAATATGATGGCACTATATTAAACAACACTTTTTTTCAAAAAATCATGTTGTATGGAATTTGAAAAACAATGTGAAATCTTGGAAGTGGTAGCAAAATTCAGCCAGAAATCTGTTTCTTTATATACATGTGTTCTTGTTTAGTACATAATTAAATTAGTAAACAGTGCCTACCATGCTTATAACTCCCATTAAGCTCACATTACACCATTATGCAAAATGTGTCCCTGGGCTGATGGTGCAGTAGATCTCATGCTAGGTCAGTCTTTGGTTAGCTGAGCCCAATGGGACTAGTAGCCCAAAACCAGGTAGAGGCCATCTATTGCTAAGCCCTGTCCCACACACTCGTTTGTGATCCTGCCTTTATAAAGATGCCAAGGCTTATTTGCTGTGTTGCTTGTGTTAAATCTCACCTGAAATATCTTAATCTTGTTACACTGTTGTCCCCATGCACCCTAGCATTAAATGCTGTTGTGTGTATAGCTACAGAGGCAGTGACTGAAACCAAAGGATATGAGTGAGAGCTTGGAGTCCAGACTGCGCAGATGGAAGCATCATATCACACTCACATTAGGAGACCATCTGTCAGGCTGTAACCATTAGCCTGGCACAGGCAGTAGGGTCATATCAAGCTTCTGACCCGAGCAGAGAGTAGGGTACAGTGAGATGATGGGGGATTCGCAGAGTACTGATGTTAATCAGAATTGTAATTGCTGGGTGTGTGCTGAATTATTTCTTTGTTTTGTGTACTTATAGCCACAGGACAGTCGAGCTCTGCACCATATTAATACAAACAAAGCTTAACAATAATAATAATACAGCGCTACGGAATTTGATTTACTATAATAATAGTCCTGATTACTGATCGACTACTTGCCATCCGGCACACCAGGTACAGCGGGCATATACTGGATATGCAGAGCCACACACAACATAAGTATAACAATGTAATGCGCAGGAGCATGTATCCAGCCGGTGGCACAATATATGTTACCAGGCGGCCATTAGCCTTAAATTGCCAGGGTTACTTAATACATCCCGGTCTGGCTCTGTCGTCTCCTCTGTCAAAGGAAACACTGCACTGCAGTACTTTGTAATTCCTTGTCTTTCAATTATCATTACATTTAACGCACCATGTAACTTAATATACATTAATAGCAACACCATAAAGCAGAATCTTATGCTTATCGAACAAAACAGATCAACAAAAGGCTGCAAACATAGGATGTCAGAGGTTATTCATAAAACTTTTCCTTTACATTACGTAATGTCCCGTAATACAGACCGTATTTCATAACCTGTTCTGTGACCTACAATGAACTCTAAACGCAATTTCCATTTCAAATATTCTTCCCTGTCTTGACTGTGATAATTTAGTGATGTCATACATCTGGATTTTTTCTTTGCAGGGTTGCAGGCCTGTAATTGACCTTTGGCCTGTGAATGTACGAAACTGTAATTATACCGAGACAACAGATAATAAAAATATCACTATAATTAACATCATTCTGATTTTTTGCTGCATTACTGGAAAATCAACCACTCTCAGATCCTGTTCCACAGATAATGTATGTATATATATTATTATATATATGATAATACACACACACACACACATTAATATATTATATTATATATATATTATTTATATATATATATATATATATATATATATATATATATATATGCATACTGTGTATTCCTTTTCCAGGTGCAAGATACTGCTTTTTCTGGCAACTCGTGAAAGTCACCTGGTTACTTTAAAGGTCATCCTGTACCTATTGATTTCATCGTTGGCCTGTTTTCAACAGAGCAGGCACTGTTCACCAAACAGAAGGAGACAGCTCAATGTGTTTGTGTCTTGGAACATTGTTGATGACACAACAAGGAAGAAAGAACAGCTCTAAAGACGTTCAGTGTCTGGAGCAAGTAAAAAGGAAATTCACATAATATGTCCGGGTGAATTAAAAAAGGCAATTACTTATTGAGGACTACGTTTGCTTTCCCACGCCAAAATGTAAATATAATTTAAGGCAATTTCAAAAATGTATATTTCACACAGCAGTATTAGCTTTAATATTAAGCATGCTCATTAAGTGAATATGCTTCGTAAATATTAAGTACTCATTTTACAATCTCTAGATCGTATGCTTGTTTGAGCAGGGTCGTCCTTGCCTGTTGTTTCTATAAGTCAAAATGTTATGTTATATACTACTTGTTATGTGCTGTCTACCCATTGCACAGCGCTACAGAATATGATGGCGCTATATAAAACAATTATTAATCACAACTGATTTGCCATTCAGAGATCTGATTAAGGCTACTTTTTGTGCAACATGAATCAAATCATTAAGCCTTTCAATATCGGGAGGGAGGCTGTGCAATAAATTAAGCAGAGCACTCCTCTGTAAATGTTAAATAATGGTTAGCTTCCCATTTGGTAAAAAAAGTATGTACCTAGCGAGGCTCCTACTTTAATAACGTATTTACCCGAATATAGGCCGCACCCCCCCCCCCCGGGGTTTCTATGGTGGAGCACCTGCGTGACATAACCTTCCGGCGTTCCACCACTGAAACCCTGGTGGTAGTGCTGGCCACAGCTAAGCACCAGGGAGTCTGGGGGTACATCGGTAAATTGGGGGGTGGCATATCTAGGAAACAGATTGGCATTTCAGGGGAGCAGAGTGGCATTTCTAGGGGGCATAAAGCATTTCTGGGGGGCAGATTGGCATATCAGGGGAGCAAAGGGGAATATCTTTAAGTAAGGTGCATTATGAATTAAGGGGGACCTTAAAATGGCTATTGGTTTTCCAGATTTCTGTTTATATATAACATATGCTGACTAACTGCATAATAGATACCAAAAATGTGAAAATACATGTATTCCTGTGCATCAGGTAAAATAATGTTTAACCATTCCACTAATGTGTATTTTTTCTTTAAATGCTACATACTTCAATACTGTAACACACAGAAATGACATAATTATGACATAATGTGGAATATCATGCTTGCCGGGTCCCTATATCAGAGGGCGTTAGTAATCTTACTATTACTTGCCACTAAACATGGAAATTATTACTGTTCTTCTTGTTGGGACACTCACTTTGAAGTCAACAAGCGTCATTGTAATTTGACCAAACTCAAGCTTGCCGTGTCCACACATAAAACACTTTTTACAAGGAAGCTATTGTCAGAAATAACAGAAATGGGAGATAATGGGGTGGCTCACCAGGAAATGACAACTCAAAATGTTAATTTATAGCAAAAGTAAAAGGAAATTGTGGGTGTTTACATTCAAGTAGTTGCTTAGCAAAATGACATTGCATGTATATTAAGTAGGTAATCAGGGATTGTTATTCAGTAACCATCATGTGCGTAATATATCACAAATAAAGCAGCATTGTATAATGTTATATAACACACTAGTTCCAGGGAATTCAATGTAAGTCGCAGTGCCCAGATCCCCTAACATCCTATTGTATATAAGCACTGGACATATAGCAACGGGCTTTCTATTGTATGTCTATGGTATAAACTACCCGTTTCCTAGGATACGAAGCAAATAGATTGTAAGCTTGCAAACAGGACTCTCTTCAATTAATGTATCGATTTCTCTCAGTCTGGCAGTTCTCATTTTGTCTTTCCCCTTGTTTATATGTATTGTAACAATCACTGTGTAAATGGATGGTGCTATATAAAAAATAATAATAATAATAATAATAATAATAATTATTATTATTATTATTATTACTATAAAGTGTTGATCAATCAATGCTTCATATTTTATTGTTTTCGGTTTTAATATAGCTGATGAAATAAAGCATCTTTCACTTGGCGACCTGTTATAAGACATTCAACTCCCCTATCCTTTAAATTCAACAACTGATACTCTGTAGAACACACAACGTTATTTTCTGAACAGCGTTACCTGATACTGTAACACCATGATATAAAATCTTATAAATCAACATTACTCACCGCATGTGACTCATACGTAGCTATAACAAAGAACGCAAACAAACCACTTGTCTCTATCATGGGAATAGGTCATTACATGAAACTACTGGTTTTCAGGTACAAAGGTCTCAATATAGTTGAAGAAGTCATTCTAAAGAACAGGTGAGGGAATCACAAAGCACACTTTTTTAGTATCTAGAATGCAAGAATTTGTTTAGTGGTCATACTAATGCAAATATTATTTCTAGTTTCAGTGCTAACAATCTGTATAGCAGTCTCTTCCGTACATCTCTTCATGGACATTGTTGGTTTCTCTCATTAGTGTTTGTGGATCTGTGATTGCCTTCTTTATTGGACCACATCCTATAAATCTGCAATCCTGAATGTTCCTAAAGCTGTCTTGGGATCTTATTTTACATTTATCTCCTGTCCTGATGTTATTTCCCTTCTCTGACCCATTACCCCAGCGATGGCGAATCTATGGCACACGTGCCACAACTGGCACGTCAAGGACTCTGTTGTGGCCAAGGGCCAGGTTGCCAACTTTAAATTGGCCCAAAATAAAGGGAGGTCATTCATACAGACCTCTGTTTTACTGCTCCCACGACGGCTATTGATGTCACATCTCGGCAATGGAGCACTGAAACAAAGGTCTGTGGGAACCGATCCCCAGCTCCCATCACAGGAACTAACAAAGGTAAGAGATGGGGAGAAAGGAGAGAGATTGAGAGTGAGAAAGAAGAGGGATAGTAAGAAAACAGAGAGATAAAGAGAAAGATACAGGGGAGAAATAGAGGAGCGGTTGCAGCAGCATCTGCTATGGGTGTAAGGTGTTTAGTGGCTTTTCAGATGGAACCCATGTGCTGCTGCCATAATGCAGATTATTCTTCAATTCGCTCCATTTCTCACCCAACAGAATTATATACATATGTCTCCAAAATAAACGGTATCTACCAAGCAGTGTATGCATGTATGTATGTGTGTGTATGCAAGTGAGTGTGAGTATCTGCTTGTGTGTGTTATGTGTGAAAACAACACTGCACTACCCCACGGGTAGGCACCAAAAATGCAGCGTTGGCACTTTAAGGTCTACAACTTGGTTTCATGCAGTAAATTGGCAACCGGAATATCGGCTACCCCAATGAAGGACAGCAACTTAAAAAAGGAGAAAAGAGGAGAAATAATCATTCACATCCTGAGAAAGGGACATACAGATGGCTCCTTCCATAGTAGTCACTTAACTTGGCTTACTTATACTTCATAAACATCCCGCCACTAAAGCTTCAAGTTATGAATGACTCAAAACATTAACATATCTTCCAATCTCCATATAGCCCCAGGGCTGAATCTCCTATTGGGCAGTCAGCACATTCTGAGGGTGTATGACATCAACGAACCAATGGTGCTTATAGATAGCACTGAGAAAACTAAGACATGCTACAGGACAGTCTGGGGCAGGCCCACTTTATGTGTAACTCTCATCACATTCAGCCAGCCACAGCCCCACAGCTGTTGATGGCCTTTGTATGCAAACATGTCACAAACCTCAGCTTGCTATATATAAAATATATGTCATTTCAGGAAAATAAATCAAGCCACTGAGAGTTATTTCTTACTGTACTAAAATCTCCCTTATAATAATGTAAGTCAGTGAAGGGTTAAACAATACCATATAAGGAATAAGAATCTGTATGATGAGAGCGGTGCAGCCTCCTGTGTATCAGGAGTTCATTCTGTAACATGACTGACAGCGCTCGTACCCTCAATTCACGGCTTGAAGGACTGATATGGCAGAGAGAGGTGTTGGTCACGTGCTGCACAGTAGAAAGTTACTGACGTCTGCCTGTTCTTTTATTCCTTTGACACAATTTACCAATAATCTGAATGCCATCACAACACTCTGTACTGGTACTAATACCCTTTTATCATGTCTCTGCGCTTGTTTGTCTACCATACAGCATTGTGCGCTTTTGTTTACTTTTGCGTGTAAAAAAATTTAATATATCTGATCTATCTTCTCGTCTCTGAGAAGATGGTAGATAAATGGAGCAGCCTCCCAGCAGAAGCGGTAGAAGCTAATACAGTGAGGGGTTTTAAACATGCGTGGGATAGGCATAAAGATATTCTGAATCTAAGGCAAGACCAACAACTGATTAAAGTCTGAGTCTTTCCATGGAAACATAGACAGACTAGATGGTTCTTATCTGCCATCAAATTCTATATGCAACAAGTGCTCTGCGTCACATCATTCTGTAATACGTCTAGCGTGTAGACTAAATAATCACCAGCAGCACTTGCTATATCCTCTGCGTTCCATCCGCATGGTAATCAGGTTTTCCACGGCTCTCCCATACGCTAGACTGGTGCCAAATTACACCACTGTCCAAAGGGACACCCTGTTCTCATTGTGCACCCGGCTTCCTGAGGTTTTATCTTCCCTGTTAGTTTCCCCACCGTCAATATTTTGCTCTACTTTCCAATTTAAATCCCACTTTGCACATTTTCTCTCCTACAAATGACTTCACCTTATAGTCTAATTGTTCCCCTACGTATCTATGCCTCTATATACTTCTTCTCTACGCCTTCTATCTACCTACAGTACATTTTGTCAGGCATGAAGGTCAAACAATACACCCTAGAAATACAGTAAAAGTTATCTATACCCCGTACCGTCCACTAACACCCTGTGTGACTGCCCACTCACCGCGCTCTGCCGACTGTAGATCCCGGGGGTTAAATAATCCAAGAAGTGCCTTTAATTCTTCGCTTCCCAAGCAGGGGGTGGCGGGGGAAGCATTACGAGTACCCCACGCCGGTGTGTGTCAGTGTCCTTGAACAGGCAGCATGCATTCCGGACACGGCAAACTTTACTGCTTCTCAGTGAAAGTTGAGACACAACAAAAGGCCGGGGAATGGAATGAAGTCGTATCTGGGAGGGGCAGAGGCTGTCTCTCTCTCTCCTCCTTAGGGAAGGGCACTGCGAAAGCTCCCAGGCAGACATGGGGTCCTGAACAGGGCCACTGGAATCTGTGACACGCTTTACAGCGGCGTGTCTGGGCACTGCTGGGATATTCCTACCCCAAAGGGCAAGAATGAAGAAGGGTGGTGGAATGAAAAGAGTGTGCCTCGGGGTGTACCCACAGTGTACATGCAAGAAACAGCACGCAAGATACTGGGAAGAATACAATCTCAATTCAAGGAGAAGTTCTGACCCTCTATATTATCCTCCGTGCATACAGGGAAAAATAAAACCAAGAAATAAAACAGAAGACTTATTACTTTGAACCGCTTTAAGAATTTCACTACTTTTGGTTGCTTCTGCAAGTTACAAGAAGCAAGTTTGTTTCATTTCGGATTGTATCGTAAAACCTGTTACTGTTTGTAGATTTGAGAACATTTTCCGTTGTAAAATCTAAGAGATCCTTTCCTTTGTTTGTTTCCCCTCGGTTACTGCCAGGCGTATCCTTATGTCAGACCGTTTGGGCGCAACCTGATCCAACACTCAGCCTCTGCTCAATCAGAAATGTTACCGACTTGTTATCACGGTTATGTTGCCAAGAAGTAAGTGTGATGTGAGCTGCAGGGCGCAACAACCACGGCAAGCAGATGTATAAACGCTGCCATTCAAAAGCTTGGGGTCACTGAGCTGTTTTCATGGAAAACAAATACTTTTCTAGCTGTGTTAACGTATATGCCAAAAGCTTTTCTAATGATCAGTTAGCCTTTTAAACGTAAACCTGGAATCGTGAACACAACGTGCCATTGGAACTAAGGCGTGATGGGAGTTATCGCTAATCCTACTCCAAGTTTAAAAGCCTAATGTATCATTAGAAAACCCTTTGGCATATAAATTAGCACAGCTAGAATTTTCTTTGCTTTCCATAAAAACAGCTAAGTGATCCCAAACTTTTTAATGGTAATGTATATATAAAACAGAAAGAAATGTTGGTATAGTATTCCGATTGATAGATTATAACATTATATAACACTATATGTCTCTATACTGGGAAGCTGAAGCCAACAGTGAAGAGGGACTTTTTACATCTTGATTATCCAAGGTCTATCGCAATGACGTGTAATGATTACGTAAATACTAATATATTAAAATTGTAGGGTTAATTACAGAGGCTGGTACACTGAGGTCTTTTATATCTTGGTAACTATTTCACTTAATTGGTCTAGTAGTGTGTTTTTAAGCCCTCTTATATCTGAGTAATCCATACAGCCTGCCTGTTTTCTGCAGTTTTCAATTTTTGCTGCCTCCCCTATTAACTATTAACCACTTACAGGCTAATCAGTTCTTAAAAATGCCTTTCCTTCTCCAAACACATACAGGAACTGAGATAATATTAGTCAAGAGACACATGTCCTAGAAAGTGACGCTATATATCAGTCAACAAATTTAATTCAAATTTTAGCTGATCCAAATTTTAAATTACACTTAAAAATAGTATCACTGTATATACTGAAGTTCATTGGGACTTATTAAAAGATGATAGAATATTTATAAAAAAGTAGGCTATTTTTTATATTCCTTATATAAAACACTTTCATAGACTAATAGCAATAATTAACCATTACTGATATTATACTTTAGTATAATAATAACAAGTCCACAAAACTGATGTGTAAAAACATACAGCAGCATGGTTATTAGTAATGTGAGTAAGTATAGGCAAATTTGGCCTATTACTATATGAGGTTTGAGCCGTTTCTAGAGCAATATGAAAAGTAATAAAAATGAAAATGTTATTCAATATACATTTAAAATACTCTAGTTTATAGCTTGAGGTAAGGCTATTAATCACTTACTGCAATCTGTATAAACTAATTTATTAGTAATTGATGCAGATCTTCCAGAATTTAGGGGTCACCTCTGTGTTTCATAGAGTCACAGATTAAAGCAGTGGTCAACAGCTGCTTTACAGGAGGCTCTGCAGGATCCATGGGCATTAGAATACTCAATTAAATTGTCAAGTGAATTGTCTCCATATCCATGCATGTCATATCACTGACATGAA
>VKOC01000007.1:2070203-2092335 GCA_009364415.1 Spea multiplicata
ATATATATATATATATATATATTGCTAGTGTTTTGAATATGTTATGGGAGAAAATACTGTATTGGAACTACAAATAAATAAGTTTCATGTATCTTATTAAATTTTATTATATTTATTATATTATATGTACATACTCATGGAACCCTCCTCTTGCTCCTGCAAGGTATACAATGAATTCCAGGAGGGAGCTAGGGCCATTGGGAGTGCAAGCATGTGAACTGGTACAGTTTATAGAGATATTACTTATTGATTTATTACCTGACTGTTTAATACACCAAAGAATGGAGGACGGAATCATATTAGATTTAGTAGAGAAGAAGAAAAGAGGTTCATTATTGTTATTTATTATATCTAATATAGCACCATCATATTCTGCAGTCTTGTTCGGCAGACATAACAAGTAGTGAATTGCATAACATTGGACTTAAGGAAAAAGTCTTTGCTCAAAGGAGCTTACAATCTTTATTAGAAGAGCCTTTGTTATATATTTGCATATTTGGATTTCCAGATACGATTCCAACCTGCTTGGTATTTAAAGCATTAATTTTTTTAAGCAAAGGTGGTAAATTTTATCTATTCTCTATTTGCCATTATCAGGGAATTTTGAATTAAAAATAAGATGTTTACCATTACTGCAGAGAGGTACCATGTGCTTCCTATTACATACAGTTAATACAGTTTGGCCCTTGAAACATATGTTTTTCAACAATTTTCATTACATAGTGAAATACTTGAGCAGTGATAAAGTATTTAACAATAAACACTGGTTTCCATATTGGAAGTAAGTGGTTGGATATCTCTGAGATCCTTTTACTTTTTGTCTGCGGGGGGCCATGCTCTTGTTTCTTTCAAAAACAGGTTCGGTTGGTAATTGTCACACATACCATTACTCCCAGCATGCTGCATGAATTACAAAATTACTTTTTTTAAAAAAATTACAGGAAAATACAGTAACATGGATTGAAATTAGCACAAATCGGTCATGTTATTCCATTAAACATCCTTTATCTGCAGACCTGGATACCTGTGATGATTTGGGTGCTCAAACACCACACTAAGCCGATTCTGTATTGTTATGCTAACGAAGTCTGTTCCACCATAGACTTTCATTAGTCTGTGTGTCTGTCTGGGTGACTAAGGCTAAGCCATTCTCTTATTTACTGCAGGTATATGATAAGTATAAAATCTTTTATTCACTGCTTGGAAGCCAACCCCAGATATGACTTCCAGATGGAGCAGACCTGAAACAACAACATTGCATTTATTCCAAAAAAATATCTGCCTCAGCTGTCAGAACACTGAGTTAGTGTACTATAGGATCCTAATATATAACTCTCATCCAGCTACAAACCTGTGACGTATATCTAGATCGGAACAGGGAGATACTACTATTGGAGACTATTTTTATGGAATTCAAGAGGTCTATGTATCTTGCCTTTTCTTGTCAGTTAAACATCTAGTTTGGAATGGTACTGAGACCTTGAGTGTAAAAGAACAAACAAAGTGGTGATAAAGATTCAGAAGAGATACGTGATCCTTTAATACTACTTAACGGAGATAATTTATTTGAATATAGATATGATAGCAGGCTGGTTATCAGTCCTTCATACTTATCTGAATGATGTATTGCTTTCTATGTGTATTATGCTAAAAGCCCTTTACTGGAAGTTACCCAACAGACATCCAATTTCAGGAACACTAAGTTCATATATTGTATGGAATTAACAAAGGACCTTTTTCAACCTGAAAATCCACTAATGACCCAGAGTTTCATACTCAGGCATATCCAACCATTAGTAACCTAAACAAGAAAGCTCTGTTCCATAAGTAATAGGTTATAAATTTATAATTCAAAGTAGATTTAAGTAGATACATAAAATGGCTAAACATCCAGCCTGTTTTTAAATGTAATGTAATTATTGGCTTCTTGGGAGTCACTGGCTAATGAGAATTAAAGTCAAATACCAACTGGAAGCCTACAGACAGTATGGTGTAAGTTTACCTGAATAAGACACTAGAGCCTCCAGGCTGGTTCTTGCAACTGGGTAAAGGAATCTGGAAGCTTGGAGGGTGCGTAAGCGTTGGAACACGTTTATAAGGTGTGAACAATGAGTATTATCTTACAGAACCTGGGAATCAAGAGTTAAAAGCCAAACTTCCTGGAAATGTGGCTTTTACATTCACAGTAGAAAATTCTACATATCGTTTTGTACGGTCAATGTGTTTTTTTTATCTGGGATTGTTCTCATGTGGCTGAGTGCAAATAATTTTCAGCCAGAATCATAAATGTATGTGTATTTTCTTCGAGCAGCACCTTATTATGTCCTTTTATTATTGGGATGGGGGTGGTGAATCCTTCATCTGCGCTGCCCCTTTGGGACAGATGCATTGTTTAATCTCTTTTGTGTGTTAAATGTCTCTTTATACCCTGTATAGCAGAGCTGTTCCAGATAAAATTTTGGGTCATCAGAGATTCACTCCACTTGTTCTAGTGATATCACTGTGCATCTAAGAATATGATAAAGTAGGGATAAGGGCCACTCCAATCATCTAGATGGATGAATGTTTTCAATGCTGAAATTCCTTTCACTTTTTGTTTAATTTCCCTTTTTCCTGT
This sequence comes from Spea multiplicata, assembly GCA_009364415.1. Classification (NCBI taxonomy): domain Eukaryota; kingdom Metazoa; phylum Chordata; class Amphibia; order Anura; family Pelobatidae; genus Spea; species Spea multiplicata. The sequence goes on from VKOC01000007.1 coordinate 2,072,821, forward strand.
GCGCTTGGGGCACAGCGGTGGTAATGTTCGGAGAATGGATAGGACCTCTTAAATCTAGGATTGGCAATTGTAAGTAGAGTTTTTCTGTATTTTGCGTTGGTTAAAAGTATTATGCATGCTCGGTTACGCCAAGGAATGTTGTTTAAAATTTTTAGTAAATTTCTACTAAAAAAAAAAAAGTTTCGCAAGTTTTAACCCTTACCCTTTAGCAAGTTTTAACCCTTACCATCCTATGGTAGTGTATTGTTATGATTTTTTACATTTGGTACTCTGAGAGTTAAATGTCAAGCATTCAGAATACCCCCTTCTAAGTGGATTCAGTCATTGTAACTTTGTAAGACTGGAGAACTTTGTTTAAACATTAATTTGTATCACACTGCCTATCCCAAATCTTTAGTTTCATAGTACATAGAATAAAAAAAAAGAAAACACAAGCATAACATTCTGTTTACATATACAGCTTACAAAAGCAGTGTCTCCGGAGACAGTGAGCAAACACAGCCACCTGGGCAGTTACATTCCCAAGCTATTCTCCCTTTCACCTTTTAATAAAAGAGGCTTTTGACTATTGTAACACACAAGCCTTTGTGCCTTTTGTGGTAGTTTGCTGAAGCACGTTTGTGTGTTTGTGAAGGTGTGTGAATGCGAGAGCTAAGCGGTTGGAATGTGGGTAGTGCTTACAATCAGAACTAATTGCCTCTATTCTTCCAGTGTCGCGATGGCCCGTCCAGGCTTGAAATATAAACATGTGCTCGGTACTTATCTTGCTGACCTAGAACAAATCTCTCCAGAAGACGTGTGTAAACCACACTGGTAAGAGTAGCTCGAGGATTCATTCTTCTATGCCTGGTCGTTGGTGGTATTACCCCTGTGAGTGCCAGTGGGTTCAGTCAACTTGACCTCATGGAAACAGAATTCGAATGCTGATAACAAAGATTTGGCTCACGTAGCCTGCCCGTTCTATTCTACATGCTGCAAGACCTCAAACTTTACCTGGCCCTTGATTTTGTCTCTTGTTTGGGAATGATTTGTGCTTATCCAGTACACAAAGTCCCTCTTCATAGTAACCGTTATCATTTCCGCGGGAAGGCTATTCCACCTATCCACTACCATTACTTATGAGCACCTTTAAGACGTCAAATAATGATTGAGACAAAGTACCAAAAAGTATGCCTCTTATATAGTGGAATGTTTCTAAGGAACAACCTGCTCTTCCATAAAACCTCCAATTCTAGGTTGTTTGACCGTTATTTTTGTTGTTGATCAAAGTAAACATTTTGTTGAAAAAAGTGCAGTTTGTATTTTCTGTTGCTGTGTATGCTGATCTACATAAATATACTCTATTGGCGACGTGGTTCACCAGTGAAAATTGATAATATGCGGAATTATTGGCCTGCAGTGTTTTATCTAGCAGGTACTTTGGGCAAGTTGACGTGTCCACCCAATGGAATGTGGAATAAACAGCGACAGATAGAACACTACAACCCTTAACAACCTAGAGGAGCTATAGATCCACTTTTCCACAAGCAGTTAGGTGACCATTATTCCTAAATAAACTGAATACCACATTTTTTTTAGCCATTTGGCTCTGTGATGCAAATTATTTTTGTTTGGACACCAATTTTGCCTGATTTCATTTTTTTGTTTTCTTCTTCTTAAGGGATCTCATGGCACTCCAAATGACACAGGCTAATAATTGTCGGTCTATAATGTTTTTAAAGTTCCCCCAAAAATGATGGTTGACTCAGCTTTGTGTTGTAATAATTGTCATTTGTTTCGGACTGGTTTATATGAACCTCATTTATTAAAGTATTTTATAGTTTTGGCAGAAAATGAATTAAGTAAACTGTTTGCTTTAGGGACAGTATATGTTTCAGGCTAACATAAACCTTGTTCTGGTACACTTGTGTTTTAAGACCAACAAGGTAAAATAAAAAGAAGAATGATCATACATTTCAGATCTTAAAGAAAAGAAAAAAAGCTCGAGCTCACGTTGGCACAAGACTTAAATATGTTTTTATAGAGGCAGCAAGTTTCAGCAGGAGATTGTATAAAGGGAATGTTTGTGTAAGTGTTGCTTTTATAGGGGAATGTTTATTTAAGTATTGTGTTGTAAAGGTGGAAGGTTTATATATTTTTCTCTTGTTTCTAGTTAGGAATTCAGGAACCAAGACATTGATATGCTGCGGGGTAGACAGAAAAAAATGTTCACTCTCCCCATCTGTTGGTGTCTGTAGAGTTTTACATTTTGATACCTTCCTCATATGTAACTATGAACTTGTTTATAGTTTTCAGAGGAGTGTGTTTTATAGAGAAACAGAAAATTATACATGGCGATGTATAGCAACAGTATCCAAAAACAGTTTAAGAAGCCAAAGGAGCTTTCTAGATTTATTTTTCCCCCAGAAGAAACTGTCACCTCTGCTGACTCCAGATGACTCCTTTTGTTATATGGAACATGGCAGTCTTTATACCACCAAGGGTTTTGGTGGCATCTAGGTGTAGGTATGTAGTGAGCATCCTTTGTTTTCTTCTTATTTGGCTTCCCAAGTTCACTAGACTGATTTCACCTCTAAAATGACTTTGTGTTCTGCTCTTTAAAGTTTGAGATGACCGGTCTATGCCACTCTCATATGTGAAGGCATCTCATCCGCTCAGATTAAGACATGTGCATATTAAAATACAATGAATGCAATGATTAGAAGATAACAAGAAATGTGCAGAATTATCAGTATGAGCCAGTAGTGTCCTACAGACAGTTGCTCTACCCTAGTTGGATCAGTCTGATATTTCAGATGGTTTCCCAAGACTGGGAAAAGTAAAAGGGCACTACAGTTTATGGTCTGGGTTTTTACTGGGGTTATAGGCAACATTTCAATGAGCCCCAAGTGTTGGACAGGACAGAATAGTACATATTGGGTTTGGGTTATTGTATTCCAGATCATGTAGCTGTACTGACCTCTGAAGGTTGCCTGCCTCTCCTGTCCACCACTTGTGTGGAACAGTCATATGTTAAGAGAACATTAAGGATAAAAAGTAAATTAGAATGTGTGAATGCACAAAAAGTATTTAATAGCAGTTACAAATAAAAGCAAACAAATAAATAGACTACTTTCTTGCATTATGCTACAAGTGGGGCTGCGTGGAAACCACTCATGATAAACAGCTCCTCTTCCCTTATATGTTTGACGAAGGCTTCCTTCTCGGTTAGCCAACTGAACTCTTGATTTACTTTTTGGGACATTTCTTGCCTTATGTGTCTGTAACTACATTACTAGGGGTCTGCCTGCACTCACTTCCATGAGCTTCAAGATGATGCTTCTGGGATGGAAAAAGTCAGTGATTTCTTTCAATATGGTAAATGTAATAATTATAGTGTTAATGGTTGGCATTGGGGGAGGATGAGGGAATATGTATATTTTTTTATAGTTTTAACCATGTCATCTGCTTTGAAAATAGAAGAACAGTTTATTTGTATTGTGTCTGACAAATTCCTCTATGACCATGTAATATTAGATGAAAATGCAAGCACCTCCTGAATGTCTCGTTTCTTAATGCTTGATTGGTCTGTAACGTTGATGTGTTTGCTTAAAGATTGAAAGTGTTAACAATCCACATGTGCACGTACGTTCTTGCATGCCTGCGCTCGCATATAATCTCACACAAAGGTAACTAACTACATGCCTGAGCACACGGTGGAGGCTGACGTACTTTATTCTTCATGGGGGAAGTTAGGGAAATGCAGCTGTAAAAACGCTACCCAACCTACAGTGGTTTTCTAACTTGCTCTGCAAACATACAAGCTTTAGAAATCGTTCCATTTACAGGGAGGGCAACTCAAACTAGCGCTATTAAAAAACCCTAAATATATTTTGGAATATGCACACATTTTCCAGTGGTAGACCAGAACATTTTTTTTTTTCGCAAGCGTGTTTCAAAAATACAAATTTTCTCACAATTTGTATTTGCAAATAACTGCATCGGTAATTCCCTGCAATTTTTTTTATTGTAGCATAAAAATAAGCAAACGGGTCATGATAAACCTTTGAAAGAGCTATTAAAATGCACATTAATAATGGGAATGCTCTTCCGGTTTGCTTGCTTTCTACAAAATGTTGGCAATTGTGCTGCATTTAGAATGAAATTGTATCAAAACAACTAATGTGTGTGTGTGTGTGCGTGTGTATGATGTATATATATAATCGCCTACTATTCAAAAATTTAAGGCCACTTATTTTTTATTTTTAAAGGAAGCAAATTCTTAGGCGTACAGAGACTCTTTATCACTCCCATCACTCCTGTGTTCCAGTGGCACATTGTGTTCACTAATCCAAGTTTTTAACTTTAAAAGTCTAAGTGATCGTTAGAAAACCCTTTTGCAATTATGTTACACAGCTCGAAATATCCTTGTTTTACATAAAGATTTGTAGATGTGTACATTTCCCACCTGCAGTGGCTGTTTGTGTAATGGCTCTTCCCTCCTTGCACACGTGCAATGCACCTTTTATTTGAGGACACACAAGGGACACAACGTAACTCAGGCATGAGACCATCTGTGAGACGGCAGGCTATAGGTCCGTGTTTTTACAGCAGAAGGCAAGAAACTTCCCTTCTTCCTTCCGTTCCACATAAAATTAGAGCTATTTCTGTCTGTGGTCCCTGTAGCTTCCCATTGTGTGTTTCAGTGATCTATATACATACCTGCGCTGGATGTCCTGATAAGCTTACGACTCCCCTGTGATGTCTGTGATTGGTATCTACGTTCCTCTCCCTTTCCTGAATTATTCAACGGAATAAGTTAGGCATCTGCTTTGAGTATTTAGGGCAGGAATCGGGAACGCCAGGCCCCACAAAGGCTGGGCTTGATGGGAGTTGTGAACTAGAAGTCACCGAGTCAACGTAGGTGGGCTAACCCTGATCTTGGCACTTGACGGGTAGCTTAGCTCAAGAACACCCTCATTGTATGTAGGTACTGAGAACCCCCCCCCACCCCCTACTCCAGAATTCAGAAATTTCAGCCTATATCCTTTAGTAAAACAAGCCAACCGCACGATTCATCCTGAAATTATGGGCTTATACCACATGTCTGTATTAAAAAATACAGATCCATATTTCTGGAGTGTTGGAATTTTTATCACGGAGATGTGGTAGCGAGTTATTCGGAGTGTGGTTCTGTGAAATAACCCTGTTCCTCTCTAATAAAATGGAGAAACCGGCAATGGACAGTGACTGTTTTTCTGTGCAGTTATTTAGAGGGATTATAGAGGCTTCTAGTCTCTGGGTCGTATTTATTTGGATTTCAAAATCGTAACGTCTAGAGCGTCTGCTGTGCTTTCTGCAGGGCACTGAAAGGGTTAATTCACATGTAGCCAAAGAGGCCTACAAAAAAAAAAGAGGGAAGTTTTTTAGTTTTTTTTCTTTCTCTCTAGGTCCTAGAACTCTTGACCTTCAAACGAGAACAAGATGAAATTCCTACCTTTCAGCAACAATACAATTTAGGGCCGATATGTCAAAGCTAAAGTAAATTATGCACAGATTCACTAAGGCAGAGCTCGGTGAAACTTTTTGTGAGCAAAAGTTCAATCCGGTATAATCCAGATCCGGTAAATGTATTTCCAATGCATCAACTTTTTGTCAATCTCCTTTTTTCTCTTCATTTTCCTAACGAGCGAAAAGGTGAATTAAATTGATAATCTATCATTTGTTTGCAGTTGCTGCCAGCTGGGGCCCTCTCTGCAGCTCGGATCACAGGACCTGAATATAAATATTTAGTTTTTTGGGGAGGGTAATCTGGCGGCTGAATTTGGCGGAATGCTCCTGTTACCATGGATATTGATGATTGTGTCTTTTTTTTTTTTTTTGCAGGATCTGGTCTCCCTTGTGGAGAGAGGAACTCCGCAGCGCCTGGGACCTCACAGTGATAAATCCAGCTCATGCTTGCACAAAGCCAATCGGATGGGGTTGTTGTCAGCGTGGCGCTCAGGGAAAGCAGGGGGCGGGTACACTGACAGGATGCTGCTGCTTTGCTTGATTTTGATTGGCCTGGCAAGCGCACATCCTTCTTACAGCCGGGTGGAGGACACCACTGTTGAACCAGATGGTAAGACACAATTTATTTCATATATCCACAGTTGTACAATTCACAGTGTTGTGTGCATTGCTTTTTCAATGTACCTACTACATGTGGCCATTAAACATGGTGGAAATGGACAACAAATAGTTTATCAGTAGCTCCTTTCAAATGATAAAGACTACAGGGAATTATTTCCTATCCGTAACACGTGATAAATCTAGAAAGTACTGCAAGATTTGAAGAGTACAAATTTCTTTGGGAATTCAATTGTCATAGGGGATTCTCAACCGCCGCTCCGTAGTCAACCTATTCACAACGGCATGCCCTTTCCTCCTGATAACAAACTTGCCTTTTTGAGGATAACATACTTTAAAATCCAGAACGTTAGTGTAAAATGTTCTAGCTATGTTTACGTCTACAACAATCGAGGCCAATCTGTAATACTTTGTTGGGAAATAAACTTCCATCTAAGACTCCTCCCTTGCTCGGAGTCTTCTCATACAAGGAGAACGCTGAGGTTGCCCCGAAGGGACATTTCTTTGAGATGTGAGATAAAATCACCTCGATTACGTGATGTCTTTCCCACTGACCTATGGATTCCACAGTATCAGACAGTCAGATGCGTAAGGTGAAATGACACCTCTCCTAAAGGTATGGGAGCAATGCAACCCATCCTGTTTGTGGTGTCTGCTAAAGATGGTGCCACGCCTGAACAACTAGTATTTCCCCCCGGGTCTAAAGGAGCTGCCAATTTCATATATACCTTTATAATGCCGAGGCAAGGTCGAATTCTAACAATTCTTAAAGTTATGTACCCAATTTAGCCCATTATATTGAGGATATAAATTAATGTCCACACTGTAGATAAATACTCTTGAATAGCATTGTCTAGTGTTCAATACTTTTCCAGTATTTGGCCACCACTAGCCTCATTGTAAGTAACTGTAGTTTAAATATCACTGGTATAGCTGGTCAGAATAGATTGTAGATCACTTTGGTTACAGATTATTGCGTTATCGCTGCTGTGGGCCAAATGTATAAAAGGCCATTGTAGACCTCACCAACACTTCTTCTGCTGCATCATCAACTTTGTTAACTGAAAAGGGTTAAGCAATTCCCTTTGCAGCGGAGACTAAATATATATTTTTTTGTGTGTGTAACAATGATCCTTTTGTGTTTTTAGAATTAAATAATTGAAAATTTAGCATTGAAACATGAAGCTCCATGTAAGGAAAAAATGCCCCGTTTATAAAAGCATCTAACCTTGTGGAGTTAATATTGTATTAAAAATAACCTTAAGAGGGGATGAAATTGTGACCTCACCGACATTGTTCTTTTGTGTAACTTTATCATACATGTCACTCCAATTTTGCAATAATCTCATCACAGCATACATCTAATAGTAGCAACATATAGGTGTCATTTAGCCGTGCACCGCGTCTGCCATTTTACTTTGAAAATCAGTTACTATTTTAATCTATTTCTGCCTGTAATTACTCAAATTACCCAAATGAAACACAAAAAGAAACATATGTAAAAGCAAGAAACATAAACTGGTGCTTGTTTTGCTATAAATGAATACATATAATATATATAACTGTGGTGGGAACCAGGATTGTAAGACTATCCTTCTTCCAGGGTTATGAAACCATGTATCCCACCAAGAATCAGTAGATACAGAAGAGAATAGCTTAAAAGCATAAGGGATAAAACGAATATAGGAATCCAAATTAGGTATTAAGACAAATTAACCACTGCAGGAGTATGCGCACAGTACCAAATGAACAGCGAATCCCCCAATAAAATAACCAATAAACACAGATTTTCCCTCAAAACATAAACAGTCGACGGTGTGTTGACAACAACCTTGGGATGGGAATTAGGCAGCCAATAGGGAATGTGCCTACTTTCAACGGCGACCAATGAGGGGTGTCTACCCCTCTATGCTATGCTACGCTATGCAGAACAGTGACCAATCAGAGATGTGCCTTCTATGCATTTATTATTCTATGGAGATCATCACATACAGCCCAGATTAACCTTTATCGTATACGGTTGTCTGATGCCGATCCCGGGACACCGTTCCCCGGCTGGACAGACGTGCTCCCGCTAGCCACCGGTCACAATAGCCATTCCGTTGCTTGCTATGGCGATAAGATATTTTTTAACGCTTTTGTTAAATTGCTTCTCTCCACCTTATATGCCTTAGGGATATTCTAATAAAGGTTTGGTTTTAATTGTTTTGTCTATATTTCACGTTTCACTCAATTATGGTGAGAAGACCACTTTTTAAAACTTTGCACCAAAATAAAGTGTTATACATAGCACGTGCCTTAACTTTTATACATATATTATATCCTTGTAGCAAAACTAAAATAACAAAGCATTTTGCTCCGGGGACAGCTGTCAGGCAGGCAGCTTTCTTATATAAGTGATCGGCTGCCAAAGTAACCTTTAAAACACAAAACATGCAAGTAAAGTCATTTTTCATATTTAACAACTTATTACTTGCGTGTAAACACTGGCATTGGTATTCTTTGTCATCGGAATTGGATTTCAGTACCTTGCTATAGTTCTGTCCTTTTAAAAGAACAGCCATTTATTTGGGGGGGGGAGTTACCTGGTGGTCTCCCAGGTAGCTTTAGCCCAAACCTGTTTAATTTTGCGGCAGAATAACCTGCCTAGCAAGCTATTGTGCCAGTTGTGTGGACAGGTCGCTAGGACAGACTGCATAGACCCCGCAATCCCATTGTCAGTCTCTGAACACAAACAAGCAGGGCTTTATTATATTATTATTATTATCTTTTATTTATATAGCGCCACCAGTTTACGCAGTGCTTAATACAATACATACATTCAAGGGATATGACAAGAAAAGAATTGACAGACTAAGACAGAACGATACATTAGGTGGAGAGAGCCCGGCTCGCAAGCTTCTCACTGAAATGCTGCGCAGACTTCATTTATTTAAGAGATAAGTTGAGCAAACTCTGCTTGTATTCCGGAAGGGGAAAAAATGAGCAAGCAGTCATGCTGTTGCTGGCACTATGGTTTTACCATCAATCTTAGGGCAGGGTTGGCAGCGGGACAGTCTGATTTACACCCTTTTTAGCCTTTACATGAAGCCGTCTTGTGTAATGCTTGCAATTCAACATGCAGCTACATGCACTTAATGCAACATTTACATCCAGGCTGGATCATTTTTGTGCTCCTTTCGCAATTGAGAATGAGCATGTTGTCTGACGGAGATGCCCTTGGCCATATTGGCTAGACGAGCCCCCCTGCTGCCCCTTCCATGATTGTCTTTTTGTCCAGTCTCAGGTTGAATTGGCTAATTCCCAGGATCACATAACCCAGAGCTTACTTTTTCAAATATTACTCTGATTTAAAGACATTTCAGCATCAATGTTGGTCCTTTTTTTCCTATATTGCTTTGACTCCTAGATCAACATTGAAATCCCTACTTGTATATGGGTGACAATTAAGAATATGCTCATGACACGGCATGTTTTTTTGATAAATACTAATATTTTCTGGTTTCCATCATTGAGTTTCTACCTTCCATTTTCAGTTGGAATTGTTTTAAATATTAAGGACTTTTTTATCATGGCAGAGTTGATTTGAACACCTTGATTATTTCCCAGTCCTTCCCAATCCCAAGGGTAGCAAACCACAAAAAAAAAGCATAGGAATACTTTCACGATGAGACACAATAAAGCAAATTGTCTGACCACCAGAGAATGGCATACGTTTTAAGGAGATTTCCCAATAGGCCACTTTTACAAGCAAACACCATTGTGTGCATTTTTGTAATTATCCAGACCTATACATTGATTTTCTGGGGGGAAAAAAACCTGCAGGACCAATTTAAAATCCATTATCAATAATACAACCAGTTTATAATTATCCATAGTAGTTAAAATATAATCTGCTCCAAGACCAGACCAGGGCCAGACTGGTGATGATGGGACGACGCTGGCACTTTAAGGCCAGCGGCTGCCTGATGAAGTAAATGCCTGCATAGAAGCTGATTTTTATGCTTGCAGAGGATGTGGCTCTGTTGGCCGGGACTGTCCTGGGTACAAGGCTGTAAGGAAAATCTTAAAAGCAGGTTTGCCTCCATAATAATGAAATAAAAAGCTAATAAAATAACAGTACTTCATGAAATAACGACTTACCCCTTAATTCGGTTATCCTTTTGCTATGTAGAAGGGCTTTTGCCTGGACATGTAAGCTGTTACTGAATTTTTAGTGCTGGAGACAGAGTGCCCGGCCTTACGTAAACACCCTTGTGTAAGCATACGGAGTCTCTACAGTTTAATTCTTTTGCATTGAGAGGAGACCGGCCATAACCAAGAACAGCGTGCCGAGACATTTCAATCCTCGGCTCTGTAGACTCTTACCTGCAACTTATAGCACTGGCCGGGGTAATGCCGCTCTATAACGCAGAAGGTCATTAAGGTGAGAGCGATTTTTCACTAGTAATGGTGATTTGTGGGATAAAGCCTATTTTTTAAAAGGACGCCTTTGTTTTACACAGGTATAGATTATGATATATTTTTTTTTAATTTTAGTTTTTGCTTTCTAGTGAGTAATCTGTCCTCATCTCACCAAGTTCTCCGGGTTTAAGGGCTGTGACTTTTAAGACCCAGGCATTTTTACTATTGGTCAATCCCTTTCCTTTGATATGCCAAGTTTTATTTAAAAATCTTTCACAATTTCTTCACGTTGTATTAAGACCAAAATATGTCTTATGAGATCATTGATTCTTGTTGGGCTAATTTAGTTAGTGAGATAGGATGCCCCCTCCCTTGCAGAGACCGATTAGTCGGATTAATACCCCATGGGGCCCTGGGCAAGCTATGAATTTGGGAATTCCTCTCAATCGCTGTTTATATGGGGCAATTTATCAGTTGAGCACAATACCCCAACTTTTAACCTTCTGCACCCAGGCTGGATTGGAGCAATGGATCACTTACATGCAGAATGTATTAACACACTACAGGTTTAATAGTAAAAAGTGTCCTACCAAGTTCAAAAGAAAACAGTCATAAACCACTTCATAACAATATATGGTATTTTAGTGCTTTAGTGACTGCCTGACCTGTTCTATGCTCATAAAAATTAACCCCGTATTTACAATTATAAGTATATGTATATAATATATATTTTTTTGGTGTAGACATGTTCAGTGCTATTCTTTTAAGATGCTGCTGGAAGGAGAGTTGTTGTTTTGACTCCTTTAATTCAGTATGCATTATAAAGGGCTGTCCTCCCCAAGAAGAATGCATCGTTCAATCAGAGAGGCGACTTCTAATTTAATTATGCTTATATGGGGTCTTTCAAGCTATCGTAGCAGAGACTCACTGAGGTTGGGCCTTTATAATATATATACTAAATTCAGGTAGATGAAACTGCAGCTCCCCTGCCATTTTTTTTTTCTTAACTAAATTTATTTTCGTATGTTTTTTTATGGGTAAAGGTATCATTTTTACTGAAAAGCTAAAGCTTAACCAATGAGTTGATGACAAAAAGCGTGTGCCTGACACGCCAAGCTCTGTTGCCTTCTATGGGCATGCTCTGAGAATCTGGGAGCACAATTCTTTCTCGTCTTATTTTGTAAATTCCGCTCTAGAGTGTCAGCTGGAGGTAATTAAGAATAGTGTGCTTGTGAAACAAGAAAGAGTTAACCATAGAGAGAGCTTAACCCTTTGGAGTCCACTGTTTATATTGGACAATCAATTGGACAGTCAATGGATTAGAAAAAAAATAACCTCTTCCTACCAGAACCTATGGAAAAGACCCGCACCTCAACAGTATTTGACACAAATTCCTCATTAGTACTCAATATTAATCTTATCCAAATAACTAATTCCGCAATTTATGTATTGGATTCCGCAATACTGTTTGCCGGTACGTGTACTTTGATTTCACAATGTGATTTCACTTTGTGGTTGTCATCCCTTTTGTTTACATTTTGCTTACGTGATTAAGTAATGCTACTTTGGTACTCCAATGTGTAGGTATTTCCTTGTCGGAGAAGTTATGTGTATTACTTGCTTTGCCCCAATTTTAAATAGCAGAACGTTTGGGTGATATCTTTTAACACATAGGTTGATCAGATAACAAAACTTACTAATGAATAATATGGATGCAGAGCTTGTTGGAAGGGTATCAGGTGCCATAATACTAACTTAAAGGGCTGTAAACAATATACCCCTGGTTTAACCAGTAAAAAAATACTAACAAGAACTATCTAACAAGCATCTACATCTGTAGTATTAATAAATATATAGGTTATATATAGGTTATAACATCCACTAACACCAGTGGGGAAAAAGCACACAATGTATTCTTTATGGGTACTCTAACAGTCTTCTTAGGACTATGCTTGGTGCTTTGAATGTGTACTGGCTTTGGGAGCTTCACTGACATGTGGTGTATTCTCTCTCTCTCTCTGTCTGCTGCTTCCTTTTCTATCCTTCCTTGCAGAACCTCCGCAGCCAGATGTTTTTACGGTTCTCCCTGGCGAGTTACTTGATCTGCATTGTCCCCACTCTGATGCATCGATGGTGACTTGGACTAAAGATGGGGTGAAATTAGAGGCCAACAATAGAACGGTGATTGTGAGAAACTACTTACAGATAAAGGATGCTACCCCCAGGGACTCAGGGCTCTATACCTGCTTAGTGCCCAGAAGTGCACAGAGCAGTACTCATTTCTTTGTGAATGTCACAGGTGAGTGACTGGAGTTGCGAAATAATGAACTCAAATGTGTATCCTATTGTATCCTGAAGGTTTTGAGCATCTTTTGCATTGCAAACCATGAACTGGCTCAATTTGTCTTCAGGAACATTGTTACAAATGTAAATGTTTTGCTCTCCAGGTTTTGTTCATGAAGGCTCTGGCTTGTTAAGCCATGATAATTCAAAATATGTGAATATGAAATAATCTAAATAACCAACTTTATTGGAGAACCACTACTTCTCCTAGCCATGTAGTCTGTCCATCTTTTATTCTTAAATTTTTTTAGGATGTTTGGGTTGTGTAAGACAAGGCTTTCCAATATTGCTGCCTGAAGAATGGTAGAAGGTCTAATCTAGAAGGAATGTGTGGCTTCTTTCCCATCACTCTAGATTAGGCTAACCGCACAACAGCTTTCACTCAAGAGACTGATGTTGAGCACAAAAAAGTAGTTCTGTGCACTCGGAGCCAAATATTTAATTTTAAATTCTCTGAAAGGAATATGTGGTTTTTTAATTGCTACTATTTGTGAAACTTCATTTAACTTTTATGTATTTCTTTTTAGAAGCCAGCTCATCGGGTGATGATGATGATGATAATGATGGTTCGGAAGATTTCACCAACGATAACAGCAATATAAGTAAGTGTGCGTCTACCTGAACAGCACATAGCGTGCGTACAACATTGAGGGTGCAAATGTTATATTACTATTTTACCTTTGATGGAGATAGATTTTTAACCTTGATGGAAGTGTGGTTATAAGCAAATCTCTTTCTAATGTCAGAACCTCCTTACTGGACAAACACAGAGAAGATGGAGAAGAAACTTCATGCTGTTCCTGCTGCCAACACTGTGAAACTACGCTGTCCTGCTGGAGGAAACCCTACTCCACATATGAGATGGTTAAAGAACGGCAAGGAGTTTAAGCAGGAGCATCGGATCGGTGGGTACAAGGTAAGTAAGCTGCATCTGTGGTCTGTCCGTTTATGTATCTGTAATGGAAAACTGATATAGTCATGTCGGTCCAAAGGAATACTCGACGTCTTAATCAAAAGTGATACCTTTTACTGGGTCAGCACAGAAAGACATGTCAAATAACATAAGGTTTTAATATGTGATATCAAACCCATCATCTATAGGTTACAAAAAGTCATGCGTTTTTGGTAACTCTTGGCATCTACTAATTTTAGATCGCTTGTTTTAGAAAGCTTTTAGAACATTGTCAGCACAGATCTGTAATTTCTGCAGCAAGAAAGAGAAAACATCTTTCAGTTGTATTGAGTTTTACAACGTTTTATTTCACTGGCTTAGCTATTTATTGTGTTTCTGCTGCATTAAAGATTGAGCTGTCTCTGCTTAATATGATGGATTTCAAGAAGGCTCTCCCCAAGAGCTATGCATTGTGCAGGGGTGACTTTTATATACAGGGGGGAACTTTTTTAATTAATAGCGAAGCCCACGTAATCAACAAACCCAGAGTTTAGCAAATGAAGCCCAATGACCCTAGAAATGGAGATTAGTTTTAAGAGGAGAATTTAAAAGGCAACTGGCAATTGGCTAGTGGTCAGGTTGTATCCTTTTCACTATTAAGATAAGGATCATAGAATTCCAAGAGAGAAAAAAAACCATTTTCTTTTAAAAAGAAATGCAGTGATACATTTCTGACATTAAATCTACTCAAACACAAAAGGTATGGTTGTTTAGTGTAAAAAATGTGTCCCTGTTCTTTGAGTAAATGAAAGGTCACTTATAGTTAAAGTAATATTTGTTAATAATTGTCGTGCTTTCAATGTTCTATATACCCATATAATGCCACATTGTTTGTGGATAATAAAAGCACCAGGTGCAGACCTGTTATCGTAAAAATACAGCTATTAAGCTGTCTAGATTTTGCTAATATCAGAAGACGACTGTGACCTTGGTGTGTAGTTGGGACCTTGTACTGCCGCCGGATAAATCATAAGTTCTAGACATTGAAGGAGAGGGGCACTAAATGGTGATAAGTATCTCTGGTGATAGAGACTCTCCAACTTGGGCTATATAGACACTCTCTTTATCAAAGAGGGAAGTTGACGGCCAATGTAATCTAGAGCAGAGTGACCTAAAGCCTTGGAGAACGTTTTCTCGATGATTGGTACTTTAGTGCTGCCACTGGACAAGTTAATGGGCGCCACAAGCGTTGCTCCCCTGTGATAAGACCATCCTGAGCATTTAGAATACAACTAGTTGGCTTATGGGGACCAAGCTAATGCTGTATATGTTAAAAATATATTCATAACTATTATGCTTAATAACCTGGTGGAAGTGATTAGTCCGGAGCAGCTGGCCGTGTATTATAGACTTGCGCCAATCAAGTTACAAGCCCAGTGCCGGGTTACTTAAGTCTGTGTTTTAGTGTTGTTTTTGGTAATAAAAAGGTACTTTCTCTTTAAGAAGCTGCATATTGTTCTGAGAGCCGTGCTAATTGTAATGGGCTGCATGTCGGTGCTTGTGGCTGTGTTTTCACTGTGCATTTTTATAGCGGTGTGTAAGTGTTCTCCTTGTCGAATGCTCTGGTTCCTGCCTGTCTGTCTTTTACACACACTTGGCAGACAGGTAATCGCTCTTGGGTGTGCGCGCACCACCTGCTCTGTGTGTTTTCTCTTGTGTAAATTACTAGGATGAGCATTCGCTTTCCGCCCTAGTTTTTGTACCTATTCATACGCTCCTACTTGTCTGTCTGTTTTTTTCTCTATTGCTTTAAAAGTGTTTCTTTTTTTAATATCTGAAAGCTTCCAAAGTTGATCTTGACTCCCTTTTTAACCTGGTCCCATTGGGGAAACCCCTGCATAAAATTTAGCAAATAAGACTACCCAAGAGGTTCTGAAACCAGCTAGTAAGTAAAGTTCACTACAGATCACTACAGACTCAGTGAATGCCTTTGTGGATTTATCTAGAACGTTCAACTTCAGATGTCTAGATTGAGCAGGACCCTTGTTTCCTAAATCCAAAATGTTATGTGATGCACTACTTGTTATATCCAGTGCTGAGGAATATGATCTAAAAACTACTTTTCTTGCCTTATTACATAGTTTGATTATTGAAGACTTCCAAACATCTGGAGATATGTATTGTTCTGGTAATGGAGGCATCGTTGTCTTTAGAAGATACCATGACCTTCTTGGTTGCATCAAGGTGCCTGTAAAATAAGTATTACTAGGCTTATATCTGACTCCCCAATTAACTTTGAGTAGAATAGATCAGTGTGAACATTTTGTTCATATTTCCCTATCTTTCAAGCTATAAAACATGATACGTTTAATTGGAACCGTATTCTCTAAAAGCCACAGTGCCATTTCAGATAAGTGCCGGAGGGAATTTCTCATCTGGCAAACAGTGTTGAAATAATTAAATGTTGTCGGCAAGTAAATGTAAATATTTAGTTTTTGGTGCAGAAACCCTGTAATCTTGTCTTAATGGAACATTCTGATTAAAAACATTTACTTTTTTTATTTTTGGTAGCGTTGAGAAATATATTTTGCCTTTTTATTATTTTTTTTTTAAAAAAAATGGGTTCTTCTAGTATTTTATTTTTTTTTTTATCAAATGTATATGAAATTACAATACGTCAAATATGATCCTGCAAATTGTATCGTATAATCAAAACAATTTTTTGAAAATTATAAGTGTATCGAACAACAATAGATCTTCTTTGGAGAGCATGTCCATATGTGGGTCCTTATCTCTTTGGATTTCTTAAGTTCTCATTGGCTGCCCAACCTCCACTCACAGCACAACTGCCAACAGGGATCTTATTTTTGCCGCAGCTACCAAGCGCATATACTATACTATATAAATATGATTTTATTGACACAGGCGATTATATTACCTCATTAGAAGTGTGGAGTGGGTATTTAAATATATTAAGGTTTGTCTTATCCTATAGCATCCAATACAGTGGCCCGTTCAACAGCAATAGTCTTTTCAAGCTTTGCATTTAAGTTCATTTTCTACATTATACATAAATGACATCTCCAATATTTTGGAGGGGCTTCTATATAGAGGTTCCCATGCAGTTTAACCTATATAAGGGGCCATAGGCAAGCTCATTTTTGATAAATCCCAAGTATGGTTTTAAAGTCAATAACCTATTGTGCATATCTTGGCATTATACATATCTCATGGAACATGAACATAACAAAATGTATTACTTTTACCCAATTAGATAGTGAAGCTCACTGGGGAAAAAATCCAACCACAAAAACAAAGTCTGTTTCAGGCAGCAACAAGATCACCAAGAGTGCAGATGATTAAGAACTTGAGCAATCTTTACTAATATGCCATAATAATATTGCATTCCAGAGCTACTGGCTAATCTAAGATTGAGAGGTCACTTGGGATAAATCCACTTGCACTGCCCAGCCGTGCAAACAGCATGCCAGCTGACTAAAGGGCTGCATAACAATGTATCAGAAGAACACCGAGAGGTTCTCAGACCTCGGATGGTAACATTCATTAGTTGACTTGTTAACCTTCAGAACAAAGTATCCGGAGTTACTCAGGCGCGATGGAAGGGACCACGCATCCGGAAGCTCAGTGAAAGTGTGTAGCAGCACGCACCCACTTCCAAGGAACATGTCAACTTGCCTATAAATATTCAACTTTCTTTATTGTAACCTGTAAAATAACATTAAATCCAATCTTTATATGTCTACCTGTAATGCGCATACTTTGGTAAGATAAATGGTATCCCTCTTGCTTCAGTTCCCATCATCCACAGAGTAAGGAGAAAAACTGTATTTTAGCAACTGAATGAGTGCAAGACACTAACCCCTGTCCAGCCGCTAAGCGGCCCATGTCTTCAGAACGTCACTCGACGTGATCCCTTGAGTCACTACTAGTGCGGAGGCATACGGTATGACTACCACTCCTTTGCTAGAGGAATGTATAGCACGTTGCCTTAACACTTGCAATACATTGTATACCCCAACAGAAAATTGTCTGGCACTGAAAGGGTTAAGAGAGCCACCAAGGCAGGAAAAGTTGTGGATAAAGTAGGAAAAATGTCTGTGCCGTCGTAGTTACGTAATTGTAAAGATCTGGTTAAAGTGACTTCTTACATAGCTCTGTGTTGCCTTTATCATCTGGAAAGGTTATATATCTATATATATAACACACTGAGAGCCATTTAGCCATTTACTTTAACTCCTTCTCTGCCAAGATGTGTTCCTTTCTGATTCAGGGCGACAAAGGGGTTAAACCGTTCCAAAATTCCAGGACGCTTGCCCTTCATTCCACTACAGTTGTTTTGTCCACAATCAGCGCTGTGTACTCGGGCAATTCTCGGTGATTAAGCTGTTTGCTTGGCTTTCTGTTTGTTCTTCAACCTGACTGTGTAGAAAGGGCTGTGGCGGGAACAGCTTATCTGGGCCAGCAGATGTGGGAACAGAGTTCTGTTAATTTTAAACTTGTCTGCCTTGGATGGAGTAAATTTGTTTTCTGGGAGGGGCGAGGAAACTTTTTCAGTCGTGTGATTGCAGGTGCAGCCGTACAGAAGTACAAACATACAGGAGCCACGAAATGCATACTGAGACATGGATCTACATGTAAACCTGTATGTACATGCACAAGAAAGGACAAGACATACACGCAGTTGCCAAATAAAGTAGCTTATGTCCTTTGGCATTCGGCCACGTTAAAATAAATACATCCCAGAGTATAAAATGCATATAATACTCTTTAACCCTTTGGGTCTCCAGAAGTGCGTTGGCACACTTGGCATCATATTGCATCCTGCCTGGTATTAAGTTATTGTTGTATTTTAAGGCAGAGTGATTGTTTTAAAATTGCAAAGGATTCCATTAGCACTCCAAGTGTGAGCTTCGTTGGCACTCGTATGGCTCTGCACCGTGTTCTTTGTAATTACCCCTTTGGGAATCCTGAAGCACCGCATAGTCTGGATTCTCTAGTCAGGGCTTTCTCTCATCACCCTAAAATGATTTCTCAATATGTGCTGTTGACAGAGCAGAGGTCTCTTCTGAATAGGACTTTGTATGTTCCTGAAAGGAGGCTCCTTACTCCATGAAGAGATACCTGCTTTCCCTCCCCCCAGTCCATGCCATGTCTCCCCTCCTCTGCATTCCTCCAGACATCCTGCTTTCCGCACATCTTTCCAGCTTGTGATTACTTGGTGGCAATTTAAAGCGAAGCAATGTGGGCTTCGGTTCCCCACCACGGGAGGTTACTGCGTGTGTTTCACCCGGACCATAACATATGTATGTTTTCAGTTTTCAAGGATCTTAATCTTTTGTTATGTCATTTTCCAACCCAATAGAAGAGAATTCCAAGTTTTAGTGATTATTGGCAGAAATAAGAACATCAGAATCTATTGTGTTATCCCATAGTAGCATCATAAACCAAATGGCATTTTGGCCTGTAGGCCTAGCCACCCTTTGCCCACCTCCTAAAATAAGCCTTTCTAGGGTTCTGATAACTTTTTTTTACTTTCTTCTAAATTTGTTACAAAAGTAGCCAGTGTTTTATATTCCGCTGCCAGAAGACTAGAGTAAGCTCTACTCGCTGCCAAGCTTCTTTAGGCGCTCTTTCATCAGAACTTAATTATGTCTTAAAGGGCCTTCGATCTTCAAATGTTCTCCTATAAAATATGTTTTTGATTAGAGATCAGCATTTTATTTTTCTGCTAAACAGTAACAGAGGAT
>VKOC01000007.1:2095075-2112539 GCA_009364415.1 Spea multiplicata
CTCCCTCCCTTCTCACTATCTACCCCCTCTCCTCCCCTTCTCATTATCTACCCTCTCCCCCTTTTGTAGTTCACTTACCTTACAGAAGTCCTGCGATGGGACGTCATATTCTAGCGCACAGCATGACATGCCGTCACTGCGACTGAGCTAGAGGCCTCGTGGAAGAGACTGAGGGTCACCGAGTGGTCACTCATGAAGTTTTAAGGAACCACTCGGCGACCCTCTCTCTCCTCCGTGTAAAAAAAAAGACGGCGTTTCAATTGAGGCTGCCCAGGCAATTCGGGACATGCAGTTCATGGCAGTATTCAGTAAAAATCACATAGTTTGTGCTTATGACCTTACTGGGACTTTGTTAGCAGTTGCATACATTGTCAAGGTGCCATAGAAATGTTTGGACTTAAGTGATGATCGCTTTATGATAAAACCCTAAAGAGGTAGATACTTTGATTTCACTAGGAAATGCAAGCAGCAAATGTAAAATTATAAAACCAGCTTCCAAAGTTTTAAATAAGCAATTGTTCATATTTACAGGAACCGTAAAAGATAGACGTAAAATGACCTCATGTTAAATTCCCTTTATATGCAGCAGAGCTGTCCCTTTACAAGTTCTGATCTCAGTCCAGTTATTTATTTATTTTAAACCACAACTCTGCTTTTCCAACAAGATGAGTGGGTCCTGTTCTGCTGACGACGTACACATGGAGTGCTGAATCCTTACTTGTAGTCAGTCACACCACTTCGCTTACTGGGGCTGGCAACTTTCTGTGAAGGTGAGTCAGTCCCTATTCTTGGAACGTTGACAGTGTCACTTCAAATGGAATTAAACAGGCAGTAAACTAAACTGTGTTACAGCCAGATAACGGCGTTGTAAGGAAAATCTTGAGAATTGAAAACTACTTTTTCACAGAAAGAAAAGCATCATCAAACCTTCTTGACCAACCGAAATAAAATAATGACAAGGGTTCTCAGGATTGCCATGACATGATTGCAGGCTGCAATCAAACTGTCATCTTGAATTGCCAGTTATGTTTCAAATACATGAAAGAGAACATGTTTCCTCAAAAATGGAATCATTTTACACAAAGAAGATAGCTAAGCCATTGACTTTTGATAAAGTCAAGGTCCTGGTGCCCTAACATCATCATTTGCTGGCTCAATGATGCTGGTGTATCGATTGAAGGAGCAGATGGAGTCAGAGTTGTTATGCGGCATTAGTAATCCAAATGTCTTGCAGTGGCTGGAAAAAAAAGAGGTTAAGATTCAGTTTGTGTAAATGTACATCAAGCGTGCCATATAAATATCAAAATAGCTGACCACAACAGCCATAGTCAGAATACCTGCTTGAAAGTGATCTGTACTTCTTTAACAAGATTTGTGCTGACAGCACGGGAAGGCTGGCACCATTTGATCTGGGGCAGGTCATACAGAATGGCCCCCGGGCCCTTGTGTAACCATCCTGGTGACAAACACACTAGCTCACACATTTACACACTCACTCTGGCACACACTTGTACATATACAAGGACAGACCCTTCTTGAATAATTTTGGACCATACCTGGCTAAGGGGGTCTGGATACTTAAAAAAGAATTGTGTTGTTATAGTTGGGGAACCCTCATATATTCTGCATGCTCATTCTCCCATTCTAGAATATACCAGACAACAAGAAAATTGTAAGAGTCACAAAATTCACACTCAGGCTCCAGATTATATAAATCAAAGTATAACCTGCATGCAATATAAAATTAAAAACCCAAAGTTGGTAACGTAGATCACAGTTCCACCAATTCCCCCAACATCCGTTTGATACAAGGTTTCCACAGTGTAACAATAGTTTCACCATCACAGAAATATCTCCAGTTAGGAAAGGTTTGCTGACTGATATTCCTCACACAAGAAATCTGTAGATTAATGTTATTATTAGACAAGTTACTATTAGACATACTGACAAGGTGTAAATGTTTGCCCTTTGTATTCCATGGTTTGGGCACTTTTGATTGCACCAGAATTCCAATAATGCATGTGTAAAGCTATAAATGTGTTCTCTTTGGAATCCACAAAATAAGTTTAAAAAAAAGAATGAATATTGAATCTTAAGAAATATTATTTATTTCGCTTATTATAAAATTCAGATGTGGACATTTAATTGCCTTTTATTCGTCATATATTAAGAATCTATTAAGGTAACTTTACTGTTTTCTAAAGACTTGAAATAATGCAGGCCATTAGAAAGATCAGGTAAACACAGGAAGAATTGGACATTTTACGGTTTCTGGATTATAACCCAACTATGTTTTTATGGTGTCCTTTTGTAAAATGAATCATTCCTGACCTACTATGAAACTCTTAACTTGTTTCTAAAATAATTACATAATAGCTGTTTTATATGAATTAGGTCAGCATAGTCAGTATATTAGATTTACCAGTTTATTGCTGTAAATTCCAGGTTGTGGGTTTCATTGCAGTATATTTGGTTTCAAGATCCCAAATCACAAAAGGTTAAGCAGAATCATTTGTTTTCTTTGTGTTTAAAACATATTCCAAGGACTACCTGTATTTGGTTTTGGCCAGTGAAGATGCTGAGTAAGTTTCTGGAAGATGTAGTTGGCCCATGGTGTTGAAAAGGGCAACAAATCCGGGAATTTTAAAAATAAAACAGACTGTGCCAAGTTCAGCAAAACTGCGTTCTGTGAGATGATTAAAATAAAACAAGAACAGGGTTATTTCAGCACTAAAGAATTTCATTCCCCCCACTTTTTTTGCTCTCTAAAAGCAGATCAGAGCCTTCTAAATCCTTTGTTATAAGCAGACATATGGACTACTAAATCTTCCAAAGGTTTCCCATAAACTTTAATATTAACCCCAATGTTTCCAAAATGAGTCTTCTACTGTGGATGATGGGACGAGAGACATGTTCCTATAGCTGACTACATGGAACTTTACTTCAGGTCTAGGCACCAATATTGCTTATGGTAGACATTTACTAGGGTCTGTGGTGCACAATTTAATAATGTTCTATGGACCTTCACAACCATTGTCATGGACCCTGATGTCCTTGTACAGACACTTTCCTGCTTTAATTCCTATGATGCTGAGCCAAAGGTATGTGTGTAGCACACCTCCTAACTGTCCCATTCTCCATGTGACTGTACTGTTGAGCTGCCCCTCCGTCATGCTTTTGGAGGCAGTGGGGATAATGAGCCAGTTGGGGAGATCTCCCCTAACCACACCAAGGAGCTGTAAAATCACAGTTGAGCATCGCAAGGTGGGTCTTCGGTACCACCTCCATTGCTGCTTTAGGCCTCACCTCCGCCTCTAGGTGTCACCTTAAATATTGAGGTGTATGGGATAGTAGCCCACAGCAAGTGGTAGTTATTGATAATTCCATGTTTGTTTCTGAGGCAAAATACATCAACGTGGCACTATACTCCCCAAAATTCTTGTGAATTAGTATGGTATAAAGTTATCTTAATGGGTTTTATAGAAGAAAAAAATTAGGCACAGTTACTATTTAATTAGTACATTTGCAATATGACTTTTTTGTACAGATAATAGTGAAAAGCAATATGATTTTCTACATGCATAAAACACCAGTGAGCAAGACTACTGAATATATACCTAAAATCGGGCCACAGTGTTACAAGAAACCCCTGGTATGACTTTTGTGGAGAAAAGGTTTTTTCGTTAAGCAAAGGAAGTTATGTAAAAATATTCTCTAATTCATATTCTGCAACAGAAGAAACAAAAAATTAGATTCATTTTACACGTATTGACCTAATTTCCCTTAAGTTACCAAACAATCAGAAATGACCAAAAATATGTATTATGTAAAATTTCCAAGACCAATTGAGAACCTCGTCAGCCATGTACCCTGCCCTTTGAACCTCTGTGTGCGAGACATAGGGGGATGCATGAGACACAGGCAAGTGCACTGCCCGTGAAGCTGCTAGTCAATGCAAGTGACAGATTCCAATGTATTAGGGTGGATAAAAATTGGCAGCATTTGCATTTAGCATTAAGAAAGTGTCAGAGTTTGCTGACGGTTTTTATTATTAGGCTTATTATAACTTATTATAACTGGAGTAACTGGAGCAGAAATCCGACAGGTTTAGCAGTTTGACATATGTGCTGCTAGCCTGCCAGTTTAGATGGATTTTAATTCTGTCACTTTTATACTATTTCTCCACATTAATTGGATGTGAGATACCAAGTTCAAGATCACATCTGCATTAAGTGACTTCGCAAGCGTTCGGAATTCTCTTTAAGATATTTTTCCTCCAATTTTATGAGGTTTTCCTTGAAAGAGAATCTACTTGGGAGTCTGTAAATTGGAACACCACCGAGTTTTGGTGAAAACTAGTTCAAAGCCAGAAAGCATGCAGAGCATCCGAGAAACTTGAGAACATTTAATATCCCCTGTATTTATACTAAATGCATGGAGTTCTGTTTTTCAAAATGAATTCAATTTTCTGCTAAAAAACAAAAACAAAAAACAACCTTTATGTCACCATAAAATAAATAAATAGATCATAGAGAAATAATGAAGAATTTGTCCTTTTTCTTAAGCAGGATCTGGTTCAAATGTGTCTTCACCTCTTGGCAACAGATTTGAAAATTATAGCCTTATTGCCATCTCTGATTAAGCTAATATTTAACTATCTTTTTTACTAAAATTGCCCATAGTTAATGTCACCCTCATAAGATTTACCTGAACAGATATCAGCTTCAAAGCATTTGAAATCTACAAGTCTCTGTTTCCAAAATCAATGTGATACAAGCTTCGATTTTTACAAATGCAATTTGCTTTTATTAATCAAAAGAATACTTAACCCAAGGTTTGCAAGGGACATTGCCATAGACGCATATAATATGAAAGATGTCAACATTATGTCAGGATTTTAGCTTTTTTGTCCACATCTGGGTGCTGGGCAAGTTCTATGTGTGCAATCTGAGTACAAGGGCTGGCCTTTGGGGTGTGTGAACTGTGATATATGTCTGCAATTTAGTTTTTCAATTTATTCTTGGGTTTGATCTTTACCTTCTGTGCTGAGTTTGCATGTGATTTTTCAGTTGATCTCTACCTGCAAGGCTGGGTGTTTCTCAGTTGCTCTATATCTGCAATGCTATCATTCAATGTTATTTATTTAATCTATTCCGGCAAATACAGGGTTGTATGTCTTATTAATTTGATCCATACATGCAATGCTGTGTTTCCATATAGAATGAGAGGTGTGGCACAGTGAAAGACTCTGGAAATGATCATGAGGGGCACCATCAGAGTGGTCCGGACAGGGTGACTGAACACCTAAGGCCGGCCCCGATTGCGTCTCTTGCATGTCCATTGCGTGAACAGCTCTCTTGGCTGGCCAGGGACAGTAGGGCTGCTCGATGAGGCAGGAGGACAGTGCCTGAAAATGAGAACTGTCCCGTGGAATGCAACACACTTGGGAAGTATGCCAATACATTATTTCCAAGAACAATTAAAATACTAACTAGACAAAAATTCAGGACACCATCACATAGGCTGCCAAGCCTGATAGGTCTCTGTATAGATCAAAATCAAACTAGGAGGTAACACCATCCAGTTATTTGCACATGCCAGGCTTTAAAAAAATGCCACAGAGTCTGAATGGTAGTTAATAAACAGGGAATGATACAAGTGATTAAACAACTAAATGAGAATTGCTTGGAAATTATATAATCTGCATACTTGCACATGTAAAGTGACTGGAGCAGACTAGACTAGCGGTGGTTTCATTTTTTTACCATCCATTGAAGCAGAAATCAAAAATCTTAGACTAACATACCCAAGTTTCATGTTGTGTGTTTCCCTACTGCCTTACTCACATAACTCAATGACACAAGCCTGAAATAACTGAGCCTTGCATTGGTAAAAAAGATTTCCATTCCATACCAAACATGGTTGGGCAACCCTTTTGTGTTGTTGTTCATGTTGCAGTGTTGGTGCACTATAACATCTCACACCTGTCAGCTTTCGGTTAAAGGCAATGACCTCAAGCCTTTACTGTCTTCCATAGCATTCAAAAACTGGAAGTTATAAAAAATTATCTTATTTATCTCAGTCGTAATGAAAGAACAAATATATATTTCAATAAGTTCAGTTATACAGTATATGGCACAGTAAAGCATACATCCTGTGCACTTTGTACAATGAAAAGGGACACAATCAGCTTGTTAAATATTGGGTACAGAACCTTGAACTGCAGCTCTGTCTCCCGTGACCTGCGACCGTGATCCGATTTGCAAATATCCCGAGATAAAAGCCAGCAAGGTTTTAAGAGATTTTCATGATGAAATAAGTAGCTAAATTGACAATAAAGCATTGCATTGTACTGTCTGTTTGCAAGAACATAAAAGTGCTAACAACGGTTTGGACTCATTTGGAGTGTTTTTATATTCCCCCCCCCCCCAACAAAATGTAGATAATCAAGAAACCTATTTATTTTTTACTGTGCAAAGTCATTAATTTAGGGGGACTTATTCCTGGAAGATAAGTACTCAGGTTAACAAGTGTAACTGTAATAAATTTGAAGTATAGCTCAATGTCATCAAATAAGACGAGACATGCTAAAACAAAATTAGGTCAAGATTTGTAACAAACCTTTGTTGACCTGTATATTCATCTATATTGATTTTAGAAAAATATTTGACAGGTTGGGTCATACCAAGCAATGTATAGTATAGAGAATTATTTATAATGTCATGTTTTTTTTATGCAACCATGTGTATCTATCCATAGTGCAAGATATAGGTAGCGGCAACATTAATTAACACACATAAATCCCTTTAAATTAGGTCAACTCGAACTTTGAAGTGACTGTAAATGAGAGATCGCTTTTAAGCCTTAAATCCCTCATAAATATGTGCAAAATATCCTGTCCAAGAACAAGAGAGTAGTAGCCAGATCACAGTCGACTGGGATCTTAGGCTTCATGGATGTTCTAATTAAACTGCCAGAGCTTTGTTAAAATGGCAGGAAATTCCTTAAGATAAACTCAGGCCATGGTTATGAGTGCTCTGATTAAGTACATGCGATTTTCAAGTACTGCTGACCACCAGGCCAAGAGCACTCTTGAGGTGAAGTGTTCCAAGTGCACAGGAAGAAAACCCCATATCTTATCCTGTTTCACGGCCTCTCTCAGGGGCGATAAATGCAAAGGCAGCTTTACACAGCCTTCTGTTTATATTTGGCAACATAAAGGGACCCTTTCAAACCCTTCTGAGGAGTTCATGGCCTGTAACCAAATGTGCGCGCTATCATTAACTCTTTTTGGTCACCGTATTTCTTCTTGACTCCAAAAGATTTCGAAGCTCCTTTTGCCCCCATAAACATTACATCTCAAGGAATGCAGCGCATACTTCCAACGCTTCTATATGGCCATTACAAGGCATCCCTCACTCTGTAGCAGCAGATCGGGTGAGTATGGAGTGATGTTGGCCATCGCCCCAATGGGCTTTTGTTCAGTGTGCCAGATGGCCAGTCTGGACCTGTATGAAGCTACTGCTTATGTTACCAACTCCAATAAATGCAAAGCAAGAAAACTTTTGTAGTCTTACTAATTACTACTAAACTACAACTCCCAAGATCTTTATAGGATGGGAGCTGAGACTAAATGTTTGGGGAGTGATAGAGTAGCCCCCCATGCATTTTGGGGGGCACATGCTATTCTCTTCTAGGAGGACGCAGGATCTACTCCTAAGCAATGCACACTGCCTCAGCAATTCATTCTCGGGTGCACCTGAGCTGAAGTAGAGCCCTTTAACTAACTCTGTAGCAGAAACTCAAATAGACACCGACATTGAATAAGATCTCGTAAATTGGTCAAAAAAGACCACATAGGATATGTGCACCCTGCTTTTCTATTTAAGAGATATTTAGAATTTTGTTGGAATTTACTTTCAGCTCATAAAACATAATGTTAGGAACAAACTTTTTTTTTTTAGAAAAGCATATATATTCCTTTATTAGCACTGTGATAGATTCCCAAATACTTTTGGAGAGTTGTAATATTCATTTAATATTAGGCTTGGAGAAAGTATGTGGCACCATAATCTGTAAAGTCACAATGAATGACTCACTGTTTCTAATCGAATTTGCACTGCCGTATATAAAGGAATATGATGATTGGCTTAGGATCAGCTTTTCCCACTTCAAAAATTATACTGAAGCCGACCGTTTCCTGTTTCTGTTACGGGTGCCTCTCTGCCACATGCAGAAGTGTAAAGCAAATGAAGTATTTTTTAAGGTATTTGTAGATCATGAATCTTTTGTGTATTAAGAAAATATTACGGAGGTGTTGAAAATTCCTCATACAGAGCGAAAAATAATGTGGAAAACATGTGCTAACCAGTAGTGCATGTTGGCTTTTATTTTTGGCATATATTAACCTGTCACTGGTAAGCTGTTAGCCTGATCCAATAGCAACATAGATTGTGACGGTTGATAAGAACCAATTGGCCTATTTAATTAGCCTTTTTTTCCAATTCACCAATAAAGTCAAATGTATTTTTTCTTCACGATAGCCATGTGCATTTCCAAAGCAATTTTTTAATTTCCTTAAGTGTGTTTTCGTTTGCTATTTTCAGCTGGAAGCATGTGCTCTTTCTGTAAAAAGTACATTTGCATATTTATCCTTGGTCTTTAACCCGCCACATCAAATCATTCTCTCTTCGGAAGTTTTTTTTAAACAAACGCCTTGATCTTGGTTGGTATTTTGAACTATTTGGTCCTAGATTTGTTTAGGTTGGTTGTTGCCCTGACTCAGGGCAGCACCCCTAGGAACAGCCTATGGGGTTGGTGATAGGAGAATTCCATTGTAACCAGCCAATTGAGCAATGGTGCACCAGAGCAGGGACAGACTGGTGATCATTAAATCTAGTGGCCGCCTGATCACTCATTTGCGGCCAACAACTGGGTATACGAGGCCACATTATGTTTTTAATGCTCACGTAGCTTGTGGCGGGAATATCCAGCTGCTGGAGCGATAGCCTTGGGGTGTTAGTGCATACGCCCTGTAGTATCTAAAGCCAAAATATTCCACTGGTTATAAAAAAAAAAAAAATCATCATTTGTGATCTCCAATATCTAATGATAACCTACAATGGAGAATTTTAGGTAAACAGATAAGTTATCTTTACATTATAGACCACCTTGTTCTCATAAGGTACCCTGTACCAGTTCCCATACAATTTATTTTATGGAACCCTAGTAAGCCAGAAACAGGAAGGAATGTACTTAATAGAGATGCAAAACTTACAATTTCATAGTTATGCTATTAAAGTATCTATTTTTTTTAAAACAGTTTGCAATATGTTACAAGAAAATTTGTTTTCAAAATTGTTTCCCAGTTAATTTTCCTAAAAATAGTACTTCTTGGTTCTTGTTGCATAAGTGGCCATTAATAGTCAGCTTGACCACTGTACTTCAATCAAGGCGTCTGTCCTAATACAGATTTCCTAAGTAAGGAGAATAAATATATGTTTATGTTAAGGTTTCATCTAAACAGCCCCAACTCAATAATAAGTTATAGCTTAGCAAGGCATGTTGATTGAATAAAGAGTGAGATATTTGCTTTTTTCATTGGCCATTTATAGTATGGTTCACAACATAGGAATACTATTGTGATAACAGTTCAGATAGAACGGCAGGTCACAGTTACTTTAAAAATGTATATATTAGCCCATTTTTGTGGCAAAGAATCAGAATAACATGTTTATCAGAGCCCTTTATCATACTGTTATTTCACTAAAATAGGGATACATTGTTAGCCGGTGAATAAACATATTTATCTTCCCAAGTCCCCACTGACCTCAGATAAATCATTACACAGAACAGCTACCAATGACTTTCCAGACGTTAAGGTTGGGTGTGCATTGTATTGTGAGAGTGCCAGATTGCTCTTGTATTTTTATTTGTACTACATTGCTGAGTTTGTTTGTTCCACAAGAGTAGAACAGAGTTCTATAAAGATAAAAGTTCAGTTCAGCCAAAGGTGCTGTACTGTAAAACAATGTAGCTACCCATTTCCCAGCTGCACAACGATAAGCGTAACTGTCCATTACTATGTGTCACCGTAGAGCTTGTTAACCGAACAGTGGCAATCGGATGAAACATGTCATCTCACTAATGTAACTGATAATTATTGATTATTCCAGTGCCCTTCCTGCACTAAAAGGAATCCAGCACTTGCCTGCCTGTAGTCACCACCTCCAAAGACAATGCACTCCAGTTAGAATGTGAAATTTGCATGTGGAAGATAAAATTTGGCTAGGATTGCTGTTTCTGTTCATCACAGTCAGGAAGCATGATATTCTCTAAATGGGCATCGTTTGGCCATCAAATGGTATTTGTGGCAGTATTGAAGGCATGCTTATTTCTAATTATAACATGGACTTAATTTACCTGCTGAGCTCCCTTGTTACATTGCAGAACAGAACTTGTAAGTTATATGTAAAAAGTGTGTGCATCCTAGAAAAATATCTGATGTGTCACCATTGATAGAACTTCTTCAATCCTTCCCCTGAGAACCTTTACCTGTTTACTCCTTAAAGACATAGAATTCAATAGGACACGAGACACACTACTTAATCCCCAATTTTGTATTGTAGAGAGATCTCCCTGGCATTGACACTGATGCAGCAGCAATGATCAATCCAGTGGAACAGAGACCATGCAGGATCTGTACTGGAATCTCTGATGACCCCACAGCTGCTGATCACACATGCTATGATCAGGAAAGCAGGGCAGCAAGGAGATCAGCCAGAGTGATCACATTGAAAAAAGGGCAGGAGACACAGTTCGAAAACACTAAAAATAAATAGTAAACATTATAAAATAAATAAATATTTAATGGGGTTCAGCAACCATGCATAGCTCGCAAGTGTCCTGATTTTCTTTACCTCACCAAAAAGTGTCAAAACAAGTTGTAATGTAGCCAAAATGTGGCAAACAAGTTAACAACCTTAATTACATTTTCGAGGTTTTGTCATTAATTTGCGTTTGTTTCGTCAGGGGCCCTTTCTTTTTATCGGAGATGAGTATGGATGCACAAAATTGGCAACCTCAATCCAGGAGCATTAAGCACAAGGGTGCATTTTAAGGGAATCGTCTGGTCCTTTTCCAAGTAGGAATGCAGTAATGATTGACCGTAAACAGCAATAAATAATTTGTGATTAACACGAAATCCCTGTATATTTATGAGGATGGTGATCAGATTGTCATGTAACATCTTGCAAAGCAATGCAACACAACATCCATCAAAGGGTTAAATAGGTCTGTAGTATTGGCTGCTACAATATTCATCTTTTTGGTTGGCTTACCAGAAAAGATACAAAAAAATGAAATATTTATCTTGGTTATAATTTTCTAAATAATAGAGAGAAAAATGCTCATGAGAAACTAGATCCTGCAAAATTACTTTGGAATAACAAATTCCTTGGCTCTCATATAGTGTAGCAAATTCTTTCTGGGCACTTCCAGTAATCAATTCAGCTGTAATATTGCTAAAACTTACAAATGTAACTAAGTGTAACTGTATCCCATAACAACCCTAAGCGGTAACCTTTCATAGAAAATAAAAATAACAGCAAGACTGCCTATTTATTTAGCAAGAACTGTGAAAAATAGTTTCTTTCAGGACACGATGTATATGGCCATGAATAATATCCCTAAATATCTTTGTGGTCAGGGACTGTTCTAGGGTTTGCGAAGCCAGGTATAATGAATATATGGTTCTATTTTTATTGTGCTTATTTCATAAATAAACAGGTGCACTCCTTGACAAGAACCGATATCTCCCTCCTTCTGTATAGTGTGTAGATGTCTGTTAATGTCACCAACAGGACACCATGATATGACCTCATATATTGATGTACTCTTCATCATTAAGTCCAACACAGAGCTATAAGTAGCTTGGTTCCCGAGGTTCCACTCCCCACGAACATCAATATCCACTTCTGGAAGTAGAAGGAGGCACATAGGCATTGGCGCTGTTGGCTCAAGGCTGCCCTTCACCTTGTAGTGCCTGAGACGGTTGGCCATAACATATTCCATGTAGCTCAAAGGGTGGTGACTATAGATTAGCATGACCAACAGACCTCCTACCTGAAAACAACATTACATAGAATTAGTAGGCAATTAAAAAGTTCTAAATCTTACTGCATTGGGATACATTATATATAAGTACTAAATATAATAGCCATACTCCCCAGTAGTACTTTTGCTAAATATCCTGCAAGATGTGATAAGAGGTTGTTGCTTTATGGTCACTGACCAATTATGTAAAAGATTAATGCATAATCATAACTAGTAACTAGTGTGTAACTGTAGTGAAATGTTCTTTGAAAGCCCTACAGTGATTAGTTATTTCTGAGTTACTCCTAGTAAAGGTACTTTACAGTCATATTCCTGTAACTTTAACCTTATATCGATTGTAAGGATTTTCTGCATCTTGATGTGTGTTTAGTGGAGGGAAAACTATCCTGACCAGGCTGGTTTGGATAACCAGATTCCAGAGGATTATATGATTGAGCCTTTTAAATTAAAAAAGTGTTTCTTCTTTAAAACTGTTGGTGTTTGGCAGGGAATGTGAATTACTTAGCTCTGGGCTACAAAGAGAATGAGAAACTAAAGCTTCCTAAGCATCCTCAGGATCACAGATGTGGTGTGAGTGGGAACTTACAATAAAGGTGCCTTTAAGGGACATGACCCCTGTTTAGTGATAATATCTAAAGGTGAGGCACTCCTACAAAAAGTATGGAGGAAGCCTGAAGGTCATACAAAGTTGTTAACAGAGTTCAAGTTTCTCTTGGTCTAGAAGCAATGCTGAAGGTTTGACAAGAAATAACTGGTGAAAAACATACATAGCGATGTGCAATGGGACTAAGTCTCCTGGGGTTGGTAGGAATCCTGTGTGTGATCGGGCCATGGATCAAGGGGAGCCCCCATAGATCTTCCCACCCTTTCTATCCAGTGAGCATTTGGTTTCCAGTAGTGCATATATTAGCATTAGCAGCAAATAAGGATGTTGGGATATGACATCATATCCCAGCATTATAAAAAAATATGAAAAGAGCGTTTGGTTAAATAAAAGTGAGACTGATCCTCAACAGTATTCAGAGTCATCACTAACACATAATTCTACTTTAGTCTAATTAATAGTGTGTCCTGAGTTGCAGAAAAGGAATACCATTCATGAGGATATGCCCAGTCAGAAATGTACTATTCTGGTGATCATCAGATGTTCAATTGTTTTTTTCTCTCGCTATGTACAATTTTTATGATAATAATGCTCTGGATAAACCCACATTCTCCCTGAGTCAGCCCCATCACTGGACCTACCACACACGTGTTGATGAATTTCCAATATTTTATACAGCCAAGGTCCCTGGAAAATTATGTACTGGATGAGAGTACAACAATTTATTATTGCATTCTGACGCCATGATCATTTCCACATTTACAAAGTTCTAATTAAGTTCTGTTGCACAAGAGAGATGTTACATTTTTAGTAAATCATGTGAGTGTGGATGGGCTGTTTTTAAGGTCAGGTTTTTTAAAAAAAATTCAAATGTTTACTGATTTATATAATAATATATAGATCTCAATTGCACCATAAAGATGGGAATGATAGAATATATACAGTTATGGCCTTTATTGGCATGTGTGCCCTCGTGTGGGGGAAATTAGTGCACTAAGTAGTTGCAGTTCAAGGCCCTATCAAAAGAGGGAAAAAAAATCCTCGTTTAAGAGCATTCTTTCTGAAGATATCTTCTTACAGGACTAATGCACTCCTGCATTAACAGCAGATGCCTCTCTGCTTGTCTTATTAAAATGTTCATGATCTTTAGAACAAGAGTTCTTCATTGCAAACTATCCTGAGGAGGTAACAGATAGCCAGGCCAGTAATCTGTCAATATGAACATTTTTAGGGAACTTCTGAAAAACAGCTGCTATTTACTATTACTCCAATCACTCTTTGTCATATCTAGGTAAAGATATATATATATATATAAATATATATATATATATATATACATACTTTATTAGTACACAATCTCACATACTTTTCTTTGTCTACACCCCCATGGCTGTTGCTTAATGCATATTTTTTCTGTATGTTAAGTTTTATTAAACCCTTGGCAAACGTATGGGGATAATCTATTCATATTATCATAAAGGCCACACTACATCAAAAAAAATATTACTTTGGGAACGCAGTATAGAAGCAAAATATTATCATTGTTATCGGCGCAGTGAAAGAACAGACTTGTATAAACATATATTATTAAATTGGCAGCCCTTTATAAATAAAATATTATTATTCTGTTGGCAGCATTCTGTTGAAGGAATTATTAGACATTAAATAGCATAATATAAAAAAAACAATGAAATAATAACAAGTTATGTTCTCATAATTTAGAGTGTTCTTGTAAGCCTTAATGGTGTCGATTAGTTGAATCACTGATTTTGTTAAAGCCAAAAACTGTGTGAACTACGCAGAAGTGTTAGTAAGGTGGAGAATGAAAACAGACAGTTAAGGTTCACAGTGCATTTTTTTTTCTTTTTAAACAAAGATACTTTTTAAATCCATTGTTGAATGGTTTTACTCAAGGGACGTTTACAAAAATGATACTTTACCCTTGTACATCTTAAACTATTTCTACAAAAGAGATATTGTCAGCGCAGCTTCCCTGGACTCTTTTCTGATCATGAATGGGTTACAGAATCCTAGGCACAAGGAAAAAAATAAGGAAAATAATGTTTTTCCAACAGAAAGGTTTGTTATTGTCAAGAAATCTGAGACCCCCCCTTCTATAATTAAAACCAGCTTCAACATTGCCTCCGCTCTCTACCCACGAACAAGCCGTGTTGACTCCATTTACTTGGGTACATGATTCTGGCAGGGTAGCAAGAGGTTTTTCAGAATGCTGTGGATCATTTTGCTGTTATTATTTTAGCATTGGCTTCAGTTTGAATGTTTGTTTTTGTGTTGAATTTGTTCATTCTCTCCCTAAATGGAGAAATGGGGAATGCTAGCTTCACCATGTGTTCATCTTTCCTACACATGCTTCAATGGCATGAGAAGCTGTGTAAAATAAATTAAAATGACCCAAAATGACTTGGAGAATTTACTATGAAAGCTTCAGAAAGGGTTGGGAAATCGGAGTGTATTTTTGATCTTGTTTCAAAAAGGACTCCATGTGCCATCTCATTCAATATGGAGCATCGGACGAATGCTATGGAGGCAACCACAGGGTGCATGGAAGTTTGAAAGGTGAACTGGATTCATGGTTGGCGAGGAAAAGCATTAATGAGAATGCTTTGAAATAGCAGTTTTGTATTCTCTGTTAATAAATACTGTAATATATAACTCTACGGTACTCAAGATAAGATATGATATACACATGATACTTGGATAATACCAGTGCCCAGAAAAGGGCCACAAGAACTAAGTGACCTATGTTTGATTTCTAAAAATAAAGACTTGACAATTTTATGGATGGGTCTTCATCAACATCCTAGAAGAAGAAATTGTTTACTACCATTGCCACATAGTTGGTTAAAACAACTAGATTGTAAGCTCGCAAGACCACGGCCCTCTTCTCCTTTTGTACCAGTTTGTTATTGATTGTGATTATAAATTTATCCTACCAAGTCTGATTGTAAAGCACTACGGAGTCTGCTGGCACGATATAAATACTTGTAATGTAAAACGCGTTTCCTTAAATTTTATACTTATGCTGTTCGACTTTCATTTTGAGTCTTTTCATGTTTTACATTTGTATTATACAGAATTCGATCAAGATGTACGTGATTGTGTTCATTGTGTAAATCATAATTCAATTTCTACTACATACTGTATAACAGGGACTACTCAACTCCAGTCCACCATGAGTGTTCAGATCCTGATAACATCCCCCCTTTTTCTACAGATATGTGACTCTCTTAGGTAGTAATTTTTAAACCCACTTAAGTGTAGCATTCTTTCTGCCAAACGTCAGGAAAAAATGAGATGGGATTATGCGTTTTTGCATGTTTGTAAATTATATTTACCATATGCATTTGCAGTTTGTCTGGTAAATACTTAAGGAAGTTGATGAGAGGCTTCTCTGAGGAGATGATCCATCCATACCTGCCATGCAGAAAATACCAACCCCACAGCCAGGCCCCATATGTTCCAGTAAAGTAAATGTTTATGTAAAAGCTCAGTGGCAAGGCATAATGCCATGTAAGACGTCTCCAAAGGCAGCGTTTTGACATTGCAGGCTAGACTTGGCTTTAGTGTGCAGAAAAATCCTGTTATCAGAGCCCTCAACTGGATGAATTCCATGACCAGGAAATGAGCTTCAGACAGCATTAAAAACGCTACTATCCATTAACTCATAGGAAAAAAAACAACTTACTGGTGTAAATGACAAACAAATGTGATGTCATGTTTAGAGTGAAAAATGTCTTCTTTATGTCCTTAGAAACCAAAGTTTACTTTCCAGCTGGAAAACGGACTTGAGTGTAATTGCCACATGACGAAGGAATACTAAATGATATTTCTTTCTGCTCTGCTTACAAGTACCCATAATGAATAACAATGTTGATCTGGAGAACTGATGTTTTTTTCCTTCTTTTTACTTGTTCAGAATGTTCACATCTTCTTGACAATTATTAATATCATATGGAAAACAGACTTTCTGTATATAATTACTACAGTTTTTATACTTGAAATCCAATATTACTAATTGAATATTAAATTGAGATTATTGGCCCTTACATAGTAACATAGTAACATAGTTCATAAGGTTGAAAAAAGACCAAAGTCCATCAAGTTCAACCTATAGACATATTGTGTCCCTACATATTAAGATCGACATTTGCACTGAGGGTCTAGTCACTTAAAACTGGGAACAGTTGTACATCAGATATTCAGTAAAAATAATCCAGATCAGTGGACATACCAACTGAAATCAGCGTTAACGAGGCAAATAGGTTTGGTGGAACATCCATTGACCATAGCAACCAAGGCCACCATGAGAAATCTTGGAACCCAGTTCAAGCTTAATGCCTGGGCCCCCATGCCTAACCCATTGGCCCACCCCATGTACATCCCATTGTGGATCCTCCCATATGCACACTTAATGAGAAGAGGAGTGAGTCTAGAGTTAGTGATGCCTGGGTGCAGTATTTTTTCAGCGCCCTCTTATAACTAACAGACCAAACTTGCCCTAACACCCACTCACTCTACCACTGTACACACACATTCTTTCTCCTGCTCCTCCACTCCCTCTCCCACGTGCCAACCCTGACACACATACACTCATGCTAACACTAACATAGAAACATAGAAAGTGACGGCAGATAAGAGCCAGAAGGCCCATCCAGTCTGCCCAACCTCTGAGTACTCTCCTTTAGTACTTGCCCTTATCCTATATCTAGCTTGGCATTATGCCCT
>VKOC01000007.1:2112639-2141336 GCA_009364415.1 Spea multiplicata
GAGTTATTTTGAGGGAACAACAAATTTACACTGTTATACAGGCTGTACACTCACTACTTTACATTGTAGCAGAGTGTCATTTCTTCAGTGTTGTCACATGAAAAGATATAAAATATTTACAAAAATGTGAGGGGTGTACTCACTTTTGTGAGATACTATACACATTAAATTTACGTTATTATATATATATAACACACACACACACACACTGATTCACATACAAACTGTGACAGAATGACCTGTCATGCAGGGCCCCCAAGGCACTCAGAGATGGCTCCAGCCTGGCTGCCAAACAAAGATAGCACATGTAGGAACTCCATTGTTTAACTAATCCCATCAATGCTACCAAAGGAATTAAAGGTCGTATTGCATACATGTATCTGTTAATTTATGTTAATGCAGTTCTGTGGATGAGTATGTGTTTTACAACAATAAACTGTTCATTCCTGCTGTACTCAATTCAAGGTAGTTGTGTCTACTTATTGGGTACATATAGCAGGGTTCCAAGGTGTGCATGCTGACTGGTGCTGGAAGCGATTTCAGGGACAACAGGAGGATACATCTGGGCGATCTCTGGAAGTGACTACAACTCTTTTGGTGAATCCGTTACACATACTGTCACATACACATAACACACATCTTCTATTTCTCATATGCACACTGATTCACATATGCACACTATCACATACTTGTGACGGTGTGCATATGTGAATCAGTATGTGATGGTGTGTATATGTGAAGCAATGTGTATCTCACATACACACTTATTCACATTTACACACTGTCACTTACACATAGAATACATTTTATTATCAGATAATTTACCCCTCTATTACCAGACATTACACACAGTTACACAAACAGACAAACATGGTCATATACACACAGTTACACACACGTACCTGATGCTGACTTCGGCTTTCATCGTGCTCGGTGTGAAGGAGAGACTTCTGAAGTTTCAGCCAATCAGGAGAGCTAAGAAGTCCCTCCTGATTGGCTGAGACCTCCTTCACTCAGAATTCTCATTTCGGGATAATGCATTGTCCAGGATTGAGGCTGCCCGGGACTTAAAGTCCCATTGCGGGACTGTCCTCACTCTAGGCCACATGGGAGCTACAATGGAAGTCTCCTCTGCAAAAGTCATTAACTTGACTGTTCTGAGAAATCCAGAACTCTTGGGGTATAAAAGAGCATGTCATTTTTTGGACTAGAGATCATGATCTGCAGTAATCCATTTAAAGTACAAAAGGCCCTCAGTTCATTTTCCCCCTAACTTTTATCTCTGCGTTTCAGAGCTTAGTCCCCTTAATTAGCTTCTGCTCTTTACAGTTATGAAAGGGCTGTAAGGTGTGCATATGCAGCCTTCAGAGTAGGCTAGAGGCCAAAGAAAAAAATCCCCAAGGACCACAAGTTTAGAAGCCCTTACAGCAGATGATGATTGTTGAATGTTTTGAATGAATTGGAAGCACATTGGTCAGTAAAACCTGGGCCCGCATGGCAATATCTAAACGTATCCAATCATATTACAACATTATTGTACATTCTCAGTAAAGTAAAATCTATATCCAGACTGTGTCCGTGTTAAGAATTTCCCTGCAGTAGACAATGTATTTACATTAAGCAAGGAGGCTGTAATTGAGATCCTGTTCTTTGCTATTACAGAATGTCATTTTTTTATACTATGTTATTTATGTTAAATCAAATATTTCACAGATGAAATCTTATGACAATACAATTGTGTCAAATATTATTATGAATGTATTATTAATATATTATTCATATCACAAAGTATAGAGACATATAGATCACTCCAAAATACTTCTGTTCATTTTGGGTTAGTGGCTTTGGGGTTAGTTTCCTGCCAGTAGCATTGTCCTGTACCTGTTCCTTGAGCTGTGATAAGCAAGTTGTTTTTGTGTTCAATATAAATCCAAGCATGTGGAAAGGTGTCTGGGATCGAGATTAAGTGACAGTCTGGTAATAGAAAACATGTCGTCAGACAGAACTGTAAACTAGGGGACAGATTCTCATTTGCCTGCTTTCAGTCACACACTTCATTTGCAATAAGTTTTCACTCTTAGTTTTCACCTCTCTGCCTTGAGTATATATTTGCTTTTGGGAGACTATAGATTGAAGACATCTCTGGAAATGATACAGAATTGTCTTGCTCACCTGTACATTTCCCCCTCTACCTGTTGCTGGTTATCAGGTTAACCGACTGCGTTTTAGACATCGCTGAATTGGAACATAGTAAATTGTTTTACTATCCTATTATACTATGCATATTTTTTCTTTAAAAATACATTTTTCTTTAAAATAGCTCCAAACTTTTGGGTTGCAGCCTATAATCGAGCCTATACGGTATATTGATATAGACACTTTTTGGAATTCACTGCATGCTGACATTAAAGATATACTAAATTTCATCATAGGATAAGTATTATTGGCACTAATATTTATTTTGCTTATGGACCTACATCTTCTGCTGTTTTGTTTTCTGTAAATTTCATACATTATAGACATGTTTGAGCGGGGCCCTCCTAGCATGTTGTTTCTGTTTGTCTAGTTGTTATATACTACTTGTCATGTACTGCTTACCACTGTACAGCGCTTTGAAAGATAATGGCGCTATATAAAGTGATAAATAATAATAATAATGTGTGCACTTATTTTACAATGTAACTATTGCAAAAAAATTGTGTTTTAAAAAAATGTATCATCTCAAATTGAAAACAATTTTAAGTAAGTTGTCGAAGAGGAGTCACAATCCAGACAATCAAACCAAAGAGGATTCACATCACCCCAGATCATTTTTCATTTTATTAATATGCATGCCGAAATAAAAAAAAGCTTATGACCACAATAAAACATATGTGTGAACGCAGTAACCTTAGTATAAAAAGGTGATTATTATATTAACTTGATATTACTATTGACTGATTAGTGTTTTTGCCACTCTTATTTTAGAATGATTTCAAAGCAAATGTTTGGCTAAGTTACTTCACTATAAAAAAAAAATCAGTCTCTGCTGGTCCAATTAGAAATGACAAACTGTTGTACAAGGATTAAATGATCACTTGCACCAAGCTGCAAGTACCAGCATTGCCTGTTATGAGAATATTTCACAACATCCATCTACGGTTCCATTAATTATTTGTACTTTCTGCTTTTCAAACCACAAGAAATAATAATTTCCCAATAGAACACTAAGCTTTTTTTCTTTATCTTATTAAAGACTCTGCATTAAATTATCCCAGATGCTGAATAATAACCCGAGGAAGCAGATATATCTTCCACATGAATGCTGCCAAAATGTTCTAAAAGCGATTCTTCTCTGCTTTTGTCAGAAAGGTTTATGGCATTGAAGGTGAAAGGGGGATCTAATAATTCCCATAGCTAAGACGCATAATAAATAGTTCTTAAAACCACAATTCATTTTCTGGGCCACAACCCTAGAAAATTAACTTGTTGACTGACTGTTTTATTAATCCATATCGTATGTGACCTAGATAATTGGCCTAACCGAAAAACCATCTACCAGCTGTTGACCCGCCATTGGTGCAACTGACCAGATAGCCTACGGGGTACTAAGAAGCTGCTCTAGATAGAAATCTGCATATTGTTAGAGGCTTCTCACATGATTGATGAGCTGCATAATTTATTGCATGTCCGTCAATGTACCACATATATCCATTACCAAGGGGTCATCCCAAAAATCATGTGATGTGTATAGTTATTTTAATCACTTTAATAGTGGTTGTAGGCAGGGGCATAACTATGAACCCCAACTTTGACAACTGGTGTGTGCCTTCTATGCCTTTCCAACGTACAACATATGTAAACACACGTATACAAATTACACACACACTTACTAATACACACTCCATCTCACCCCACTTACACGTCCATGATCACACACACACAGACGCATACAACTACACATGCATGCTGACACACACACAAGTACACATCTGTACTCACACACACACAAGCACATATTCATGCTCACACACCGTACACATCCATGCTCAAACAAGTGCACATCTATGCTCACACACAAGTACACATGCATGCATACATACATACATATATCTATATGTATATGTACCAACACATATACATATATATATACCGCCACTGCTTAACTCACCGTTCCTGCAGCTTTCCCTTTGTGGCTGCTCGCGCACACTGTGCGGCAGTCACGGGTTTCACTGTGGGGTCATGTGACCCCGGTACGTTCCTGTCTCTCCGTGCTGTTTCAAATAGTTTAGAAAGGGCCCTTCTAACCTTTAAAAATACATTTTTCGATCCAGGTGCGATCCAGGTCGGAAGGGACCTTTCTAAACAATTTTTAACCGGCACGGGGAGACAGGAAGCAGGGTTCGCACTGGGCCCCCTAGAGGCACGGACCTGTTTGCAACTGCGACACCTGTAGTTACGCCACTGGTTGTAGTCAGTGATGTATT
Organism: Spea multiplicata; assembly: GCA_009364415.1. NCBI lineage: Eukaryota > Metazoa > Chordata > Amphibia > Anura > Pelobatidae > Spea > Spea multiplicata. The sequence goes on from VKOC01000007.1 coordinate 2,117,106, forward strand.
AAGGATGCCGTAGGTTGATCCTGTGCAGCACTACTTCCGTCCCATAGAACCTACTACCTCAGCTACTGAGCACTGGGATATGATGTCAAATGTAAGGTCCACCTTTGCTATTTAGGATACCTTTGGTATCTAGTGGTCATTTCTGCTATTATACGTATCTAGTTAATAGAGCTGAAAACTTTGGGGGGTCTACCATGTTAGAGGATCTGCGAAATCTATCACAAGTAACACAATCGTCCTCAATTCACCTATAGATCAGTGACCTACTAAATAGAACCTTGAAGAGGCCACTTTTCCATCATTAAAAAAAATTACATTGATAGCTCCTGAGTACATTAACTGAAGAAATGCTAGGTATCAGCTAAAGAAAATAAAAGCTATTCATTGAATAATAATTTCCATAAGCTATATCACTTGGGCACATCTTCAGTGTACTCTGCTCACCTCCCCTCAATTTGTGTGCTTAACTTAGAGCTTAGTGAAAGAATTTAAAAACCTATATTCTCATTCAAATAATAAGTACCCATAAAAAGTATCCTGGTTAATAAACAACAAGGGGGCCTGTTTAACATGCTTACCCCAAGTTCAGAACAGGATGAAAATGGGACTTATTTAATTAACTCAGACTCACAGCAGATGTCCTACTGAAAGATAAATACAAATTGTTTAATACAGATTTAGTATAATTGATACAATTTTATAAATTCTGTGTTCACAACAAACAATTTACATCACGCCCTTTACATCAAACTATTTACCTTACCTTACATCAAACTATTTACCTTACCTTACATCAAACTATTTACCTTACCTTACATCAAACTATTTTTTTTTTTTTAACGTAGATTTTTTGAAAGGATGTGGGCTGCAATTAAACAAGGGTTGGTATAGCAACAACCACTGTGTGGATCGATGTGTCCTGATTTTAATCATTCTAAAAGCAGAAAGTAATGAAGAGCAATGTTCTGCTCCTGCCCCCCCCCCAACACAGCCCAACATCACTCCTCAGGATAGATGAAAAACCAATGTATTGTATATTTTACTTGCACACAGGTGAGTCATTGTGGCAGAATGATTAATCTGCACATGATCAGATAGGAATATTACTGGAATTTATTCAGAAATGCTTTACCTGGTGAAAAATCATTATATATATATATATATATATATATATATATATATATATATATAATTGCCACCGTCATGCCCCCACCTTATTCAGCTATGCGTTGTGATTGATCCCCTTTGTGGTTAATGATGAAAGCACAATCTTCTTGCCTAAAGCCCTCATTGTGATTGGTTGCGCCTCCATACTACAGATTAATCCAACCATTATATCATCCCTATACTTCTAGTCTAACACACGCTGTTCCACTTAGACAAAACATTATTTCAGCTTTCCACTTTATTACGCAAATAAACCTTAGCAGATCTATCATTGTATTCTTCCATCTGAAGGACAAGCATTCCCTTAAATTATTATACAATTTTACATGATTAAATCATTATTTCTGGTAAGGGCTTGGGCATTAGAGATTAGGAATGATTTTTCTAGTGGTTTATTTTAAAAAATATTAAATTGAGAACAGTAGTTGGAATAGCATATAAAAGGGCCGTATGTATAGGAAACAAGTAACAATTATGAGGCTAAATGCTTAAATTGCAGAAATCACCATAGCAACTAATAGACTATATCTGCTGTTTGCTACTTATTTAGCACCGTGTTCAGGAATTATTAATTTTTTTGCCTTTTTTAAATATAGCCTTAAGTAATTAAAGAACTCATTTTTAATGTAAGAATAATTTCCCATTACAATGGAATATACTTTAATATGTACTTTAATAGCATTGGGTGCATTAAGTGTATACAGATTACATTGACCTATAGAAAAGGTGTTTATATTCAGGAGTAGCATCTTTGGAATGTAAATTGAAGAGCTTTAATCAACACTTACATTTAGAAGCAGTTACTGATGCCATTTGGTAGTTTTAGCTAATAGTGGGTATTCACAGACAATTATCATGCAGTCTGCACAGGATAATAACTGCTCATCTTGTTATTTATCCACAGATGTTTTGCAACAATGTGCTAGTTGTTTTTTGTTTTCCATCTCGGGGGCTAGGAAACATAAAACTCTTTTGTTTGTCAATTAAAATTGTTTTAGAAAGACCCAAATACATAAATACCTGCAATATAGATAATGAGTATATATAATATATATATATATATATATCTATATATATATCTGTTTTATCATTTTATTAAACTCAATGGGAACTCTTATAATCTTCTCCTCCCACTACAGTTAATGATACTTGAAGGTAACCCCGCCTATCTCACATCTAGCCACGCCCATTGAGCATCTCGACACCTCCTGCACAGACCGCACCAGGTAGCCTGTTCTCCAAAGTTCCCAGGTCTGATATAAAGCATAACAGATTTTATGTCCAGCAGTGGGTTTTTTTGGACATTAAACTTTTACGAATTGGCATTTTTATAGCGTGTAGCAGCATCTACTTGTTGTTTCCCATAGAGATGTATATCTTAAATTATCTTTTTTTATTATTATTACGCACGCCAAGTGCACAAACATGCATGACACAATCGGCTGGGTCTTGGCATATATGGTCTTCTTGCCCTGCTCCCAAGTTAGAGGGTGTAAGAAGTTATTCTTTCTCTGCGGTGCCATTTGGTCAAGCCCCAATGTTCTTCTCAATGAAAGTGCAAAAGGGTATAATGTAAGAAAAACTATTACCAAAATAGAAGATGCCAACATTTTATTGTAAAGTATATAAAATCTAGATAAAAACTTATTGGACAATGCAGAGAAAAAAAAAGACAATATTATTAAACAACACAAATTGAACCAGAACCTGCATACATAAAAGCAAGACCTCCTTACATACACATGCAAACAACATATATGGTACCGACAAACATGCCACTGAGGACGTTAAAACTTCCACATTAACTTATACATTCAAGCATAAAGCAAGCATCAAACACAATGCATTTTCCAAGAAATCCTTGACCCAGCTGTCCGCAAGGGTGCCAAGCAAGGAATTCTATAATTAAACAAAGCAGCGTAATGAGTATCCATCTAGAACGCTGCAAAAAGATGGACTGAACAGCTACAGTATGTATTAGAACTGTGCATGGCGAGCAAAATTGATTTGGGTTCCTAACCTTTCATTTCAGATTTTTTTTTCATTTAAAAAATGAGGTTATAAAATGAAGGGTATACATCTGAATGCACAAGTCTCATATGCATTTACACTGGATGGAAGGAATATGTTTTTGAGACCAATTTATAGATTGCATAGGGAGAGGTAATCTAAATGAATAAAAAACACACTTCAATCATCAGAACACAACATTGATACAGGCTTTTAATAAATTACTAATTTTTTTTCATATTTTTATATTCATGCTGCAAAATAGTTGATGGAATATATTCTGTTCTCTAACCCGTAATTGTCGTTTAACAGCTAGCTGCAGTTCACATAATACCAGGAAAACTCTTGGGTCAACTTTTGCAGCCACAAAATTATTCTGTAACTACAAACAGGGAAAAGATTAAAAAATGAAGAAGAAGAAATAAAGAAGTTCACATGATTTATGAATGAAACATCTGGTTGTCTGGCACACCGAGCAAATGCCGACAGTGCCCCCCACCTAACTTAAGCATGCTGCTTTTTTTAAGGAGTTTTTCACTGGCAGAGGCCCTTCATAAATTGCATAGATAACTGGTGAAATTAAATGTTTATTGAATAAACCCTAGCTTAACCTTACCCTGACAAATAACCACTAACCCAAATCTATGCGACTAGGGTCAGTTTTCTGAAGCAAATATTACATCCGTGTGAATCTCTAGCTGTGTTGCACGGTAAAACAGCGATATCCTTCGAAATGTAATCCTTCTCAGATTGTTTAAAATGAACTATTTTACCAACCCTGCTGGAAATATGTTCTGTGTCCAATCTGATGACAAGATGCTGACATCACCTCCCTTCTTTAACATGCATCGCTGTGTCTAGATTGTAAAACGGTCTACTTGTTCTGTATTAATGTGCTTCAAATATGTCTCGTATGGTGTTTGGCAAAATCTTGCTTTATAACATCAGTGTAAAGCCGAAAGAAATGTAATATCTCTGGAATAGTTTTTATAGCATAGTACTACAATTTTTGTAGGTGTGCAAACTCATCATAACATTGAGCTTACTTACTGTTGCTTTACAATTTCCTCGATATAATTTTAACGGTTATGTGTCAAACTATATTAAAACACCTCGATAGCTTAATCTGTTCCATTCTGTTTAGCTTACTTAAGCCATACATAAAAGATAATTAGCCAAGTATTTGATGTATCATGCGATATGATGATATAGGTAAATACTCTCATTAGAAGAACCATCATAAGTTTCAGTCTCCTAGAATTCAACAAAGTTGCAGCTGATTGTCTCACTAGGAAAAGCGGTGGAGTTCAGAGGCAGGCTCTCTGTGACATTAGGTGATAAAACCCTGAGCAAGGGATGTGACTGGCTGTAACGTTTGGACCTTGCAGCAGGTAATACGTTAAAATTACACAAAGAATATTACAGAAACAAGCTAGATACCAAGGACCATCTCCTTATTACAGACTCATCACTAAACATATAATTATAGCTTAAATTTAACATAAAGCATAAAAAGAAATAGTCAAGAACTGCTCTTCCCTACACACTTAAAAAAATGGGTTTATACCCATTGAAGATCTTGTGGACCATCAGTGGTCTTCAGACCAAAACTTTAAATCACATTGTGTTATAATTCCAATTAAATGCATAGTCCTTTGTAACTTTTGTTTTCCTGGTGAGTTTGCAAGACATTTGAAATTACAACTCACACACTTTACTATACATTCTAAAGGTCAATCCTCAACGAGATTCTCCAGAAAAAATAATTTAGTTTCCTGTATAAAGCATAGTTAAATCAAAGACATTTCTTGAAAGTCACCTTGACTGAACTAAAGAATTACGCAGGACCCTCTCAGCACGTTCCCAGGAGAAAGCTACCATGTTTGGCCCTTTACAACGCATGTTGTTGAAACTGCTACTCTCCAGGAAACTCACCTGCGGAATCTGGCTTTCCCGATTGCTTTCAGTTATCATAAATTGTACAACAATGAAAAAAGGTGGCAACTGTATCTGTTGTGTTACATTTGTAATGTAATTAACCTGCTTAAGAGATACTACCTTAAAAACCCTTGGCTGCTAGAGCGTATTGATGTTTATTTGGCATCTCATTAAGTAATCTGGTTAAATGTAGTAGCACAAGAATGACAGAATCAGACACAAGGGGAAGCTGGAAACTAAAGGCTGCCTGTCCCAGAACACACAGCATGTTAAACTTGGATTCAATCTATGTGAGATTAGAAAGCAGACTCTAAATGTTTCATTCCTTGTGAGAGCCTCTTATGGACCATATGGCAGCCGTAATGGCTTCAATCTATTATCTCTCTCTGCGATTATGAAGATCAGATTCACGGAATTTAACTAACTTACTGTTGAGTGAAGCAAAAGCAGCAGCCGTTTTAATGTATTTTTTTCTGTTCTGCAACATTTAAAGAGTCAAATGTGTCAGCATATATAGAGGTTCTTGGGGACTGTTTAACTAAGGCATAATGAGATCAGTGAAACTAAAATAAAATTCTATCAGTTGCTTGCAACTGCAGCGGTGAATTAAGAATATGTTACTCAAATCCACATTGAATGTCTGCGAAAAGAAAAATACACATGAATACTCAGGCTGATACATGTGAGGGAGACGCAGGTCCACACAGAAAGAATATCTTTGGGAAATGCTGTAGTCACAAAACCAGGGGGGCGTGCGCATCGGAAATAATCTAAAATTGTAAAGTGGTGACATAAGCATAGCAATATGTAATCATAATGGTAAACTGTAAGGGTAACAAACATAATCAATTACAGGAACATAACATGCCCATACAGAAGTAGTAAAAATATGTACAAGAAAGAATTAAGCAATGCAATACAACACATGCGCCGTTATCAATGTACTATAGGTAGTAAATAAGCATATTTTCTAATATAACCTGGTTTCTTCCTTCTGGTTTCTATACTGTGTGGTGCAAGAAGTGACTGGATACTTAATGACTTTGTGGGATTATATCGATGGGACAGCCAATGGTCTGCAAAGCAGGTAATTTTAGAGAAAAAGTCAAATCAACCTGGGAAATGAAAGCAAAGCAGGCCTGGTCAGGTTCTTGTGGGGAGGATCTCAGTGTTGAAGGTCCTCCTTGCCTGTGGTCCACGTTACAAGGTTACAAGATTATGTCTACAGTTTGTTCTAACCAGGAAAGGCCAACAAACAGAATGGTGTTTTCAATAGCATTGTTCTAATTCACATACTTATATATTGATCAAACAGATATTGGCATTAACGTGATGTAATGCCCCCTCTAAATTAGTAGATCAGATTTTAAATTGTGATCTGTGGTCGACTAGCGGTCTAAGGACCTGTCCAAGCGGTCCTCTGGATAATAAATAGGAAGTGAAAGACAGGAAAAATGTGTACAATGTGCGCAATCTAGAACACGTAAGAGGGAATTCATCTTAACATAGAACTTTGTATTAAATGTAAAATATTATTCGGCATATATCATTTTTTCACTACATATGATGTAGAGTAGAGAGATGGTCATTGGTGTATTACAAACTTCAAACAGTACAATTTTCCTTGCACATATACAACTGAGAATCTATCATTGCTATAAAACCTGACTATTAATACTGAAAAAAATATTTAAAATTCTTAACACTTCTGAACCAAAATGTTTCCCAGACATGATATTAGAGGGAATATCTGCCTTTAGCACAGGCTAATGCATTCTTTAGATCCTTTTCACTTGGTTATGTTAAGCACTGCACATAGTACTAACTCCTCGACAATGGGCTAACGGGCATTTGCTAGCAATGTAATGCTGAAGAAGAAGCATTTAACCACAAAGTAATATAACTTTGTACAGTCTAAATGTTGTCCCAAGGGTCAATTGTTAGTTTTAAAGAGTTTTCATTGGTAATAAAATATGATCTATTGTGCTTCAATCAGATAAAAACTTTGGAGTTCCACAATGTGCATACAAGTTAAATTCAGCCTGATCCTTATATAGGGAATTCTAACTTTATGCAAAAAACCTGGTAGGAATTCTGTTACACCAAGCTACAGATCTAAGCACCCACTGACCTCCAGGGAAATACAACTCAGTGAGTCATGGCATGGTTTTCTGTTTGTGCTGATTTGTATAATAATGAAATTATTTGTTCAGTCTCATAATGTTAACAAATGTAAACATCATGACAAATTGTTAACACATAATCATATTAAGAGGACTCTCTATATTCTGGGAATTCCAGTAGCCATGCATAGTCTAACTAATAGATGAACTTATTAATACTGAAAATCTATGATTCACTAGTGACTGCTGCCTTATTACAATATCCTATATGTAACATTTCAATGTATATTATAACGGTTAATTGTAAATACAGCTATTGCAAAACACAATGCATATAAACTACTTAAAAAAGGGAAAATAAATGATCCTATTACAGTGCATTTGCCAGGAAAACAGACTTTTGTCAGAGACAGTATAATACTATATCTTAATTGCTCAAGTGCAAAAAAAGAAATAGATATGGATTTTAGCAATACCTCATTTTGCAGATTTTGTGAAGGATATTTACCTTATATGCAATAATATATAAGTCAATGTCTCAATTTGGGGTCCTTTTCTAAAAGTGTTTTTTCCTCATTTTTCTGCAGTCCATTGCTGATTCATCTGGTCGATAAAACATGCCTCTATTTAAATGCTCATCCAAAACTTTAATGTTTAAAAAGATACAATAATAATAATAAAGGTAATATTAAAATGACCTTACTAGGTGTCGCAAGATTTTGTAACCTACCATTATGCACTACACTAGGGTGCAGACCAGGCATATATTTATATATATATGTGTGTTTTTTGTGCAAATGTGTTCTATAGTGCACATAGTGGTAGTCTGGAAGGAGGAATGTTTAATAATTTTCACCTTAAATTGCAGCGAACACTAGTAGCAAAAAAAGAGTTTATATAAATTACCCATCACTGCTTCTTATAGGGCATTTAATGAAATGTTTACCAAAATCCTGTAGCTGTTTTCCCATGTAACTTTTAATTAAATGCTATGGGATCTAGTAAATCTAGTCTTTTTTTGTTTTTTTTTGTGCATGTGTGCAGATGTTGGCATTTAGGGAGTATTACACTTGTCCCTGGTAGCCTATTGTGGCAAATACAGCATAATTATTAGCTTGTGCCATGAGCTCACCCAACTGCCTTCTGAAGTTTCCAGACCATATCAGCAATGGACTGGATGAAGACATGCAAATAAATCTGGGTATTTTGCATGTAAATTTGCATGTCATTTCTACAGTAAAAAACTGTAAAAATATGGATAGGTAACGGACAGTAATGACGTTGCTGGTGCTTATTCGCCATCTGCAAACTATGGACAACAACCGGACAATTCAGCACAGCACTTAAACTGAGAAACATTGTTTGTATCATGCAGCTAATGCAAGTTATGGATTGATTTCTTTCAGTGTTCACACAAAGGATACACCTGCACATACGGGATGGATGCAAGAAAGCTATTGAAATAGTCACATGACATCTTGACCCATTTTTTCTGCAGCCGACAGTAGGATATTTATCAAATAATGTGCTTGACTAGCCAAATAAAGAAGAAACAAAAAACATTACATGCTTGGTATTTTTTCATAGTACACATAAATACGTCTGTCAAAACCTTGGTTAAGGCTAGGCAACGAAACATAAAATTATAGCTGCTGGACAGAAACACACAAAAACGTCAGTGCTATATCCTAAGACGAAAAGGACTACCGGTGATGTAGAAAACGTAGTGTAGGGTATCTGTACCGGTCTATAAGTTAATGCGTGGGTTTATGTTTGGAAAGTTCTGAAGACATTATATAAATGCACAGTGGTGGGTGTGAATATTCCTGCGCTGTGATTGGACCTTCAAACACTGTAAGTGCACTATTTGTATGAGGTTATCATGACATCATTAAAATATGGCAAGAGTCAAAACACAAGACATAAAACAGAATCCAAATAGGAAATAAACGTACAAAGTCGACAATTTACACTAACAGAAAATATGAATTTGCCAGTTCAATGAGGATGTTAGCACTTAAGGCTATGCTCCCTGGATTCCACGTGGTGGCTGGATGCTGTCAATGCTTTCACTACAGTGGTCTGGGTCACATATTCTAGATGTGCAAGGTAAAATACACAAAGTGCAGGAAACCTATTGATGAGGCTGTGCAAGATTAGAAGTCAAGTAAGATCCATTGTCATACAGGCCCCTCTGCCGTGTCTTCATTCATCAGCCCTTCAGTATTCTCTGTTGTTGGGGGCTCTTCTTTCTTCTGAGTGCTGGTGACCTGACGCAGGCATACAAAGGGCCGGTGGCAAGAGGAATGTGTCAGGGATGGGTAGTGTTGACGATAACAAATGTACGCTAAGATTAGTCCAATAACTCCACCCACAAAGGAATCTGGGAATTGAAAAAGAACGATGGAAACAATTGTATAGAGAAGCATAAACAAATATAACTTTACGACTAGGAACCACATACCACAAAATGTGAGGTGTTTTTCCCAGTTGTGTTACCAATAAAGCCTCTGGGTCTATTTACTAAAGTTTAATTAATCTCATTTGGTATTCAATTACGGTTGCATGGCAAACTTGTTTTAGTTGGACCAAATTATCCAACGTCTATGTTTAACTCAACTCAAGAGAGCCTCAAGTTGATTCAAGTTGTGATTGAAAACGTCATTCAGATATCGTCTAGTTGAAAACTCTGATTACAAAAGTAAATCGGTTAAATAATTGACCGTGCCTTCCTATGATTACACAAGCTGACACAAAACTACATTAAACACATTAGGACTAACAGATCTGATGGGCAGCTTGACTTCTAACACACAAATGAAAAACTGTCCTCTAGCTTACATGACTGACAACAACCACCTCAACAGTTATTTGACAAAGCTTGAAACAAGACTTACATTGTTAAAGCCAACAAGAAATTAACAGATGTACTACACTACTGTCATGTATCTTAACACACAGTCATGACAGCTGAGCTAGATATCCTTAAACCATTTTGTTCAACTATGCTCCGCATGTCCTTACGTCATCATATCCGAGTGCTCAGCATTAAGCCACACAGGTGAGACCCGGGATTCCTTGGTGTGCCTAGGGGAGTGCCCAGGGTAAATACATTGCTGTTGTCGTTGCTGCGTAGGATTACCTCTTACCTTGCCAGTGGTGCTTGTAGTCACACATACGTGACAGAGCGATCATCATAGCACAATAGAGTGGAAGTATTGCTGCACAGAGACGCCAGCTCTTCCCTTGCCCAACCTCAGTGAAGCAGTGCAGCTTTCCTGCTAGGTAGAATGAAGTGAAGCCCAAGCCTGAAAAGGCAACTGATGAAAAGAGAAAAAGACAAGAAAGCAAATTATAACACAGCAAAATTATATAAGAAATCAAGGAAAGCAAGAGATGAAAGGGAATTAGAGTGCACACGACTCACCATACAATAGCTGTGGAACGAGAAGTCAAAAACAGATAACTGTACATCAAAACAGATCAACTATCCTTGCCAGAAAACATTACAGCCTATTGTTCTGAATTGTGTTGCATGCAGGGATGGATTTCCCACAAGGCTTGTGGCTATAGCACCGTGTTTTGGATGGGACACAATGTTAACCCACCTGCTCTTAGTAAAGCTCTGCCAATTTTGTGCATTTCCTGCCAACTCCCCACCATTTATTACCCATTTCTACCTATTACACTCTCTTACAGAACAAAGGCACTGGGCATGTAAATACAGACCTGGATGGAATCTCCAGCAGATGTACTGTATGAGTGGTAAAGTTCCATATTGCTAGAAATTATGTAAAATGTTCTACCTTCTAGATTTTTGAATAATATAATTGAGAAACAAGCAAATGGTGCCATCACATTGACATTACGTTTAAAATAGATTTAAACAAAGGTAGGGTGAGTATATCTAGAGGGGAGACTATAAAACAAAGAAAAATGGGAATAATGAGAAAATGATGTGATACTTAAAGGGTAACTGACTAAAAGTTACATTAAAATGGCATACAAAATGAATATGTATGTAAAGAAAGTGAAAACATAAATTTGTATACAGTGGAAAGGTAGACAGCGAGATTGTGCTGGAGGGATAGAATCAGATGACAAAGAAAATATGAAATCAGTGAATGTAAAGAAAAAGCTAAACCCGAATTGTTTATACATGGGAAGTAGGGTTTAAAGGGACACTCCAGCCATCAAATGCTCTGTAAGTGGCCACTTTAAATTTCTGTTCTAGCCTTTTTGCAAATTCAAAAAACTGACAGTTTGGTGTTGAACACTGAGTAGGGATACTATATAGATATGTATATATATATATATATATATATACTATACTTTACAATAACTGGAGTACCATCGGTTTGCCAGAATCACTGAGCTCAGACTTACATTTTATGGAATCTGAATGTTTCTGAATGTCACATCTGGAGTGGCTCCAATCATCTCCAGGTTTAGGCTGGAGCATTTATAGAGTCAAGTAACTGAGAACATTTGCTAGATATAGTAATATTTGCATGTATGATCATTATATGAATATGATGGCACTATGCAAAACAATAATAATATAAAAATATTAGGCATATCGTAAAATGCTTTAGTTGCCTTCTACAACACATAAAGTTCCTATTATATACATGTTCCTTTTTCTTAATGTTCATTTGAGTCAGTATCTGCCAACACACATAATTTCTGTCTAATCATTGGATTTAATAAAAAATGATGTTATTGCCTCAAGAGAACCTTAGTTCATTTTTAGCAAGCTGTGCACTGAAAGAATCTGATGTGGCTTTGTTTCCAGTAGATGGTACTTCAAAGGCCAGTATCTGTGAGAGTGTTGTGTTTAATGCTTCTTAACAGGTTCTTAAGCTTATACAACATTCTGAACACACAAGTTAAACTATATGTTATTTTTTTTTGTTTAGCACTTACAATTCTTACAGTTCTTAAAATGACATGATGAAATCTTAAAGAGAAAGTATTTATTTGGTGAGATATTTATTAAGATCGCCCTCTCTGGTGACAAAGACCCTATTGTGCCGAACAATGGGCCAGTTACATCGGAAACATCCCCATGAATAGTCCGTGTGGTAGCCGGGCCAGAGTTCAATAGCCGTGGCTGGGTGAACCCCAGTCCTAAAGATTGGTAATAAATACAGGGTTCCCAAATAAGCTCCCTCTCCGTAACGACCACCGAGTGTTGCCCACCACAAGCATAGTATAATCCAAAAAGAGCAACGTGGTGGGACAACAGGTAGTGACGCAATTGTCGGCGGTTCCTATCCGCCATACAGTTCCATGGATTTGCAGCCATAAGAGAGGTCTGGGCAGACAGGCAAGGAATCTCCTCAGGAATCCATCAGTGTCCCTCTCCCTAAATAAAATCCAGCCCCATGTGTCCTCAGCCTCTGGGGGTTATTGTGACACCGACCACAGAGGGTGCAATACCTAGAACAACAGCCACAAAGTTAAATATACCATTCAGTTTACCTATAGCCCTTAAGAAGCAAGCATGGTCCTGTCTACTGCAGACTGATGTCACATGGCCATTATAGATGGACCTCTATAGGTTATTCTCTTTGGTAAGACTCCCTGATACTGTAGCTCCAATAACCTTGGTACCCCTTCTGTATTGCATTAACTCAGTTGGTACAAACACACTTCAGTGTTTGGAATCATATTGATGTATAAATAGAATTAATATCGTTCTGGTGATATTTTGTCACCAAAGTCTTCAATAAACCATAAATAAAATTGATAGTTTCATAATTTTGCTTTAGTCACACATGAACTGAGATTTCTAGCACACTAGTAAAACATAAATCTGGTTTGTCTGCCTGCAAACTGTTGGCAACACCCCGGCAGCTAAGATTCAGCTATCCTGGTATTTGCATACCAGCCAACAGATAGACAGAAAACTGGTGGGGCTACCACCAGTGAAATAACCATCCAATGCATCTGCATTTTGAAGTGGATAGATAAGCTCCATAGGAAAAAAAAACAAAACATTTTCCCCAAAAGCAGTTCTACACGCAGCACAGTCACTATACTGTCGAGTAAACATGACAAACGGGCCTTGCAGTGACAGCTCAGATTAAACCGAAACTCTTTAATCACTAGTAAAACAGATCAAAACAACCTCTGGTAATTATCTGCTGCGGATAATGAACAGTTCCATTCCAAAGGCTGGCCTTGATTACAGAGCTCCAAAGCTGCAGAATGACACAAATTGTCTTGTCACCTACGGGAAATTAGTCATGTTTTCATAACACTTAGAAATATGATTCTAATAGAAGTTAACTGTGCAACAAGTCTAGCTCAAGCAGCCAAGCTGAAAGCTCCCCATTAAACATTCTGCATGCAGGAGTCATGTATTATGTTTTCTGTGCTCCTACCAGAGAAGTATAAACCTTTTAGACTCAGATTTCTCAAGTGGTAGAACAGTTAAATGGATAAACTGAAGATCTAGCAGATTTTTTTCTTCATTCACAAGAAAAAAAGGTGAAAAAACCAAACTCGAACCTGTTGACTGTCCATAGAACTTTAGTAGGTCATGAGGTAACAAGAGGAAGTGTAAGACTGAAATGACGATTGTTATTGAGAAATCATTTACTTATTATATCGTGTAATGTTTTCATTAAAAAAAAAAAAGAAAAATACACATTGATTTCCTTCTCATTTTATTTCTTGTGATTAATATGCCTCCAAAATATTTCCTTTACCCATAAACATTTAGGGCCATACCAAGCTTGCAAGACCAGGGCCCTTCAATAGTGTTACGTAATCTACTGGTGCTCTAAATAAATGCAGGAAAATCTATGATTTTGCAAACATACCTTTGTGCAGAGGATGCAAGGAACTCAATATTATACTTCTCAATAATTCATTTCATTATCACAGTTATGAGTTTTCCGGATGCAACCCCCACCAATATCAGTAGACTCTGTTAACTCCTGTCTCGTCAAGTTAGGTTTGAGCAATACTCTTTTTTATCCACTACACAAATTGTGTAATGGAGATGCCTAAAATAGGTGTGCAAAGTGACACAGGGGAAGCAGCCTCTAGGGGGCCCAAGGCCCTGGGAACCCTTGATCCTGTTTCCTCATACCCATTTAAAATAGTTTAGAAAGAGACGTTGCCGTACTGGTCCAGGTTGGAAGGGCCCTTTACTAAACTATTTTGAACGGAAACAGGGAGACAAGAACGTCTTGGGGTCACGTTAGCCCACAATGAAACTGAGGCTGTCCTCACAGTGTGTGAGCAGCCGTACAGCAAGCTGCAGGATCGGTGAGAGGTAAGGGGGTATATATGTATATATGTTTGTATTTAGGTATGTATGTAAGCATGAATATGTATGTGTAATTATGTGTGTGATAATGCATGTGTAATTGTGTATGTGAGTATGGATGTGTAATTGTGTGTGAGCATGAATGTATGTGTGTGTGTGTGTGTGAGCATGGACATGCCATTGTGTGTGTGAGCATGGATGTGTAAGTGAGGTGAGATGGAGTGTGTGTTAGTGAGTATGAGTAAGTGTGTGTAATTTGTGTATAGTTGTTTACGAATGTGTGCCAGAGTGTATGTTGTAAGTGGGGGGGGGCAAGGGGCAAAGGAGGCACAGGCAAGTTGTTTGGGGGCAAAGAATGCACGGGGCAGACGCTAGCTGTTTTGGGGGCAACTAACCAAGCCTTGGGGCAAAGCATGGCACAAACTAGCTGTTTGGGGTTGGGGATGGCACTGATGAGCTTCTTTTTGGACGCAAGGTGGCACTGTGGACATGTTCGCCTTGGTGAAGTGGGGGGGGGCGGGGGCAATTTTTTTAATTAATAACACAGGGCCCTGGTTACGCCCCTGGGTGTGCATTTGCACTTTTACAATAAAATTTCAGGTTCTTAAGCTTATACAACATTCTGAACACACAAGTTAAACTATATGTTAATTTTTTTGTTTAGCACCTTACAATTCTTACAGTTCTTACAATGACATGAGAGAAAGTATTTATTTGGTGAGATATTTATTAAGATTGCCCTCTCTGATGACAAAGCTCCCATTGTGCCACCGAACAATGGGCCAGTTACATCGGAAACGTCCCCATGACCAGTCCGTGTGGTAGCCACAGTTTAAAAAGTGGCCTTAGTTTAAAAAGTCACCATATCAACCATGGAATTTTAGCTAATCAGCATGAATGATCCCATCACATATGATTATGAAAACACCTTTCAGATTTTATACATAACTCCCAGTGACTTTTCTTGAGAAACTTTCATTGCTGTACTTCTTAGTGGCATACTGTAGCCTACTTACTGCATGTAAGATACAGGGTAGTGGATACAGGGTAGCGGAACCTGTCAAACAATTTGCAGGCGCGGGGGGCGGTTTTGCGGGTATTGCGGGTGGTCAGACAATGTACCTGTGGGTCCCAGTAATCCCGCTCACTCCCACAAAGCTGCCTTCGCTTTGCTCGCACACAGCGTCTCTTCTCTTGTTCCGCCCAGGAACTCAGCAGAGTCACGTGAATTTACGTCACATGACTCTGCTCCATTCCTGCTTCCCCTGGTCGGGACAAGAGAAGAGTCTCTGTGTCTCCACCAGCCAAGGTCTGTCTCTCTTCTCTTCTTGAGAGGGGCTCATCGGGTTAAGATGCCATAACTATCCCCAAACATCTGTGTGTGGGAGCAACATTTTTCAGGACATTGGTCACATGTTCTTCTTGTAAAAAGCTGTCCAAGTCTCAGTAAAGCAATTAATAGACTTTTTTGTATTCAGGAGAACATGAAAACGAACAGGAATGTTGCGTTTTCGTTTTGTCAAACCGAATAACAAACAAATGAATATGACGGAGGATAAGTGTACTATAACAGGAGTTGAAAAAACTAATAGTGTGAGAAAAATAAATCCCCTCTAACCCGGCCCTTGTGTCGCCGAGACGCACCTCGGCTTTATAAGGGCGAGGAATCACTAAGAGGAAAACCTGGCTTTGGTGCCAGGATTTAAAGGTCCGTAAGAGCGACTCTAGTGGTCGCCGGCAGGGGGCTCATCTGGCATCAACTAATGAAGAGCAGCTGCTCTTTCCCATTCATTCTGTCGTGAGAATTACAGAAGGAAACATGTGGAAGACTGCCTTAAACACTCGATAGGGACACTACAAATATTTAGTAATTCCCTGGCTCTATTCTATTTGTGAGGAACATCTTTTTTGATTTATTGTTATCCTACCTTATTAATGCCAATGGTTCTGGAATGGTATGTCCAACAAGCTCATATAGGTGTGATAGTCAGGTGTCCGCATACTTTTGGTAATGTAGTGTGTCCATGTGTATACATATTGTGACAAACCTTGTAGCACGAGGGCCATAAATACCACAGTTAGGGGTCTTAAGCACAGTCCTCTAGGCAATCAGAGTCAGGAACACCAGCTAGTAGCAAAAACAGTGCTTTATTTATAACTGCTCAAACCCCAAAACCAAATCATAAAAAGAAAAACCTAGCTCCCAATTAGAGCCCTCTCTAGCTACACTATGCTGGCCCACACTGGCCAGCCTAAACACCCACTAACTTCTCCTCCCACTAGACCCAGCTAAGCCAGGCTCTGGAAAACCTCCCCCAGACAGCACACAGGTCCAGGCAGGCATTGTCTCTCTGAGTATCAAGCTCCAGGGGTTTTTAATGCCCAGCAACTGGGCCTGATGTAGGTCCCATATGAATCCTGGATCCTGCAGACTTGTAGCCACTTGGAAAAGCCGGCATGGATTTTCCACAGAATAGTGGAATGGAGCATTGGCCCACTCTGCTCTCCAATTGCTCCACCCCAGGGACCCATATGTATAATCTGCATAGCACCTGTACCCAAATGCAATGCTAATCATCTCCCTGGGGTTTGCAGCCTCACAATATGAATACATGTATATTACAATATAAGCAGGGTATTATTATATTTATACTAGGTTAGTTATATATTTTTGTGTTATTATTCTTAACACATGTATATAAGCATATATGTAACATTCCCACTGACATATACCATAAGTCATAAATCAATATATGAAGCTATAAACTGCTGAAGGTGTCTTAAAATTGCACATCTTTCTTGGATGATAATTATTCCTTTATGGTAATGATTGAAACAAGATTGTTACCCAGTAAAGGTATGATTGCATGAGAATGTATTATACATTTCCTTTGCATGATTTATACAAGGTTAGTCAGACCTTGCTTTGATATGTACATCCCATGATATCAATATATCATTGGACACATTTTTATTTTAACACCCACCGTGAAGTTCAAAGATATAAAGAAGCACAGAAATCATATTAATTATTAATACTTTCTACTTGCACAGTAATGCAGAGTAATGTAACAATACAGCAATAATAAATCTCTTATGCCCTTAGGTTCTATAATATATGGTGTATTGTCATGGAGATATAGGGCTTAAAACATGCTATATTGATGACAAATTCTCTGCAGAAGAGGAGAATATGTCATCATAGTTTAAATGGTAAAAATAAAAGGTATGCCTTTTTTTAACACAAAAAGGCCAATTAACATGATGAGGAGAGATGTGCAGAATACGGCTCAAATGAGTCCCGAATAATCAATTAAGAGTATCTAGATATAGAACCACATCTGTGAATGATGTTTTTGGGAATGCTTAATTAATATATCAGTTTCTTAATATTTTGGTTTAGCGACAATGAATACTAGACTTGTACATTTAGATTCATACAAATTGTAATTTTGACAAGTTTTGATAAATTTGTCAATTCATACGAGAAGATGTGCGCCGAGGCTTCGCCCTGGTGAATAAGTACACTGAGGAGGCCAGGATAATGCAGGGGAGAGCCAGGAGGAGATGGAGAAGAATAAGAAGCAGAGAAAAACAAGAAGAGGAGCTGCAGAGAAGGAGATGGAAAAGTGGAGACACAAGTGCTTGTTGGAGAAGTTAAGGAGACATTGAGAGAGAGTGTGAGAGATAGTGAGAGAGAATGAATAAGAATGAATGATAACATTTTTTTTTCAAAACAAAACCGAAAGGACAGGAAACAACCTTCTGAAACAGAACCCAAAGGGCAGGAAACAAAATTTGCTTTACGAAAAAGACTAGACCAGTAACAAAATTAAAATTTTCACAAGTCTAGACTTCAGATATTCTACACTTCTCTTCTCCGTGGATCTGTTTGAATTGTTCTGGCCTCTCCTCCATTCTCCCCCTCCCATGCTCTGCCCTGTTGCAGAAGTACATGGAAGGGGTCAGTATAATATAGGGGAGAGCCAGGGATGCAGAGAGCCAGGAGAACAAGAAGCAGAGAAGAACGAGAAGAATTTTGTCTGACACAAAATGCAAAAAACTAAATTTGTTGTCATTGTTTTTGGTCCATTTTCATAAATCTAATGAATACCATGTTTCATTTTATATAATCATTTGTTTCATCCACTAACGCACACACATATTGTTCCAATAATATTTTTAACCACTTTTTAGTAAAGAAATCACTCAACATATACAAAATAATATCTTGAATTATCAAGCAGCTGGAAAACAACAATCTTCATTATGGTTCAATTTCTACTTGATAACAACCAACAATCAATTTGTCCAATCCAACCTTAATTTTTTATATGCAAAGTGCAATCATATCAGTAACAAGGTAGAGAAGAGTAAATAAAATACTGAGAGACCTCCAAAACTCTCAAGTTAATATCACTTTAAGAATGAATTCCTGGTACAATTAGAACATAGAGGAGGTGAGAAAAGTATCTCATTTATCATGTTTTTCTTTGTTGGAAAAAGTCTAATTCTCCATCTCCCCAGACACACTCTGTAGCCTACAATGCAGCAAGTCATTCATCAAGTTTCTACATCTCCCAGGTGTCTAGTTAAAGCAGGAGGGGGATTTATACAGATCCAAAAGAGATTATTTTTCACCACTCTGGGGGATTTTTGTAAAAAATGTGTTAAAACTGTTAGGTGACTGCAATATACTCTGAATGAGTTAGGTAAACCAGCTCCTAAACAATAAGGACCATGTTTATAAATATAAGCCTTAAATAGATATTAAAAGCTAGATGTTTGTGTATGTAAACAAATCAGAATTTATTGTCTAAAGATATGTTGATGGTGTAAGCAGATCAAACGTTAATAATTAATGTGACATCATTATAGAGTATGTTTTAAACAACCATATGCGGCTCAGTTTGTGTACATTTTATGTTAATGCTTGTGATGATAGGTTTCTAAAATATTTTGCTTAGGGCACCAGATTCCCATAGCTGCCTCTGTCTGAAGAATTTGAGTTATATCACCAATATTAATTAGGACACCAGTGTCAATAAGGACACCAACTGGTTGTTTGAGACCATAATTTGCTAAATAAATAATGATAAACTGAGGGGTGAAAGTAAGGAAAGCACTGAAATACAGTGTCACCCGCAGCAGATTGCTTTACTTTGATTCCCCTAATACAACCAGAGGTGTCTATGAAACATTTCCAAATAATATGATTTATTGGTGATCCCTCTAATAACTCACAAACCCACTGGAGGTGAACACAAATGCCTTTATAATAATATTGTTTGAACCAGAAAAAGTACATGCCCAACATGACACATGTTTTTTTTTACTGATTCAGATTAGTTAATAATAATTCATTTAAAATGAACCACAACAGTTTAATTTTCTAGGCACCAGCTTTCAGAGCAAGTACACAGTGAGCATAAAGAAATGAACTGAACCCTAACTAAAAGGAACTTTGCACCAAAATGTACACCATACATTAGATTCAAGCAATACAACTGTATTTGGAACCCTGGTTCCCTGATTTGCTAGTTAATTGTCATTGTATATTTAACCCTGCCACTGTTCCCGTATCCTGTCACCATTAGGTTTCTATGCTCCAAGATTCTATACATATAAATTAATGGATACATCTCTAACAACTCATTCATGATCCTTCTCAGTTATCATGAAAATCCGACAATGCATTTAACTGTGAAAGTATACACAGATCAGCCATAACATTGTGGCCACCTGCCTACTATTGAGTAGGTCCCCCTTTTGCGAACAAAACAGCCCTGACCCATTAGGGCATGGACCCCACTAGACCTCTGAAGGTGTGCTGTGGTATCTGGCACCAAGACATTAGCAGCAGGTTCTTTAAGTCCTTTAAGTTGCGAGGTGGGGCATCCATGAATGCATCCTGATGCCATGTGTTCTCCAGGTACCTTCCCACCTTCGTGATGTAAAAGATTCATCAGACCAGGCCACCTTCTTCCATTGCTCCATGGTCCAGTTGTTATGCTCACGTGCCCATTGTAGGCGCTTTCGGCAGTGGACAGGGGTCCGCATGGGCACCCTGACTTGTCAGCCCCATATGCAACAATGAGCCTTTGCCGTCCATGACCCTGTCGCTGGTTCCCCGCTTTTCCTTCCTTGAACCACTGACATGTTTCCAACTTATATTTAGGTTAAAGGTTATATATCATGAGGCAAACTTCATTCAGAACTCAGAGGTAACCTACTGCACTTACAGTTGCTTAGGTTGAAAAGCAAATTTACTATCCACCAAGCAACCTTGGGCTTCCAGGTATAGGCTGAAGTTGAGTACCAATTTATTTTGGTTGGTGTGTTTTAGGTGCAAATCTTTAGATTCACAGAGCCCTTACATCACTGTATGCCTTTGTATGATGATCCCTAAATGAGGTAGCTAATTTCAAAGTTGGCATTTAAATCTGTGAATATGACAAAATCACAGGCCAACACTGCAGGGTGGGTACACTATTTATCTTAATACTTAATTTATTTAAGGAATGCTTATTTTAAGGATTTTGTTTTTTCAAGGTTTGCTTTACTCATTATATGGACTTAAATGCATATAATAGCTGAATGTCCCTTTTAAATTAACACTTACAAAAGTAGTGCAAAAATAGGACCACATATGGCGATCAGTGTACTGATACCTCTGCAGCTTCTCCTAGGTAAGTACCGGTGGGGCTCTGTAGGACACTAGACTGTCCCTTTATTTCTAATGTATTCATTGCTAGGAGTCCTCCGAAAAGCACCATGGATAAGATGTTGTTATTCTTTATATATTGTTTCAGATGGGTACTGTTAAGTTATACCATATTTTACAGTAGGTTAATGTATGACTACTATATTCCCCTATATACCGTATTTGCTCGACTATAAGAAGACCCCCCAAATCTGAATATTAATTTAGGGAAAAAGTGCTTCTGACTCCCCGGTGCGTAGTCCGGGCAGTGGGTAGACATCTACGCGATTCGCATAGGCAACTTCCGCTGCAGCCGGAAGGAGGTGCGGTTAGCAGCGGGGGTTGTCTGCGTCCATCACGCAGACCTTTCCCGATTTTCACAGAGAATTCCCCGAACCGGTGCGGGGAACTCTGATCTCTGACAGCCGGGGAAGGTCTGCGCATGGCCAGAACAGATGGTTTATCTTCAGAATGCAGAAGCTCACCGTGGTTGTCCTTTAGTGAATAAGCCTCAATTGAGTTACTGCATAAAACAGGTGTTTTAGAAAATCACCCCTGTGTTTTAAAACAATTGATACTGAAATCTAACTCTTCTATCAAACAGTTAAATAAAGCTGGGAAGAGATGAAAGGCATGTAGACTGAAAGAGGAATGCTATGTACCATACTTAAGGGAGTATAGCCAGTCACTCACCATATGTCAACCCAACAGATTGGGTTGTTACAGTTCAATTTATTTGCACATTAAAGAAACCAGTTCAAGTGTATTTAAAAGTATCATTATATGAGCAAGAACAGTCATCTAAACAACATGGCACTGTCTTTGCATTATTATTATTCTTCTGTTACTGTTCTACGGAAAACCTAGAAGGAGAGAATGTAGGGTAGATAGGAACCAAGTCATGATTAGTTTAGTAGGTTTTGCCACAAACTGCCATTTTTTTCATACATCTTTAAACTGCGCTGGAGTGAGAAATACCTTAAGCTTCCAAATGGGTTGAGAAATTCAGTACAATTAATTCTAATGGCTATTATCACTTTTAAATATGTTAACTCATTTCTATTTCACATTACTTGTATCAATTATATAACCAACAGAGAAAAACATTCTTTGTATACTCCTTTACCAATAAAGATAAAAATGTAATTTTGTATTCCCTTCTAGCAACATATGAATGTTATTTGCAAAATAATTACCTTTTATGAAATGTATTTTTCCCCACAGCTGCCTTTTTAATGTATACCCCCGTAAAACGGCATTATACATAAATAAAACAAATATGATTTCTGGTAATAGCTATTTCTCTTTACAGTTGATGTGGTAAATGTAGTTTAATATGATATAGTCCGTGCAGAATTATTATGAGACATATGAAGTTATGTATAAACAGTTATTCTGGTGCAAAATATGAAAAATGGTCATTGAGCGCAATCAGTTCATGGTCAAATCAGCAAATCATTCTATTGCTTGCCTTGGTGATAAGATCCCATTTGCAAGAGAATCAAACCAGATTCATTGAGTTTTGTAGATATTCTGAATACTTTATCTGTGAATAATGAATACAGCAAGTGTAGGCGAATTTTTGTGTTCTGTTTTACTTACAGGAGGCATGGATGCTGGGGAAACTCTTCCTCCCTTCAGACACCAGACTGGCATCCCCAGTGCATTGCATCTCTTCGTTTGAAACCCCATCAGGGAAACAACGGTAAAAGAAGTCAGGTCGAGGTCTGAAAGACACCATCAGCAAATATAATTATTTATGGTGCTCCAGTCTGTGATATTGGCAAAAGATCAACATCATCAGTATAAAGGACCTATAAAATATTCTATTACTGCTGTATAATTAATCAGTTCAGTTTTAAACTGTTTTAAACTGTGTTTTTCACTTGCTTGGTCAGAAATGCTTTTGACTTGACAAAGGGAGGACTCCCGAAAGCTCGTCTATTATTTTAAATACTGTTAGTCCAATAAAAAAGGTATTACAAGATTCTGCAACATTCTGTTTTTTTGCATTCGTATACACTGGACTAATACGGCTACCCCAAACTACAGTTAAAAAACCAGGGAATCGTTTTATTGTACCAATAGAATAGTGTATGTATTCCATTAAAGAAACAATTCTAGCACAGTATATCAAGCTGATTATGCCTCAATTCTCTTGCAAATAGTATATAAATTCTTAACCAGTAACACTACACCCATGTGCAGAGCCGGCCTTAGGTGTTCTGGCGCCCTGTGCGGACTACTCCTCTGGCGCCCCCCCATCCCAAAAAAGGAATAAAAACTTGTAACAAAACTCCCCTTTCTCACTATCTATCCCCCTGTATCACTATCTACCACCTCTGCCCCTTCTCACTGCCCCCCTCTTCTCACTGATCCCCCTCTGCCCCTTCCCCTTACTTACCTTGTTGAGTCCTGCAGTGGGAGCGGGAGGCGTCCGTCTTCCCGTGGTGCGCGCTTCACAGCTGAGCGCCGGAACAGCAATCACATTCCTATCATGCCCAGGCATATCCAGATTCCAGGATGTACTCGCAGACTTGGCATGATAGGAGTATGATTGCCCTATCTATCCCTTCTCACTCCCTTCTCCCTATCTACCCCCTTTCCCCTGTCTCACTCCCTTCTCCCTATCTACCCCTCCTAACTATCTACCCTCTCCCTCTTTGAAGTTCACTTACCTTTCAGGAGTCCTGCGGTGGGGGTGCAAGGCCTCTGCCTCCCAGCTCTGCCACTGTATGGAACAGTATAGAGTGATGGGAGTTATGATGTACTTTTAGAGCATAATTAGATCATGAAAAAGACATTGGAAATGGTACAGCATAACACCCATCACTCTCACACCCTTACCAATCCACAAATATACCAATCCACACACGTACACATCCACACACATACTCATCCACACACATACTCATCCACACACATACTCATGCACACACATACTCATGCACACACATACTCATGCACACACATATACCAATCCACACACATATACACCAATCCACACA
>VKOC01000007.1:2145530-2189173 GCA_009364415.1 Spea multiplicata
CGCCCTGTGCGGTCGCACAGGTCGCACACCCCAAAGGCCGGCCCTGCCCATGTGGCTACAAGGGTGGTATCGCTGTTCCGTTACAATTACTATGAATTGGGTTAGGTATAAAGAACAACTCTGGTGAAAAAGAGGTGAAAGAGAAGCAGTCAGCAGGGACATTCAATTAATTGCTATTGTTTTTTTCATCACTTTTACAAGTTTGCGCAAATGTCTTCTTTATATATAATCTCCATTGTACTTTTGGTGTCAGCCTATTTTAGACTGAAATCAATGGATTTTTACTAGACGTGGGTGTCTTCTTGTTCATCTTCGTGAAAAAAAAAACCTTGTATTCTACGAGTATTTGCTCTTTCCCATGTTTGCTTTATATACGTTCTTCGTATTCATTTTTCTCTTCGTTTTGTGCCGGCTTTCTAGCAGGGGTTAATTTGAGGTTTACAATCCAACATTTAGCAGCAGTTTTGGTGCCAGGAATTTAAAGGTCTGTAAGAGCCACTCTATTGGTCACTGGCAGGGTACTCCTCTGGCATCAACCAATGAAGGGCAGCTGCTACATTTGCAGCTCAAGTATAGAAAAGGTTAAAACCAGAACTGGATCCAGCTAAAATGTAATCTCTTCTCAAGCAGTCAACCTTTGTGGAGTTGTTTTGAATGCAGGTATTAATGCCAGCCTTAAATTCTTGGAGAACCCAACTCTGGCTCTGTTCATTTTGCACTTTGGCCAAAAGGCCAGCAGGCAGATTAGGCTCATCCTATTACAGTAAATTTGGTGTACAAGCAAAACTGTAATTTGTACCATTGCTTCCATTACGGCCCCTAAACGTTTGTAATTATGTGTATTTGAAAAAAAGAAAATCAGTGTTTTAGAATTAGATATGGTATTAAGTGATGCAGGGACAACAGTATGCACCTTGGAGCCAATAGGTAACAACAGTATCTGTCATCTACCATCTGGTATAAGAATGGATTTTTGGATAAAGTAGATTTTACGCCAGAAAATGAGGAACAGAGAATTTCTAATATGAATTTTGAAGAAAAGAATTCAAATGCAAGTTTAAGAATAAGCTTGGCAAGTAAACTTATTTTCAGCACTAATTTGCAATACATAAACATTAAAAAAAATTGCCTTCTATAACATGCTCTAGTTGTCTTAATATTCACATAAAAACAATATACGAAAACAAGGATATCCAACTTCAGTGCTAAAGGACCACAACCAGTGTTTTTCAGAATTATAATTAACAGTTTCATCAGTGATGCACAATGTTAACCATTTGATTATACACGATCTTGCAATCCCACAACAGGATGGAGGATGGAAGATGAGAAAGGTAAGAGATGGGGAGAAAGGGGTGAAAGGGCAGTGTATGTGTATATATATATGTGTGTGTTTGTAAGCTGGTGTGTGTGTATACGTGTGTGTAAAGGCAGGGGTGTATGAGAGAAGTATATGTGTATACATGTGTGTATGTATGGACAGGCTTGTGTAAGGGTAGTATATGTGTATATGTGTGTGTTTATGGGCAGGTATGTGTCAAGGCAGTGTGTGAGAGCAGGCGTCTGTAAGGGCAGTGTATGTGTATATGTGTTTATTGGCAGGTATGTGTAAGGGCAGTGTATGTATGCACCCAGAGAACATTTGGCTATATAAAAAAATTCAACTTGGTGACACAGCCCTTTCCTGGTTCAAATCTTAGCTCTCTAGTGTTTCCGTCACTGGAAATTATTCCTCTCCCCTACTGCTCAGGGCTCAGTTCTTGGGTCTCTACTATTCTTAATCTAAACCTCTTCACTTGGAAGCAAATGACACCCTAATCTACATTTCCACTCCTGACCATTCACTCTCTCTTTTAACTCGCCTCACTGATTGTCTTTCTGGAATTGCATCATGGATGAAGTCCCATAACCTGAAACTCAACATCTTAAAGACTGAGTTTATGGTAATCTCACCATCCTCTCTATCTATAATTTCTGACATCTCTATTACTGTGGACAACTCCACAATTCAATCAACAGACCAAATTCGCTGCCTTGGTGTCACACTTGACTCCTTCATCACCAACATCTAGTCCCTCACCAAATCCTCCTGCCTTCATCTGAAAAACATCTCCTGAATTCGCTCCCATTCCACACATAAACAACCAAAATATTAATCCACCTCCTTTGTGATATCTCATTTGCATTACAGATCCCTATTAACTGGTCCCCTCCTTTCACACATTTCACCACTCCAATCCATACTCAGCACTGCAGCTGAACTAGTCTTTTTCTGTCACCATTCTACATCCCCTGCTCCACTGTGCCAATCACCCCATTGGCTCCCCTTCAGATGCAAACTTCTGATCCTGACCTACAGAGCCCTTGAAAACTCTGCACCCCCTACATCTCATCCAAATACACCCCTAGCTGCCATCTTTATTCCTCTCATGACCTGCCTCCCTCTTCTACTGTCATTACCTCTTCCCACTCCTGTATGCAGGAATTTACGTGTTGTACCTCTTACCTGTTACGCAACACTTTATAAGTAAAGTTCAAAAGCTCTCTGAAAACCCCCCTTTTTCAAGAAGTGTCCAACACTCAGCCAGCATCAAGCCTTATGAACGACCAACAATCCTCATCCTAGCAGTCCTCGCCTACTGTTTCATTTCCCCCTCAACACTTACTTAATTGTAAGCTTGCAAGATCAGAGCCCTCTTCTCCTTTTGTACCAGCTTGTTATTGTTTTTGATTTTATTTCTTTTACTGCCTCTATTGTAACAGCGCTACAAAACTGTTGGCGGCAATATAAATAAATGTAATGTTTAACCTTAACAAAGAAGCTGAAGCTCTTGAGGACTCCAATGAGGACACAAGAAGTAGATGTGGCATTAATCGGAGCAATAAAACTGAGGAGATGGTAATATGTATGTAGCCTCAATCTTTTGAAGGGTTTAAAAGTGGTCTTATCGCTGTAGCAACCAATGGAATTATTCAGTCAGCAGAAACATTCCACTGGTAGCGATGGTATCTTTAGCACTAGAATTACTTGGTTAATACATAATTCTCATGTACAACTACAAACAGCTATGGTATACTTCTAAATCTCTAGGGTATATCGCTAGGACCCTTTTAGAATAACTCTTTACTGCTACCTATTAAACATGGTACTGTATTCAGCATTCCCTGTACTTCAGTAGCGCATGGAATGACTTGTCATACATACCTTCCCACAATAAGTTTGATAGTGTTCGTACAAACTCCATTCAGAGCCAATGCCAAGGACACAGCTGCATGAGGAATCACAAATGCCAAGTTAACCTCCAGAAATATATCGCGGCATCTTTTCCTGAATATTGATATTTAACTACACGTTCACTTATCTTCATTTCAGCGGCAATCCTTCAGCTGATCTTTATGTTATCCCAGAGGTTAGCAATTATTTCCTACTGCTCACTGTTGGCTAAGGTTTTCCATTTACGCAATGAAAGTTGAAGCACACACTGCTTTTCAATAATTGCAATTACATTACATGGACAGAAGTGAAACTCATAAATATGGGACCTTGTATCCTAAGAGTTCTCACCATTGTCCTTTCCCACCCTCCCTGTATTTGACTGTAAACTTGGGTGGGAAACTCTTGGCCATAATATGTAAGGAGCGTAAGAAACATCTAATGATAGAGGCAGCGAATCCCCCTTATAGCCAGTAGGCCAAGAGTTTATGTGGTACTGAGAGACCTTACTTGATCCTGAGGCATGGTCAAAGCTGCAGTCTTTGCCACTCTTATAACACTGCACATTGTAAAAATCCCCACAAAAATATCTAATAGGCAATTAATGTCACAATTAGCACTTCATTTATTGAAAAGCAGTGCATTGTTCTTACAAAATCAAATAAAAGTCCTTTTTCCCCACTCGCTTACCCAAACAGGCTTCTTTAACCTCCGTTCTGCTTGTCCGTTGAATTATTTTCACAACAAAAATCACAGCCAGGGGTGTAAGGAAAGAAATTGCCTGCAGGTATAAAAGTATAGACACATGAATCCACATATCTATCGTAATAACTTTCCATATTTTTGTAGGGAACTACCAGATCACTATGACTGATTAGTGTAAAAAATGCATTTAACTTTCTTGTGTTACTGAATTACTCTGTGCAGCCTATATAAAGTAAAAGTAACAATAACTTAGACAAGTGTAGACAAGAGGCGTACACCATCTTTAACATCAACAATGCTGGTCCGTATATAAAAAGTACCAAAGGACCTTTTTTAATTGAATCTAATAATGACATCAACAATCTCTATAATTGCAAAAGGACTTAGTCCTAATACATGCAAAAATGTTAAACATGTTAATTAAATGGTTAACAGAAATTATGTGCGCAGTCACTTGTTTCCAAAAAGTATAGGAATATAGGAAGATACAAGATTGACCTGTATATTTTACAACTTACAAACATCATCCGTGTAGGTATATTGTCTGACTGGACCAGAGGATTTTTATACAGCCATATCTCTTCTGGTTGGATGATGCGTTGAAAGGGGTCCAGGAATTCTGTGAACCTGGAGAGAGGTACGTCAAGTAGTAGATGTGTCAAGACCATAATATAAAGCTGTTTTCTATTAAAGGTAGGGGTTACATACCATTTTCTTATAAAACAATACTGTAGCTAAATGAAGAGCACAATGGAGATAACATTTCTGGAGAAAATCCTCTTCTGGACTATTTGTTTTTCCCCATATGTTACTTTGGTGTTTTTAATCTGTTTTTTTTTGCCTTTAAAATCTTTGTGCCCTCTAATGTAATACAAATCCCACCTAGAAAAAGGTCGTGTCGCTCCAGTTTGCCAAGCCTTATGTAGTATTAAGTTTCTTTATTCTGTGACAAATGCACAAAGACATTTAGAGCTTTGTATACGCGGGGAGGATATAAATTGGTATAAATTAAAAATGTATTCCTCATTGAAAGAAATCTCTTAAAACTGCAGAGGCTGCTTTAGCCTGTTTCTAAGGAGAGAGACGTGTAGAGCGAATGGCAGATGTGCAGATTACAATGAAGAGAAGAGCAGACAACTATTTAATGAGGAGGAAGCCAACTGGATAGATGTGCAGAAACTTTATGAGACATAAGCTTACAGTGCAACCCCAATGTACAGTGATGACAGAGACAGACTGAGCTATCAGCCTTTAAAAGACATATACAATATATATAATGTGACATATTCCCCTTCCAACATCAATGACTATTCCCACCATGACAATCCATTTTAGTCCTAATTGTATATCTATCTATCCATCCATCTATCTATCTATCTATCTATCTATCTATCTAATAGATTTGCTACCATTTTGCCATAGCCACTCTCCTGGTACATACAACCTACTCCATCACTTATATACGTAGAGTGCGTGCTAACTGAAATACCTGTGACCGCCACTCACATGCTCACTCACAAAAAGCTAAATAATACAGTTTACTCTGTATTAATTTACAAACATGTTATACTTCGCTCTGTTCTCCACATATTACAACAAGAACATTTGCCTCTAAACATGTTTAACTGCAGTACCTGTGTCTGAGTATACTTGAAGTGGTGTTTCAAAGTCAAGCTAGCCTGGCACACCTTTGTACGACCAAATGAAGGAATGTGAAGATGAAAAGTTCTCTCGTGACGGCGAACCTGCGGATTTCTACTTCCGTGAACTGCCGCAATGCTGCGATGCCAAGGTGAATTAGAAGGGGAAGGGACCGGGGAGATTAGTAGACAAAGACTAAGACGATCACAAAGATTCTTCGTGTGTGTGCCTTTGTGTTCGCCTACGTTTTACCGCCACTGTCTTCTCTTCTTCATGTCTTCGGAACGAACACGAAAACGCACTCGTGTTCGTTTTCATGTTCGCCCGAAGACGAATGCACAAGTCTAATGTTTAGACTACAGTAGAGGCATTCTGCGGCAGCTCTGAAGCTGCAGTTCTATATAAAGTATTTATTATAACACAGTGAGAAGATGTAAACATGCATAGGATAGGCAAAGCACTATCCTAAATCATGGAAACCAGCAGGGATTTGACTCCTTACATCTGGAACAATGGGCAGACCAGATGGGCCGAATGGTTCTTATCTGCCTTAAAATCCTAAGTTTCTTTGTTAAGAACTATGTTGTTTTTTATGGAAAATGCATTGTGATGTGGACCGGATATTTATTGAGCCATAAGAAGCCAAGTAATATGCATCTCAGTTCCACCAATGATGATCAGTAAGAACACACAGCAACATTTAGATTTGTATCACTGTGTGCAATTATTTCTTAGCACTACACATCCTGAAAAGATTGAAAAAAATATATTATTCATATAAATTACAGAAGCATCTATGTGGCAATCTCCTCTTGCCTCTTTGGCCCTCATTGAGTAATGAATATAATGCATTCTGGCAGAAAAAGATTAAGAAATGGCTATAAATGCTATGATGATATAGACAGCTAGTAAAATAATTGATGCATGTGCTTATTATTATGAGGGAGAAGCAGAAAAGCTGTAAGTGTTACAGTGACAATCTGTTGAAAATAATGTGATGATTTGTTGAGGACAGTCAAGTGTGTTATAATGGAAACATGGATACAAAAATCATGAGGGAGAATATGAATAATAGTTTTACTCACACATTTTATGTTCTCTCTGGTATTATTTGATATATAGACAATGCAGTAGAGCAGCAGGAAATGCTAGCAGAATGCTTGGTTGTATAGCGAGAGGTATTAGGCAGTAGAAAGAGGGAAGAGACTCATGCGTTGGTACGAATCACATCACAGTGGAAGACCTACTGTGTTTGTAGGCAGTACTTGGAGAACATCATACCTGAGGGACTTATGATCGCAGCTGAGAATGACCTGACGTCAGCAGGGACCGCCTCTCCCGCGTTACCGGGGGGAACTCCATTACGTCAGTGGGGCCGCCCACATCTGTATATGGAGCGCCCACTCGACATCAGCGGGACCCGCACCACACGAAGATAGCATACAGGCGGCAGAGCACCGCTGGGCGGCTGAGAAGGCTCCAAGGGTAAGCCGGAGACCACAAGAAAGTTTAACTCGAGGTATGGAAACCACATGTCTCCAGAAAGATATTAGATATGTTGGAGAAAGTTCAGAGAAGGGGTACTAAAATGGTGTACATGGATTAAGGATAAACCCTTAAAACAGAACAGGTTAATGGATCTTTAACATATATATAATAATACTATTATATAATATATATATATATATATATAACATATATAGTATATATATAGCCTGGAAGAAAGACGTGACAGGGAGCAAAGGAAGGTGACTATGTAGATAAGTGATGTTATTTGTTTTTGATGTAATTTGTTTTGAAATAAATAGAGTTAAAAAAGTGTGGAAACTGTGAACAAATGTGCAATTACAAAATGTATTTGTACAAAAAAAAGTCTTATATATATATATGAATATAATTTTAAAAAAGCCATAGCTGTAGTGAAAAAATATACTTAATTTGTGTTGTTAAACTAATTGAGGAAGAGGAAATTTACAGTTGAGCAGAGAGCATTGTAAAAATATGAAAATTGCTCTGGTCTGGTGTAAAATGTCCCTTGTCCTGAAGGGGTTAAGCATCTGTGTGCTAAAACACTATAAAGGAACTTCACTTCCTCGCTTGGAATCGATTTGCACATTATTTCGGTTTTTCATCTACATTGAGACAGTGTGCAAATAAAGTCTGGTAGACAAAACAAATCTGTTACATTAAGAGCCGATGAGCAAATCAGCTGGAAAATGTGTGCTAGAAATGTGTGGGAGGCAGACGCTACAGCTTTACGGTTATTTTATGTATCAGTATAGTGTTTTTTTCCCCAAAGCAATGATTGCAGTGTCACTTTCAGGCAAGGTCTATGCCTCAGAATAAAACCGATAGCGAAACTAGCTGTGCTCTAAGGGGGCATGTATTGCCCTAATACATTTTATCAATCACCCCTGTCCAACATCAAACTGTCCGCCTGTCCTGATTTAAGGTTTTCCGTTGTTGCTAAACCATTACCAGGAGAATTGGCTGTGTGCCCTAAAAAAAATAAATGGTAGAAATAATCGGGCATGGGAAGTAAGAAATATGGAGCGGTTCAGTGCAGTGTGATAATAGTGTCTACCACCAGAGCTCTTATTTCTGCTCATTTGCATACAGGAACAGAACGGTCAATAAAAAACAGCTACTGGAACACAAACGCCTTAATGTCTATTCACTAACTTTCTTGTAGACATTTAAATAATACAGAAAAAGGTGAGCCTGATATGTAACACTCATTCAAATGTCAAACAGTCAATGTCAAAAATGTCTATTATATAGTTATATAGTTATATAGGCTGAAAAAAGACATCCGTCCATCAAGTTCAGCCTTTCCTATATCTGTTAATTTGTTGCTGTTGATCCAAAAGAAGGCAAATTACTATTAAAGCCAGAGTTAGTTTTTATCACATAAGACAGTGCAATTATATTATCATACACAAATGACCTCATCAATGCGACATTGGTGAAATACCATGGGACTCTGCTAAGATTTGCCAAAACACAATCTTTACCAAGCTGCATTTCATCAATATGTCTTAACATAGCGAAATGCCTTCTTGCCAGCCTTGTGAACGCAGAAAATGGTTAAGGGGAAGAAATAATTAAAAGCATGAATTAAAACAATGCACCACTACTTCGCTATTAAGTATAAATACTGATATATGGAACTTCTCTGTATTTTAGCTGGTGGCTGTTGAGAAGTGTGTGCTGGCAACTGTACAAATATCCACTCATCTCAAATTGGGCTGTGAATTTGTCCTATGACCCAGTTTATAGATGGTGTATTCACAAAGGCTGCTGTTGGGAACCCTGAAGCTTTGTGCTTTCCTTGACCCTATTTCCTGATGGTCAAGTAGGGGAATAATGAAGTTGTGAATATGATACAGCAGGTCTTTCATCCCTGCTCCTTCCATGATTCATAACATTGAAGAGTGACCACATTGGGTTATGACATCATACTCTTGTGTCCTTATTCTCTTCAACCGCAGGGGCAGCAGTAATTGTATTCCACTTGGACCCTCTAAAATGGTGTGTTCAAGATAGTCTCGTTACTGTATCTCTTTTCTGTCTTTTACCGTATACTTAATCTATGGTCTCAGTGAGTCAGACAAGTAAAATGAACTTGATTGTCCTTTATCAACCTCTAACGTCAATAACCCTGTGTCTGTGTGTGCTGTCACCCAGGGATTAGTTCATCGTCTTGCAGTCCTGGGGACAGTGTTGTCAGCACATTCACAAAAAAGACAACATCAAGTGCAGATATACAGCAGTATCGTAAATGTTTAATATATGCATATGGAGCTTGGAGAATGCAGTTCTATTCACAAGTATCTATCAGAAATGTACTGGGTTAGAGGTTGACAAACCTTTGAAAATTGAATAGACATGTAAAATTCTAAACTAGCTTTTTGGTATAAAATGCCATACCAAATATTAAGGTACTTGTAGGGTGAGACATTTAAAAAAAACATGCTTTCAAGGCCATGACTCGCAGACTCCTGGGTTAAAAAAGCCATATAATGGGCCATGTGGCAAATTACACTATGAGTATTAACTGTTTTGGATCGAGAGCTTTCTTAATCTGGCAAAATATGTGAAAGCTAATGTTTGTTTTACACATGAATAATAGTATCTTGCAAAATTATTATTTTAATGGAGAAACTAATATATAATCTCAATCTTAGGATGAATTATAATTAATTATTACAAAATAAACAAACACTTTAGCTATGGGTTGGTCTCAGTAGCAGTGCTAATGTCCCCAGTATGTGAAAATAGGTCTGGTTCTTTAAAATAGTGTAATGGAAGTATCTGCAATGCAAGGGGCCTTTGCACAAGAGGTCTACAACTACTTTGCTATTCTAGATGTGTGTGTCGGGTGGGTGGCAAAGATGCAACTAGCCTGGCCCTGCTTTAGCTAACCATTTCTAGTCTTGGGATCAACCCTATTTTAACCTCTGAATACACTTAGAAGTTTTGTAAGGCAACTCCAAACAAGGTTGCCCTAAGTATGTAGGAACTTGCAGCTTCTGCATCCAGATGACAACCAGGGTTCCTTCTGAAATCAATGGGAACCCAACTGGCCTCAGCAAATCTTTGTGCAAATCAATAGATAGATAAATCGGTGCGCTGCATATACCCGACTTAGTTAAAGCTGCTCATTAACTAAAGGCAGAATTCTAAAATAGAACTCCAAATGTTCTGAAGCATGCACTAGTATAGTATAGTAAAGGTGAGAAGTTACTCTTTCAATGGCTTGTGGCAGATACTGAAGTCTAAAGCAGGAGTGCATGGCTTGGATTCTGTCCAAGATATAGCTTATCATGATCTTAGGTGATTTTCCTCCATGTATATTATATTAACATAATAACTAATTTCAGTTACTCTGGAATAGGACACCCATTGATGATTTAGTAAATTCCTTTTGATGCCATGTTCACAGATTTTTCTAGTTCACACCTGGCTCTAAGTGGGCTCCAGGATATGAGTTAAAGATGGTATGTTTGGTCTATTTTCAATTCATATGGAAGCATTTTAATGCCTGTAGAATATGAAATATTAGTTTAATGCATACTCGCACAAATGGGCAAATAATTTATGTTAATGAATGTATATCAAGCTGAAAATGTCTCACAAATAAAACATAGAGAATTTATTCAACACCAGGAAAGAGGAGTTTCTTAAACTCGCACAAATGCGTAGTACAACATAATGCTACTGTATATTATGAACTCCTGTTAAGGACTAAGCTACCAGGGAAGACTTTAATTAGACAATTCTAATTATCACCACTAAATAGCAATTCCATGTTGGGAAAACTACGAAGCAACTGTAGTAACATAAGTGTGGCCGATTTCTTTATGGCGTAATTTGTACAGCATGATAGCTTTTCACAACATGATCACACTTAGCCAGCTCATGTGAGTAATCCACTACACAGATAATGTGTGATGTTACTCATGCTATGGACTACGGAATATGAAGATAATCTACATGTTATTCTATATAACCGCAATGCTTTAATCTGTGTGATGCAATGCTATAGCCATCAACATTTTCTTTAAATGGGAAGGTTGGCAAGTCTCACCCTTGGGGAAAGACCAGTAGAATGGACCCACTATACAGCAGCCTAAATTTGGCAGACAATATGCCCAGAGCAGTATCCAGTCCTGTCTAACACACATCTCCAACAGAGTTCAACACAGAACACAATGTGCAGAAAGGATCCATGGAAATGCTGCTTAAGCTCATTGGGGCTTTAGTAAAAACTCAAGTGGCTACATAAATATTATGTTAGTCCGATAAAAAAGGTATCACTGCATACTCTGCAATACTCTGTTTTTTTTTTTACATCATGTCTACTGGACTAATACGACTTAACCCATTTACATATATATATATATATATATATATATATATATATACACATATA
Organism: Spea multiplicata; assembly: GCA_009364415.1. Taxonomy (NCBI): domain Eukaryota; kingdom Metazoa; phylum Chordata; class Amphibia; order Anura; family Pelobatidae; genus Spea; species Spea multiplicata. The sequence continues at coordinate 2,157,026 of VKOC01000007.1, forward strand.
TATATACATACACATATATATATATATACATACACAGTATATGTGTGCAATGTGCGCTGCTCTCAAATCTGATATTGGCTCTAGCCCCTGATTTCTTGAAGACCTAGCAAAGTCCCTGCTCATTATTCAGTGTAATTTTCTATCCATTGGATTCATATAATCAACTGTGCACTCTATCCATTCTAGAATTACAGCCATTTTGGAATGCACTCAATCTATCCATTCTAGAATTTTTACTGTGTATATCCTTCAGCACCAGAATTTTTATATAATATTTTATTATAAGATGTGTACGCTGTATGAGCATGTGATGTCAGTTTATGATTTACAGGTTTTATGATGCACTCAGAGAAAATGGGTAAAAAAGTCTGCATTAAGTGCAAGATAGTGGACATGTGAAGATGTATTTTATTTTCCACCTCATAATAAAAAGGAAATCAATGCAAACAGCAGAGAGATTTTACTTCAACCAAGAACGACAATAAAACAAACATGTAATTGGAGTCAGTAAATGAGGTGGAGAATTCTCCGAGGCTTTTTTTAATGTAGATATAAAATGATTTTACACAAATATTGAGTCAAACTAAATATCAGCAGACACCAGGCATGTGCAAGAAGCCCGAACAATTTGTTCCTTTACTTTCTTGACCTCTCCAACCTCTGAACAAAAATATAAGCGGGGTTATTTTTAATAATAGTTATTAAAAAGAGTGTAATGCATTTTGCGTACTAGATCTAGGACTGAACAAACATTCAGATTCTAACGATTACACTGCAGGTAATGCAAAATGTTAAACAGTGTTTTACTTTCTAAAAAAGTAGAATTCATTGATCTTATTTTGCTTGTTGCTTTAACAGGTTCACAACACTGACGTCTGTTGGCGATGATGCCCAATGCACCTGGTCCTTATGCATTAGACCCAATCAATGGAGAAGAGCAGCAACATGTTTTTTTTGTTTCTAAGGTTAATTGAACATGTGCGAAAGAGGGAGACCCCCTGTCGCTTTCTAACTGGATCCCATATAATGATGAGAATTGTAGTGTATTTGAAAGGCTTCAAATTGAAAGTCAAGGTTGTAATTTTCCCTGCAGTTCCTGTGTCGACCCGTTTTCTTACAATAAATAAAAAATCTACTCTTTAGTAACATGATACCTGGATGTATATTGAAGAATACAAATAGTCAAAGGTGAACTTGTTATATATAGCGATGCATTAGAAGCGCTTCCTGATGAAACCGAACAAAAGGCTAAAATGTAAAATGCCCTAGGCTCTTTCAGAAATCAAAGCATGTCAGTGAAGAATCCAACCGTTTTTAAGTAGCAGCCAGCTCATAGTCCCTAAATATATTCAATACATCTGTCAGTTACAATGTTACAAAAGTACTCAGCCATGTTGCAAGCATCTCTTGAAGTTTGTCCGGAAATGTCACGATTAACTTTTTACAAAATATACACAGTATATCAACTTTAGCACTAACATTTTTTAAATATAATATATTGAAAGGAAAGAAAATTGAGTTAATATTAAAAAGTACAAACAAAAAACTGTTGCCACTTTGGATATAGTAGGCAGCAAGTGAACATCTTGTTCTCAAAGTTAACATTTTAGAAGCGAGAAAAATGGGCAAAGCGTAAGAATCTGAGCGACTTTGACAAGGGCCAAATTATGATGGCTAGACGACTGGGTCAGAGCATCTCCAAAACTACAGCCCTTGTGGGATGTTCCTGGTCTTCAGTGGTCAGGCCCAACCTCGCAACTTACAGGACTTAAGGACTCTGCTGCTAAGGTCTTGGTGCCAGATACCCCAGCACACTTTCAGAGGTCTAGTGTCTCCATGCCCTGGGGGGTTAGGGCTGTTTTGGTGGCAAAAGAGGAACCTACAAAATATTAGACAGGTGGTCACAATGTAATGGCTGATTGGTGTATATGAATGATGTAGTCAAACTTCAATCCTTTGGATAAACATAAAACAGAAAAAAAACAGAAAATACATAGTGTAGTAATGTAAATATGCCAGTAATAGGTGCTTTTATATAATGCACTCACATATGGATGAAAATGTATAGGCTCCTTAATGGCAATAGAGGTGCTATTCTTGTCTCCCAGTGTGACACTCCACAAAATGGAAAAATTATATGAATATAAATAGAAAAAAAACACATTTATTCCAGAAAAAGCAGTAGCTTACATTTAAAATATGCAGCATCCAGCACCCATAGCATAAGATCCAGGTAAGAAGTAAAAGCAAAGTAAGCAAAATAAATATAGAAAACGAGTGCATAAAAATAGATCAGCTCAGCATTTTGGTGGAATATCACCAATTCTTTGTTTCTACTTTATATTTTCATGGATAATGAATCACATAGATTCACAGTGTAGCTGATGCTGGGTTAAGAGCCAAGTATTTTGCCTGTTCATCCTCATTTGATAAGAGACATGTCATCATGGAACCTGCTGAGTATTTGATCCTGAATTTTATGGCAGTGCATGGACTAGTTTAAAAAATAGAAAAAGTTTTCTTTAACCTTTCAAGGTGTGAAATAGATTTCATAGAAAGGTATAGTTAGTAGTGCAAATGGAGCAAAAACAATTTAGAGGTTTTTTTCATTTCATTTTTGGTCCATTCATTTTTAGACTAATTTTGTTTCTTGTCCTTTTGGTTCTGGCAACATTTGGAGGGCTTTTTTTATTTTGAAATGGAATTTGTCATTTATTCACATTCACTCTCTTACACAATCTCATAATTTCTCTCAACGTCTCCCTACCTCCTCCTACAAGAGCTTTCATGCTTTCACGCACAAAGCTGGGACTGGCTCCCCTCATTCTTCTAGTTGTGGTTCTATGACACCAGACTGGGATAATGCTGCAGAGAACCAGGACAAGCAGACCACCGGAGAAGACAGGAGAAAGAAGAAACAAAGAACAAGAAGTAGCGCAATGTAGAAGGAGAAGGGTAGATACAGAGAGAGTAGAGAAATATTGTGAAATAATGTGTGAGAGTGAGAGTGTGAGAGAGTGTGAGAGTGAAAAAACTCAATGAAATGCAAACAGAAATTGTGTGGGTATATTAGTGTGTGAGCATTTGTGCGTGTTAGTGCCTGGGTGTGTGTGTTAGTGTAAGTGCTCCTTATTTATCAGGACAGGAAGAAGGGCAATAGCCACGTCATAATAATATCCAGAACACAAATAGTAATTAGTCCCTTTATTATTTGGCAGGGACAATCGTAAGAAACACTAGCCACTGTTGACAACAGCACCCATGATGCAAAGACATAACACATGTTCTAAGCTTATTTGAGTCTGTAGCAGTTTTTGTGACAGGGCTGTGCCCATAGGAAGCAGATGGAAGTGCTATGTGTCCAGGACCCATATTACAACAATTATACCAGTGGAGCTAGTGCAATTAAACTATGTTATGGCCACATGGGTTAAGGGCACATACATCAAGCTTCATTCAGATGCACAAACATGTTTGTTAGTGATGAGGCTGCAGATCATTACCAGTGCTTAATTCTACTACTCAGGGTCCAGGAAGTGATTAGGCCACGGTAAGGCCACCTTGGTGAGACCCACTGTCCACCTAAAAAGCCTGCAGACAGTCTACAAGCAGAGGTGCTCAACTCCAGTCCCCAAGGGCTGAAAATAAGTCACTGTTTTTTGGATAGCACAGCTGGCACATAGGCATCTCAATTAAAAATTAATTAAACTATTTGTTTTCAGGCAAGAATACACAGAACCTCTGCTCTGTTTATGGCTTTTGATGTCTGGAGCTGTACACCCCTGGTCTAGAGTATTTGGCAACACAATTAGAATATTAAATCTGAAAACAATTCTACATTATAGAGCAAGATGTCTGATTGGGGATTCATCAGAACCCCGGTCACAGCTGTGTTTCACTGAGCCACATGTGTAACAGAAAAAATGTTCAGAGGAAAATGATTCTTGAGGACTGACCCTCTGGAGAAAAATGGCAGTTGCTCCAGTTTCATTTATCTTAAGTTGCTAGAAAAACTGGTTCTAATTAACATATCTATGTTTGTGGCAAATATGAAATGCAAATGCATGAGACAGGATGGTCCACCTTTAACCCAAATGTCTATAAATAATATGTACTGTAGAACTGCATCAAGATAACCATAGCCCTGTCTTATAAGTATCCCCAGTTAAATGAGCCAACCTGGTCAACCCCTTATAATGGAACACATGTGTGTAAAAATTATATCTACTTTAATTATCTTTGTGAAAACCAAGCATATTGATAAAACACATTGCTGTTCAGTTGTAAACCTATAAAATGATTATCAAATTTATATAATGAATAAATGGCAATCCGAACTAGAGAGAGGAGAGAGAATTGCAGGGCAAAATTTGCAAAACATGATTTCATGGTAGACCTATTTGTAAAATATGATGTATGTTATTTGTACCCAGGGTCAGCCTCTCTAAGAAATATATTGTATTACACTTAAGCAGTCTGAGCATAATAGGAGTAATAGTAGATTGGTGAAATATTTTGTAGATAGACTAGCTGGGGTGCCTGCTTTCCTCCAGTATTCCTTTAATTCACTCTAATTATGTATATATTACATAATAACACCACGCTCTAATTATGGATGGAAATTGGTAAACATATCTTGACCATGGAAGCCACTTCACTTAAATAGGGTAGACTTCATGGTAACGTCATGGGATCAATAATTAGTTCTTATTAGGTAATATTAACAAATTAACTGATTCCAATACATGTTTCAACAACCAATAAGCCCGTGTCATTAGTAAAATATCACACAAAGACAGCACAATATCAAAAATCTTTTGTATTGTTAGGTGCAGGTTAACAAATCACCGGGGAACCTGCAACCTGTGGAATAACATATAGCATGGACTACCTAAGCACAGGTCAGAAGATAAGGACCATGAAGCTATTCCAGTAATAAGAAATAAAGGGATTTCCAACAAAATCATTAGAGGATCTGAAAAGTAAAAAAGTGCAAGAAAAGAGGAAACTGGTGTTTGAATTCAGAGTAAAAAATGTCTATAGGCAATAATACGTTATGGATGAAAGAAAAGCCTTTATCAAGATCATAATCAGCTCAAAGGAGATAAGAGGTTTATGTAATGTCTTAAGACTTGTGTCTCAGGCACAGTGGATGATAACCATCCTATACACTTACTGCATGGAGCAAATGGTAACTAATATACTGTTTCAGAACGCTACACAGTCATAGCCATACATACAAAATTAGGTAATTTGAGTTACTTGTGGATTATGTCAGATTTATTTCATTTAATTAACACATATTGGGCTCAGGTATAGACTGATCATAAATAAGCATTTCACACACAAATACTGTTACATGTGTTCTGCATGTTGTCTCTGTGTAATTAGGCATGCACACTTTCACAATACATACAATAGAGAGTGCCATAATGACAAATATACACATGGGGCATTCACACAAGTTACTCTAATGCCTCATGGAGGAGATGGGGTTATATTGTGGCATGCATGGGCAAGGAAGGGGTCTTAGTACTTACACAAAAACCCCGAACAGCAGCGCCCGGATCCCCAGCTCCTCTAGAACAGCCCGCATCATCCACAGACATCAGAGGTTCGGGCACCGGCTACCGGGACCGGAGAGATAACGACTGCGCTGGCGAGAGCTTACAGGAACTCCTCATATGCGGAGACGCTACGAGTGACAGCTCCTGATCTACACTATATCCGCTGCATGAGACTCATCCGGCACCTAAGACACTGCAAGAGACAGTTCCCGCTCAGTACTAGAGACAGCTCCAGCCGTGCACCGGAGACACTGTAAGAGACAGTTCCCGCTCAGTACTAGAGACAGCTCCAGCCGTGCACCGGAGACACTGCAAGAGACAGCTCCTGATCTGTACAAGAGACAGCTCCAACCGTGCACCGGGGAGACAACTCGGGCTCGGAACCGTAAGGTACTTTTCAGCACTTACTCCGCAGGAGGGAATGTAGAATGTAGGAATTTGCCCCGGTAACTGAACGCAGCTCACCGGGAGACAGTGATAGCTTTAGCCCGAACACAGCGACAGCCTGGACTAGACTGGCGGATCACAATCAGATCACTTGGATTTCCCCACTGGCTGACTGCGGGAATACAACGAACGCGGTTTACTGCGAGACAGCTTACAGTCTACTCGCTCTGAGACTACAAAGACAACTAAAGCCACTACCGCTAAGAGACTGCAGGTGACGGGAAATGCTGCTCACATGAGAAGGTTAACTTTGAGGCCACAGGAGACAGCTATTATTAGAGAGAGTGTGCGATGGATATCTCTCTCCTACAGCGTGAGACTCCTTTCACAGAGAGACTCCACTTACACGCAAACACTACTTACCTTAAGATGTTGTAGGTGACAGATAGGACTGCTGATGATGAGAGACAGACAGACACGGCTAATAGTGCTTACCCAAAAGGCTAGCTAGAAGTGCTGACAGAAAGAGACACCCTGACCCTCACTGCTATCATTGAGAGCTTGGTAAATGGTGTCAATAATAACCAAGTATCCACCAGATTATTCCAGTTATAAGGAATCTCATAAGGAAAACTAATTACCGGTACTTTTGAAGGATTCCCCTGGGCACAGTTAAGGGAAAAGGTGACTTTGAAGCAAGGACTTTGGGTTTATTCACTAAACAGTCCTAGGCTAAATAGATGGAGGATTTATCCAGGGTTGGATTTACATTGACTTGGAGAGGGTATCTGTGGGACACACTGGGGACTGAATCTGCATAGGACAGAGAGTGGCCCATATGCACTGAAAGGTCAAATGTCTCTTCAGTGTTAGAGGCCTACAGTTCTCTTCCTTCATAAGGTTACATATTTGGGCACAATGTCATTAGATATCAAATGGAGAGACCTCTCAGCTTGGTCACCTAGGCTAGGTATCTTACCTTTTGAGTGTCAGATGAGTAGCAATGATATTGTACATCAGTGTTTCTCAATCTTTGCCTAGTGAAGGTTCTTCAAACATACACCCTGGCGCATATATCAACACATACTTACCCCCTCACACTGAAACACATATAAATGCTTACACATACTTACATCTACACTAACACACAAACATTCAGGTGGATGCCCTTCCCTGTCTCTCACCATCTGATTGAACAGGTCATCTTTTTTGCTATTTTCTGCACCTGTTACAAACTGTATGAAGAAAATTTCATACGACTTCAGAGGAAGGGTTGCTAGAAGACAGATTTGCCCTTTTCTGATGTTAAAAAAGTGAGGAGTGGTCCATTCCTGAAATTGAGCTCATGGATGGTACCTCTAGTAACCTTCTCTAACGTTAAACATTTAAAAGTTCCCTTACATAGATCAGGCTCTGGATCCGCTAATGTCACAACTGGGAAAAAATATGCTATGTCCCCTTTTAGAAGTGTAGGGAATCACACTTTTAATCACATATTGGTATAAATAAGGTTCCTGGGTCATTAGCCCATTGATTCTCCATATGTTAAGGGACATTAATCAGGAAGCATACTTTTTTCCTTCTCTTTTTTTCTTCAAACGGATAAGACTATGTATAAGAGTGTCAGCTCTGTGTCTTAGAAGCTGCCAGAGATTTTACTTTGAGACCTTATGCTTAATAGCATAAAAGTAATGACCAGGACATACTGAACGTGACATAAATAGGATGAATTGAATCACTTGAGAAGAGTTTCATCTGGGTTTTTTTTTTTGCTTGGCGAGAGTAATAACCCATAATATAATTTAAAAAAGGATTCCCATGGGTTTAACATAATAACATGAAAAATATAGAATTCTAAATTCTAATTTGGGAAGAAAAGGGGAAATTCAATATTTGCAGGTTGTGATTTCTCATAATGAGAGAAAAGTAATTGAAAACATGGATGATTAGGCAAATACCTTTCTTATCAGTCTTGCCGCTCTAAAGGACATGTTTTGTTAGGATTGCTGGCATTTATATTTATACATTAAAAATAAAGCAATTACATTTTTTTCAAAATCCAAATGGGAATCCTATTAACATTCACACTTCCACTGACATACGTGGGCTTGTCTCTGTTTGCTTCAAGCAAAAGTATAATTACTGTCGTATAGCTTGTACTTTTCAGGATGTAAGGTAGGCACCTAGATGTTAGGTGGCCCGCGAAGCTTCTTGGTAACCAGGTGGGTACTAAGTTGCCACTGACATCTAATTACCCATTTATGTAATTATTAATTATACAACACAAGGAAGGTTAGCGCATTACTGGTTTATTTATGTATAAATTGGCACCTTATGCTTATTTTCACCACAATGAGTGACTATATCACACATGTAGTAATATATTCTGACAAATGACCTCACCAACAGGCAACGATAGTCAAAGGAAAGCCCACTTCAAGCCCACGAAAGCAAACTGCTATTTTTGTACCGATTTTTGTTTAAGCTATATCATTTAAGAAAAAATATTATGATTGGTCTTTACGTATTGAGATGGCAAATATATTTCCCCAAATGACATATCACTGCAAATTTAAATATTTTTCTTATGAAAAATCCCTATTTTCGGAAATCTGCATCTTGGCACTACATCTTATTAACCTGAATATAGAAGATCCGAATATGCCTTAGGGTCTAATCAATGAGGCCATTCTAGCTCAAGTGTACCTACATTTCTTAAAGATCTTGAATTTCCACCCTGACCACACAGTAAATGTGCTTCTGCTCGAGTAAATCAGGACAATTCCTCTGCACCTGGAATGCTGCCAAGGTGTAAATGGGATATTTTCTTGTAAAGCGTCTTCCAGCAGTTAGACTAGTGTGAGAGACAGTGCCAGCTCAAAGAATTCAGCTCCAAGGTCAATACTGTAATAATATTTTATTATTATGATTATTATTATTATAATTAATATTATTCAATTAAATAGGATACCAGTAACCAGGGTTGACACTGGGGATTCTATTGCTCTGCACATGTTTTATATACATTCCCTTTACAAAAAATTCATATACATTTTTTAAGAAAGACAAAGTAACAAAATGAAGACGTATATGAAAAATGACCAACTTTGATACAAATTCATAAAATACTTACTGCATTTACACAATTGTATGTATTGCCTCCCAGACACAAACAATGGTCCTGGTATTTCAAGCCCTTTTTGTGCCTATAAATCCCAGCCTTTACTAAATGTAAATTACAGTTGCCGTCAAAGTTTTGTATGGGGGTGAATACGGTGATTGGGCACCGGCTCCTGGAGGTTGGTTGATATCGGCAATCTGGACCTACTTTTACCAAAACTCAGTATTTATTAATTTTATAAAAATTTGGAATACAAAAACAAAGCAGAGCAGAAAACCTCTTGTGCACAGAAAAGTTTCAAGTAAAATGATTATTCAGTCGTCTTGTGCACCAAGCCCACAGAATGCCCAGTTTAGTATGACTGCAAAGTTTGAAAACTGTAATTTCGCTATTTAAGGAAGGCAACGATGTAAATAATTATACTGATAATTCAAGGGCCTAAAAAAAGAAAACGTTTTTTTAGTTTAGCAAAAATTGGCAAAGAATCTTTGATCACTGACAAAAAAAAGTGGCTTACAGAATACATATAATAATGCCACCGTGTAGGTAGCAGGTACAATTTAACAAAATACAAGAGGAACAAGGTACACATTGAACATCCCCCGGCACTCACTCGTTAAAATGTATCATTCTTTAAATTGGTCCTTTGTACCGCTTCAAAAGTCCATGAAAGCTCAGAACTAGGGGCATCACTCAATCACAGTTTCCCAATCTTATTTAACCTTCAATGAACTTGCGTGTATGTTTTTTTTATTCCCCTATGTAGGCTGCTGGTGTCTTCATACGCTATCTGAAAGAGAAATGCGTTGTTTTATTTCACTGTAAAGAACGTACAATCAAATCACTCAGATGTGAAATGCTGAAAGCCAAGGTTTGGTGCTAAAATGGAAATAAAAGATGCAGTAGAAGAGAAGAAGGACTGATCAGTTAACAATGTCACAGCTGACGTGAGCTGTCCTGTGGAATAAATCTCGGGGTTTGGTATATAAGGGGATCCATTTGACATTCTTATTTCTCTTTCGCCAACAGACGATTCATTAAACATGCAGTGCAAATCACTGGTTAGGTGCGTTCCCATTTGGTATTATGTTTATGTGAGATTTTCCAATTTCCTCAACACTGATTTCGCAAATTTCATGCACAATTGTCTATACAAGTCAGTACCTGATGTGGAATTCGAACAATGATATATAATGATATATGTTCCCTAATTCAGATTCAAATGAGCGCAAAACCTTTTCAAATTCACTTAGATTCAAATTCAGCCAGATTCAATCATGAATCATTTTTTTTTATTTGCGGTTAGGATCAGCAATCAGAGATTTGCATGGACTAACGGCCAATTTTGCAAAATGCAAACAAGTCAATATTCTTCACGTGAAACCCAAGTAGATTATTGCTATTATTTTTCCAGGTACCTGGCAACCCTCTGCTGACCAAAAGCTGTTCCAGGCATTGTGTAGGATGCATACACACAGAAAGGAACCTTAACTTAGGTGGAGATTTCAATGCCACAAATTAAATCCCACTATGAGAACATGCGGGCAGCATATGCAAGTCAGCAGCACTGGAATTTAATTCCATCAGGGGAACAAACCTATTTCTGTAGCCCTGAATGCATGAACATTTTTCAGAACATTGACTCAGATTTTCCATGCATTGCGAAGAAGTAATTCCACTTTGAAGTGACCACATCGCTATTTATTCAGGCAATTTTCTACAACAGTGGCACCTTCTGGCCCCATCAGCCCCCTGTGCCCCCCCTCCAGTAACTCACATATGCACTGGCATATTTACTGGCATACACCACTAACACACACTCATGCTAACACACACCCTGTTACACATACACTCTCACTCCAACATACATACTTACATTCTCCACACAGGCTCTCTGGGCCAGTCCAGAATTCATCATCAGATGAGTTTGGCCCTTTTTGAAGACTTTTGGACTGACCTGGGGGTAATTGCCCATCTGCCACCCGGGCCAGTCCACCCTTGAGGGATAAGATACTAATGTTTCATTAAGGAAATCAGCATTGTCCATATATTATCCCCTGTGGTGTATTGTCTCCAATTATGTAAGTGTGTTATTATTATTATACTTTATAAAGCACCAACAGATTCAGCAGCGCTGTACAAAGAAGAAAATGATACAGATAATGACATTTACAATACAGCAATTGACATACAGATACAAGAGGAATGAAGGGCCCTGTTCCCACAGGAACTTACAATCTAGGTGGATAAGGGGTGAGAAACAGGAGGTGAGGACTGTGTGGTAGTGAATGACATTAATGTAGGGCGAGATAAGGGTTGTAAGTGGGTGAGAGAGAAGTTGTGATGTTTAGGTCAGTGGTTGGCTTCCCTGAAGAGAAAAGTTTTTATGGAGCGTTTAAGGAGGTTAGAGTTGGTGAGAGTCGGACAGCACGGGGAAGAGAGTCCCAGAGGGTTGGTGCTGTGCGAGATAAGTCCTGTAGAAGTCACCATCAAAAGACACAGAGAGGCATCTGTTGGAAAGATACGAGTTAATCCAGGAGAGAGCAGTGTCAAGAAGGAGGGAGTGGTTGACTGTGTCGAAAGCAGCAGAGAGGTCAAGTAAGATTAGGATACAGTAGTTGCCATTGTTTCTAGCAGATAGAAGGGGGGTCGAGTAGGGAGTTTGAGGACAGTAAGTGGGTTAGACAGTTGTAGATTAGTTTTTCTAAGAGTATAGAAGTTATTGGAAGTAGTGATAGGGGGCGGTAGTTAGCAGGTGAATTTGGATCAAGGCAGAGCTTCTTGAGGATAGGAGTGAGCTGTGTATGTTTGCAATGGGAATATACCAGTAGAGAGTGAGAAGCTGAAGATGTGAGTGAGGGCAGGAGTAAGGCTAGAGGAGAGTGATGGAATTAGGTATGACGGGATGGAGTCGAGAGGGCATGTAGTGAGGCGTGAGGAAGACAGTAGAGCGTGAACTTCGTCCACGGTGGTTGGGGGGGAAGAAGCAGAGAGAAGCAGAGGGGTTGATCGCAGAAGGAGGAGGAACGTGGAGACCGTGCACTGGAATGTTGTTGCGGATGGATTGTGTTTTTTTGGTGTATCACAAAAGTGTTTTGTACAGTATTCAACTGCCTACGCAATCCTTCTTCCTGGATCTGGATTAACTACTTTTAGTATATCAGTTGCCATTCTGCATTAGTGTTCTGTCCCGTCACCAAAAGTCACGTTAACTCGGATGACAAAACATCACACTTCAGATGCACTCACATGCTACAACTCACACATGTACATTAGCATTCAAACTGCTTAATTGCAAGCGACAATACAAATATTTAGTTGACATTTTGTCAAAATGTTATGGCAAACTTGCCTGTACTACCAACTTTAGTGAATGAATACATTTGTGTCTTCTCTTACTTTTTCTGGCAGTTATGACCATGTAATAAATGGAGAAAAATAATATTTATGGCAAATCTTGCAAAAGGAGACTAAAATCTGAAAGAAACATGGAGGTCGGAGTACTGTAAGGTGTGCACAGTATAGTTGTGGAGCAGCTGGCTGTTTTTTTCCTGCCAATCGATAAGCTAATATAATGCATGGCTGCTCCCTCTACACTGCTTGGAGCGCATCAGATCCTGCAAGTAAGTACAAACACACTTTAATATCCAGAATTAGCACTTAATTACTTAATGCAGAGCAAAATTGAATTGTCTTATGATCGCTCATAAGGGACTCTGGTAATTCAAAGGCGTTAACAATGAATATCAGTGTGGCAGAATGTATTCCTTTAGCCATCTGGTGCTGAAGCAAATGTTTGCAGTTCAGGTAAAAACTTTTGCTTCTCAAGAGAGTAGCTATTTAACAGATTCTTTTTTGATTATTATTATTATGTTGGGAATTAGATACTTTGTTGGCAATGTTAAAACACATCCATCAAACCGTCGTTGCCTATGAAATAGATACGTCAGCATGCGATAGCTGGATGCTCCCTCTAAATTGTCTCTTCTTTGCAAATTGGACATTGGCTTCAAGCAGACAATCAGCTGCGATTCCTATTCCATATTTTCAAATTTTCATATGCTGAATTTGAAGTCTAAAAAATAGGTTATACTAACAACACATCCTACAAAGAGCAGGAAGAATATCAAGGAACTCAAATTGCAGTAGATGTAAGATCGTATGCGTGTCACTTTGCATTCTTACTAGAGGTTAAAGGATGTAGATAGCACTGTAATACCTTAACATTATTAAAAAAAACACATATTGTGCTAGAAATACTAAACAGTGAAATAATTTGTTGAACTATTTGCATTTCCTGTCTTTTTCTACTACTACCATTAATCCATGTCATAGTTATCGGATTTTGGGGTGCGTTACATTGCAGCAGAAGCAAATTCTGAAAATTAATAAATGAAAGAAATCTTGAAAAAAGAGATTTGTTTTATCGCTAGACCATAAGATGGAATTAGAATTTTTTAATACCACTTATATTTCAGTTACACCGAGGGAGGCTCCGACAGGCCACCTGGAAAACCCGGCAAACGCTTGGTGGGTCAACGGCACCGCACACTTACCTTCCCTACTACTCCAACGGCAGATTGGGAGCAGTGTAAGACTGTAAGGGCGTATTTTTGAGGCTGCCTATTGCCAGGTGCAGGCATATCATTTAGCGAGCGTTGACCTTAAAGTCCCAGAGCCACTTTTCTTCCCCAGTCTGGGGTCAAATCAATAACATGAGTTTAGTGCATGACAACCCATCTCTTTGAATCGGTTAAATTGGTAAAAACGCAATTTCCAGATCATGGGCAATCTAGGAATTCAAATAGCAGCAAGTGTGGCCGGCTGTTCAATTATACAGAATTTACAGAATATAGGGTTGGGAGAGATCCCAGTAAGTATCCAGTATGATAAGGTTAGATTTGTCCCTTTATACACTAGTGAATATTCTTAGGTTAACATAACCATCTCATGTCTATTTGGGGCTTACCTGGACCTTGGCGAATACTCAGTCTGGAGAAAAAATTGTCTGTTTCAGAAATCAGAAATACAAAAAACCCGATTCATTTTAGGAAGTATTCTCGTCTTTCCGCACCATCATCCACCATCATAACCTTCTAGAAAGAATAAGCATTGACACATTTATTTTATTCATGATAAAGTTTGATATGCTCTGCAACCTCATTTTCATAGCATTATTAATAACACTACATTTTAATAACTAAATGTGATTAAACTAGATTTTTAATAACAAAAATCTTAGTTTCAAAACACCCAATGGGAATTGTGACATAACCTTACTCTTACTTTGAATAAATACTAGAATAATTAACTCTGCTGTCTGAAATATTACATTCTGAATTATAATTAAATTTGCTGTTCTGCCTACTTTATTGAATTGAACACTTATGTAACTCAATGCAGCACACAACATTCCTATTAGCGTCGAATTCCCAAACCATTCCTAGAAATGATTATTTATTTTTTATATAGCACCACCAAATTCAGTAGCGCTGTACAGTGGGTAGACAGGACATAACAAGTAGTATGTAACATAACAGATTGACTTACAGAGACAGGTGAGGAAAGCCCTGCTTAAACGAGCTTACAGTCTAGAAATATATCATTTTTAATCATGATATTAAAAATTATTAAGGTGTACTTCATTGGTTGATGGCACTGGAGGCCCCTGCAGGCTACCAATAGAGTTGCTCGTACGGACAAAGCTGCTGTGTAGTCCATACCGCGTTAACCACGTATTAACCCCTTCTACAAAAAAACAGCAAAAAAAGAAGAAGAAAAAAAAAACGAACACGAAGAATGTACACGAATATGCGCTCAAACCGAACACAGGAACAGGCAAATATTTGCTGAGTACAAAGATTGTTTCCCCCATGAAGACAAACACGGAGGTCCTGCAGCCGCTTTGCATTGGTGTTATGTGTTTTTTATTTCTCCCATATGTCCTCCCAGTACCTCCCAGGTTTTGCTGCTGGTGGTGGTTCTGCTGTTACTGTGTTGTTGCATTGTAATTGGGAGTACACCTTGGATGATCGATTATATATATATATATGCTTACAAACCCCTTGTTCTGTATGGAAATGTTATTATTTTTTCATTTGAAACCTTGATAGATTTTGTACGTTTCTTTTTATTGTTTAACAAGCTACTGTATGTTAGCTGCTGAATGCAGCCAGGTGTTTCACTGTGATTTGGTGGTGTCTGAGAAGGTTAAAAGGTGATGGCGTTAATGCAAACTTAGCAAGCAGAACAGTTGACGGCTCCTGCCAGGAACCACCAGAGCAAACTATTAGACAAGCTGACATGGTCTACGAGGCAATTAAGGAAAAACGATTACCTTGTGTCAATGTGGCTTCAAACCAAAATCTTCAATTCCACATGGAAGAAATGAGTAAATGTGGACTGGACTATTGGAAACCAATCTTACCATTTCAATGGATTTTGACACAGTTCAATGGCTGAAATTAAGATAAATTCATTATGTATTATTTATTGTTTTGCGACCCAGATTATTTTTATTTAAATATTTATATAGCACCAGTGTTATATAATGTACATCTCCCACCTGCCTGTAAATGTTATATGTTGTGTCTTTTCTAAAAAAATTAATTTTGGGATTACTTTTAGCCTTGGGACAGTCTAGCTGTATCCCATTGTCTTCTGTTTCAGTTGATAAAGAACAACACAATACCCTCATTTAAACGTTTTGAGCAAATGAAATAATGTAGTGTCATATTCAAGCCTTTTGGGTTTGAGTAACATTTATTATTTACAGTTTTCATGTTTCTAATAGGATATATTATGTGCTTAAACTTTGTACATCTTGGTATAGCTATACAAAAAATAAAACCTGAATGATTATCTTTAGCCATTACAGTCTGTCGTTAAAGGGTATATGAATGGAACATGTGTTGTCCGTCTTCATAATGACCTACTTTGCTGATATATTGCTGTTTACCTAAGCTATAACTTACCACCATACACTTTTATGTAAATCATGGCCAGACTGGACGGTTCTTACCAGCCACCAAGTTCCATGTTTCTAAGTCTACAGTAAGTAGAGTTTCTATCCCAGTCTAGTGTATAGTCACGCAGTCTGTAATTTTGGCTATTGAATGTAATTACGTGTCTGGTCTCGCAGTGTCTACGCATCCTGTCTGCTCAAGCTGCCTGTTGTCAAAACTGTACATTTTCAAAATGTTATGCCATCTGTCACAGCACATCTTGCTGAGTAGGTTTGAAGTTAATTAGTAACCCGTTAGGGATTTGTTGATCATATTTACATAAAAAACATGAAATACAACTACACATGCCAGGGCTCACATATTTTTCATGAACTTTAGGCATTTATAAATGGGGCACCCTGGTGTAAGGAAATAAAAAGAGAGGTGAAAAGGCATAAAATCTTTCAAGGTGCACAGTTTGTATTGGTTTTCCAATTTGCATTTCTAAGAAGCACTAATTTCATTGTGAATAATTATACTTTTTCCAGGATTAATTGTTGATGTTACATTTAATTGCATATCATTCATACCTATTTAATTACTGCTCATGCATGAAAACCTGTAACATAAATATGTAGGATTTTCAATATACATGTAAAGTTGTATTTTCTTGTATCAGCACTCACATTCAGTCCCTTGGCAGATCCTGCCACTTGCACCCAAAACCATCTCTTGCATCTGCCCATTCCTCACCCAAGAATCCACAAAAACTCTGATTGATTCACTTATAATTTCCCTTCTTGACTACTGCAACATTCTTCTGGTTGGCGTTCCACTGTCTCGACTCTGTCCTCTACAGTCTGTCCTAAATGCTGCTGAAAACCCTCCACTGGCTCCCAATTACCTTTAGAATGAAATTTAAAATCCTGTTACTAACATATAAGGCCCTCCATAACACTGCTCCTCCATAACACTGCTCCTCCATACCTTTCTGCCCTAATAAGCAAATACTCTCCTACTCGAGCCTTACATGCTTCCCATGGGCTAAGGCTCTCCTCCTCACTTATCACCTCTACCTTTTCCCATCTACAAGATTTAACTCGGGCTGCCCCATATCTCTGATATCTACTTCCACAAAACTTTCAGCATTCGCCCTCCCTCCCAACATTCAAGGAGCATCTCAAAACCCACTTCTTCAGAGAAGCCGCACCATCTTAGCTGCTAGAACTTCCTTGTCGTTGATACAACCACCACACTACCTCTCACCTTTCTCTGTGCCTTATGTTTGTCACCCCATTCCCTCAAGATTGTAAACTTGCGAGCAGGGCTCTCTCCACCTAATGTATCGGTTTCTCTTAGTCTGTCAATTGTCTTCTTGTCAGACCCCTTGAATATATGTATTGTATTAAGCGCTGTGTAAATTGTTGGCTCTATATAAATAAAAGATAATAATAATAATAATATCAAGGGACTTTGGACATGTTTTAAGCAATTGTTCAGTTGGCTGCCCAGAGGTTTGATTTCATCTGCTTAGGCTAGGGGTAATTTTAAGTTGAAAATAGCAATAGCAATTGAGTAGTTTAGCATTTACATGAGCTAAATATGTGTTGACCAGTAAGTATACTATTATTATTATTATTATTTATTATTATTATTATATCTTTTATTTATATAGCGCCAACAGTTTACACAGAGCTTAATACAATACATAATTGACAGACTAAGACAAACCAATACATTCGGTGGAGAGAGCCCTGCTCTCAAGCTTACAGTCTTTGAGGATACGTTATATTATATTATAATATTAGATATACTGTATATATAGCAATCATCTGTCCCAATATTTTTGCCTAATGTACTGCGTATGTCATCCCCAATGCAATATATAAAGCATGTGAAACTCTGGGACAATTAAATAAATTGTATTACACTTCATAATATTCATTTTGCAAATTTTTATTTACAGATAACTGAAATCCCAGGGAATTAGTTATTTTAGTTGTTAGGAGAGCGGCAGAATAAAAGATCTTTTATTTTTCCAGATTAATTGCTGAGAGAGTTTTCATAAAGACATCATGATAAAGTGTCAAGTCGTGTTTAGTTTCAAAGGCATCATTATCAATGGAGCCAGTTATATGGGTGATGTTTGCTTCAATCTGCGTTTGCTGTTAGTATAATTAGTATAAATTAATTAATTTTAAGTGATTTATAATTTTTTTTAAAAATATTATCTGTATTTTTAATTCACTGAAATCTCTTGCTACCTTTAGTTTGCTAGATATTTATATTGGAAAATTAAAACGTTTCATGTAGCCCCAGCCCATGACTAGCTTTATAAAAATGTATCTATCACATGCCAGCCAAATGGCCAGTTTGGTGAGGAAAAACATAAAAGGTGCAAGGAAGGGTCCTCCAGGCCAATGCAAAACTACATTACTGTATACAGCATTGTGTTTAATGCGCCAAGAAAAATATTTATTTTGTGCCTGGGATTTACCTTATAATTTATGGAGAAAGATGTGCCTTGACGGATTAACAATCTCAGACCAAACTAGTAATATAAGTCCTTTGATAAAAGGAAAAGCATTGTGATCTTGAATAGAAGGCAATATATCGACATGTTATATCCTAACCACCCCATCATTTCAGGCAGGAATAGTTTAAGTGACAATATAAGTTGTTATGCCAGCAATTTTTATATCACCTGGTGTCCAATGTTCTCTCACATATTCGTCATACAAAGCATGTAGGCTATCTTATCTAGCTAATTTGAACATTTATAGCATTCTACACTCAGAAGACTGAAAATGCCTTGATTGCTTCAAGTTCTTGCTGCTCAAGGTGGGTCTACAACCAATTGAAACATAAGATGTACTTCGTTTTTCGCACACGACTTCTACATTTTGGCTTTATTTTTGTTGAATAAGTCATGGTATAGCATAGGTTAAATTTTCACTTCATTTGCAGTGGTAGTTTTTTTTATTAGTGTGACAATACCATAAACAAAAAAGCAAGAGCTCTAGGCTGACAAAGCTAAGGACACAGATTATGCAGGAAGCAAAGAGAAAATTAGGAACACAGATGGTGCACATTGTACATCTGAGACTGGAAACACAAGGGTCAGAAGAAGAGCTCAAGAATACACTAAAACACAAAACAGTTTGAGTATTATTATGCAGAATTGAAGATTCAATATAACCCTTCCATATTAATGGGTAGGGATGACAGGCAAGGGGTTTTTACTATTGTGAGCATTGGATGGGGAGAGGAGAGTTATAGGTGGTCCCAATACCTCAAGGTTATTTTTTTATCCTCTGCCCACCACACATGGGGATGATTGCTTGACCTTTTTGTCAATAGAGGTTGTTTCGTTATTTTCATTTTTAATTATACACACTACTGTTCAAACGTTTGGGGCCACTTGAAATTTTCTTTGATTTTCTTTGATTGTGAAAGAAAATCTGATTTTGTCCATTAAGGTAACATTAAATAAATGTGTATACATTGTTAATGTTGTAAATGAGTATTGGAGCTATTGTAATTAAATTTAGTGAATACACACGTGATGAGCAAGATGCACTTGACCTCAGTTGAGTCTGCTTAGTGGAATTAGCCTGTAGTGGGATTAGCATCCTGCCTACGCGTAACCTTTGAAAGTAGTAAGTGTGGAAATGCCTGGATTAGTTGCCACTATTTAGAGTTAATTCAAAATGTCTGTGTTTCGTACATACATTGTTTTACTTTGTGACTTGTTATGGTCTAAAGTAGTGAGGAGCCCTGGTAGGTTTCCTCCTTGAGAAGGACCAAGTTGGTCTTAGTGAATAACCAGAGGTGAAAAGCTGTATACATGGACTGGGGTTAGAATGGATATCAATAAAGCCTACAGTGTTCATATAGTCTTTAAACGCTTAAGTGCATTTCATCACGTATTCTTCTCTGTTACATCTATGCTTTTCTTACAGCCACTGAATGCATCTGAAACAGTTGCTATGCGACAGTAACTATTCCTCAGTGAAAGTTGTTAAAATGTTCCTTGGTTATTCTCTTAGGACCACATGGCTACCAAAACACTAAATAATGTCAGGAAGTATACATAATAAAAAAACACATCTCATATGTGTGCCTTTTGACTATTTAACTAGGTGATAGTAGGGTTTCAATTCAGTCTCAAGAACGTTCTTTGGTTTGTTCTTAATTATCTGCTCCAAGCTGAAAACAGCATGATGTTCAAATATTTATAACTCATAATGGTAGTTCTACGGCATGGACAGAGACAGACACAACTATTACTCCCTTCCTAATCAATGCTTATTGGGCATTCTGCAATAGATTATTGGATTTTCATTTTGTACTATATGATTTGATTTGATTTTTGCTGTCTAAGCACAAATTACAATATTGGAAAGCAGTATCAGGAAAGTTTTGCATTATGCTTCCTAGGAAGTATCAGAGAGACACACATTAAATATGATTATATCAACACTTCACTTAAACACTATATACCCTGTACAAGATGTGCTCAGAAGAACACATCTACTGCAAGCTTAAAATCTGTGGCATGGGTAAAGAGGCAAGATCATACCGGGGATTCTGCATTTGCTAGAGGACCAAATTAAATTTTAAAGGGACTGTCATGTTGAAATAAAGTGGATATGATGGGTTAGAATATACTTTTGATTTATGATTTTCATTTAGTTACTGATGGCTGCCACAATTGTATAGAAATATCTAATGCTTTGAATGAGATGGGACCCATGAAGACCATACATCAATGAGGTTGTTTATGTAGTGATCAACCGTGTTTGTGTGTTCTTGTGTATGTGAATCTGTTGTGGGGTTTAGGTGAAGCTAGTAAAGTAAAAAAAGGTTGCCCACATCGCTTCCTCAGTTGGTACCATTAGTAAATGAACATTGTTTTTTGCATTATGAGTGTTCTTCTAAACAGTGCATCTCAAGTGTGGCAAGAGCAAAGAGTAGCCCCATAAAAAAGCTTCTTTTTTCTCTGGGAACAATCATAATTGGTGCAAACTGGACTTGCTTAAAGGATTATTTTCGGGCAGAGCACAAACATTTTACAGCAATTGAATTGTTGCTTGCAATGCTTTCTTTTATAAGGTATATAGATATCGTTTCAGTGTACGTGAAATAGCATTTTTAAGAACTGAAATAGAACATAGCACAGAGTTATCAAATAAGCATTGCATTTTGGACATAAGAAGTAAGCATGCTAGCACAATTGGAAAGACACAATAGACTGAAAAAAGAACAGCTAGACCAGCATTTTTCAGTGGGGGTCACTTGTAGGCAACAACCTATAAGTGTGGAGTCACCAGCCTGTAGTCTTATTCTGGGAATATACAGAGAGTTTCTATGAGCTTTAGGTAAGGATTAAGTCAGGTGTCTGAGTGGGAAGTGTTAACTATGCCATTGTCTAATCAGGATGTTAAGGTGCCCAATTTCGTTGATATCACCTTTGTCATTGTAATGTCATTTCGTACTAGACACTGTGGCATCCCTTTTGAATAGGAGAATTGTAATCCAATCTCTCCCTGATTGGTTCTTTTAGCTATGCTACTTTTGTTGTGTTTATATAAAAACCTAATCAATTAGGTTATCCTTTGGAAGATTTAACCTGTCTGATAAGCTAAATGCTATCCCCTTGCATCTTTAGGCTATCCTAAAGCAGCTCTACTTATAGGTCTGCCCAACAAAGGTTGACCACTCTTCTAGACTGATGCAACCCTGCAAGATTTATTACGGACTAGGCCCAATAACCTATTGTGCATAGTAACATAGATATAATCCTTAGCCATTTTTTTAATGTTACTAATTAACGCCATGTTACTATATTCAACAGCAGCCTCGCAGTCCTAAATTTTAACGTATAATCATTATAGAAATATTTCCCAGCACTAGTAAGTCTGTACCGCAATGCCTTGCAAGCCATAGAGTTGCAATAGGGTCAATAGTGAATAATGCATTTCCAATGCTCTTTGTGCAGCAAGTAACAGAATTACAAAGAACATGGGAATCCCTGTAAATCTATTACTTGCAATCTATCTGTCTACAAAGCAATAAAGCATAGATTAGCTGCATGCCTATAGTTGCAGGTCACACTTTATTTTTATCATTAGCTTCCCATTAGAGCTATACTGCAATTATAAACAATTACATGACTAGTGATATATAGGGGATCAATGTTTGACAAAACGTGCCATGTGTTAATCCACTCTCTGTAAAAGCTCATTTGTGTACTCTTCTGCCAATGCCATTCTACACACATATTCGTCTGGCTACTACATTTTGACATTTTGGCTACTTTAGGCTTTAGTTACAGCTATTTAAGGTATCCAGAATGGGAATGTATTTTATTTACACAATTTCTTGTGTTTGTATAGACATTATAGTGACTGGTATGGTTATAGAACACATTGATACCCAGCAAGCGTTCTGAGCTCCTATTCAAGAGGGACATCATGGGAGGAAAGATGGATTTGGGTCCAAAAGAAGGATTGCCCCTTCTAAAGAGGAATACTTTAAAGGTATGGTAATACACAGTAAATGGGCTCATAAAAATGTGATTGATGCTTTTAATTATTACATGTCAAAAGGGGTCATAAAAAGAAGGTTTAACACTTTTGTTTATGTGCAAAGCAGACATGTCATAGCACCAAGATCCAATATTTTACCCAGAGAAAAATGTTTTACAATGTTTGACATTCACAGAACAAGCTGAAGAAAAAATATATTTATAGTCAGTAGAGTCCATTTCTCATGTGCTTGTCATTATCATTCACTAAAACATCAGCGTTGGGGGCGGCATTTAAACTGAGATGTTTGATACATTCCTTTGTTGGTGTCTCGGCCTCGGTAAATCCTAGGGAAATCAAGTAATGTCGGAGCCTTCCGAGACAGCTGTAGGCTAGCTATGTTTAACAGTTCTGCCAAAGTTTATTAAACACTAATGGAGACATGAAATATAGATAACCAGCAGCACACAGAGAGAGAACGAGCTACAGAGTCACATGGGAAATAGTAAATGATGTGTTGGATCACAAAAGGAAATCTCAGTACAGGCACTGTTTCTTTTTCTCATACAGGAGTTATTGCGCATGTATCAGTGCCAAGCTATGATCACTTAAGGGCTTTGTGCTAAGTACATTTGAACACTCTGTACATATACTATAGCTGTTTGCAATCTTTAAGAGTTATTTATATTTAGTCAGTATTGTGCAGTTAAGTAAATGCATTAATTCTATACATTAAAAATAGGGAATAATGGTTATAGTAAGTGGATCTCTCTTGGCTTTTGAGAACATTGCTAGTCTACCTCCTGTAACCTTCTCTATAGATAACTGCACGTTTTCATAGCCCAACATCAAAAGCAATGTCTTATGTTTCTAGGTGATGTAATACCTTCATTTTTAGTGGTGTGGCAGGTGGATTTATCTAGACTCAACTCACTGCTCCATTTCCAAGTATAAGCACTTTCTCATTAAGAATTTCTACAGCCCATACCATAAACCAGATCATTTAATTCATGTATTCCTATTCCTACTGATAGGCCACCCATGCCTAATAAATCTACACTGCTCCTCTTCATTCTGATTTTCCAACCAAGTGTGACACCAGAGCTCATGACTCTGAAACATCAATCCTTCTTTTTCCATGCCTGTTTTCTTTTTATAAAATTGTGTTGAGTCACAATGATACCATTTGGTTTTCTAGCTCTACTATTTCACTTAAAGGGGCACTCCGGCCATGACATGCACTAGACTTGAGCATTCGGATTTGTACAAATATTCATTCTAAGGAAATTTGCCAAGTTGCCCTGAATTCTCATTTGCATTTTGTTGCTGTCATTACTCTTGCACTCTCTCACAATGTCTCCCTACCTTCACCTACAACTACTTCCGTGTCCCTGTCTCCTTTTCCACAGTTCCGCTTCTTTCTTCATCAAAGGATCATAGCACATGGGTATGGTAAAAAGGATTATATGAGCAAAAATCAGGTAATCAAAATTGTAGTCTTTTTCTGATAACTTAAGTTAATTGGGGCAAAATCAGGTGATTAGTACATTTACACACATACTGTACTAGAACATTTTGTACTTGTTCTGCTGAGGGATTGTCCAGGAGCTTTTTTCATTTTATTATTAAATCCTATACCAAATATTATCCCTGTCTACTTCACAATAAGGCCAATTTTTCACATTAATGAGTAATTTAAGGTAATTTGAAGTACTAGAAAGATCCTTTATGACTATTTTAAAGCTCTTAATAATTATATCTGAAGATAGCATGCTTACATTTCCCAGTAAAGCTTTATCTCAATATTACTGTCTTTCTAATTACTTATTTCTAATATATTTCATCCTGCTTAAGACTGGAGCCATACAGCAAGGTTCCCAAATGAATACACAAAAGTTCCTGTATCAATAAATTATGATGAGTCAATCTTTAAAGAGTAGAATCACTAAAATAATTAAGTAAATTCTAAGAGGACTCAACCTGCCTCTACCATATAGATTGTTTTGTTGCTATGATATACATAGGTATTGGTAATATACTAATCAGTTAATGGAGTATATTATAGTTTTCTTCTCTGATTGTACTAATATAGAAGGCTATTGTAAACAATTTTGGACTATCCTGACCACCAAGGAAAACAGGTATGCAGTAAAACCAAGGCTTTTCATGTGCAAGTGAGGTAAGTAATGGTTGGAGGAAGTATTTATGAATGAATGAACAAATTAATACATGTATGCATGTGTGTTAGAATCAGAGTATATGAATAAGTGTGTTTGTGAGTTACCATGTACTGTATGTTTAAGTGCATGTATGTGAGCATGTATGTGTAAGGGTTTGTGTGTCAGCATGAATGTAATTGTGTGTAAGCATGAATGTGTTTGTGTGTGAGTATGTATGTGCAAGTGTTTGTGTGTGAGCATGAATGTGTAAGTGTGTGTGAGGGAGTATATGATAGCATGAGTGTTTGAGTGTGTTGAGTAGGAGTATGTGTATGTTAGTGTAAGTTTGTGTTAGCATGAGTATGTAAGTTTGTGCAATTGTGTATACTTTGTGTGCCAGCCCTCCCCTAAAGAAGGCAAACCAAATAAACACGGTATACAAACATTATACCTTTTGTCAAGATACACTTGCTTATATCTGTGTTTGAATACAATTTTCTTTTCATTTTTAATATTGATTAATCTTATGTACAAACAGTTTTTTCAAGGCCAATATTTAGCTTACGCTATTTTTTGTACAGACAAATCTTATGGCTATGACATCATAAACATGTGCAGCTTTAATGGGTGAGATCATAATCATAAACTAGACAACACATATGCCTCGTACTTCATTACTTTAGTATTATTTAATAATTTATATGGCGCCATCCTATTCTGCAGCACTGTACAATGGGCCTGCTGAACTTGTGGTTGATATTTCAGCCTGGAGCTCTTTACATGTTGCCGCCGATACACTCATCATTTTGTGAGAACTGTCTTTCTTTAACTAACAGTAACACGTGAGTAGGGTATCAATTTTTCACGAAAGCACCTGCGGCCTCATTGAGTTATGTACAGTTTCAGGCTTGGATAACGGAGTCGTTATATCAGCCATCACTCAAACACATCAGCAGAAAAGGTTAGTTTCTCCCCTGCAGATATGAGCATATATATATATTTATAATGTATTCCTTCAGAGTAGTAGGAGGTAGGGATGAATTCTGATCACTCTCAAAATCACCCCAAATACAGTTTTGCCTATAACTTTTTTTTTTTAAATTTAAATATTTCTTTGTCAGAACTGTCTCAAACACACAAAACGGCTGATAGAAGCAAAACAAAATGCATTTTAAAATGTTTCTGTGAAGCTGATAAGCTTCCAAATGTCTCCGCAGATTTGGCGTGTCTAGAATTAACACAATGCCACTTTCCTTTTGCTGCCGCTAGCTGTCAAGTGTATTTATGCTCGGAGTTTTTCACTATTGTGTCCACATGACGTGTTGAGGGAATCCTCTTTTATTTTTCACAGTATGTGTATGAATTCAGATCCACCGGGAGGTGTGGGTGATTAAGGAAATGTTCATATAACATCCCTGAGAGGGACATTACTGCGGATTGTGGCTACAAATCCCAATATTGATTTGTTTTTAAAGGTAAACCTCATTGTTAAAATTGGGGTGAATAGTCAGTGATGGATAATAAAGAGATCATATATTTAGCGACATTTTTAAACATTTAACAACCAAGAGTTGTTAAAAAAAGCCTTACAAGTTAAAATGATTGCAAAATATTTCCATGAACTACCATGAAGTCTACAAAATTAAAGGGACTTCAATTTAATCCATTTATAAAATTGCATTGAAGTGACTGCTAAAGTTGTCTATATAATGGGCACAACAAAGATAAAGTGAAAAGTACAACCTACAAATAATATTGAAAGAGCAGAAAGGTCAATGGCGAACACAAATACTGTAAATCAACGGGAAGCTGCTGTCCTTGGTGCTGAAAGTCAGGTTTTAGAAACATGTAGACGCGCGGTTCTAGAATTCTGCACCGGTAAAAAAAAATATCACATCCCTGACATCACACCTCATGTTTCATATCGCACCCCTCTGACACCTTTATATGAAAGGCAGCCAGACACCACAGGTAATGTCATTGGTGACTCGGCATGTCTCTGATTTAAACTTAACTTATTTCATGAAAGTTTCTTGCCCTGAAGGCTCTGATGGTGCCAGCAGTGCGGTATCCCTTCTGTACTTGGTGCCGTTTCTAAATTACCTTATTCTATCTTGCCTTATTACCTTATTCTATTACCCAAAAGCAACCTCCAGTTCTTACTAGTTGACATATACACAATACAAATCTTTTTAAAACACCCACACATAAAAGGTCAGTGCACAGATTGTTCACGCTAGAGTTATTGCGCTGGTCTTTAAATAAAAAGGTGTTGTTTACGAGCAAAAGGCAGGCCAGTGTTATAGATCGCTTGCTTTATTCATTAAATACGATCATTAAAATTACATGGCTCAATCTTCTAAGGCGTAACATATCTATTAACTGTACAGGATATTACATTACACCTCTAGGACAAGTACTGATCTAAGACACAGATCACATAAGGATAGAGTCGATACACCTCCGGCTTTGGTTAAGTACTTAAGTGTTGAGTTTTGAACATATTAACAAAGGCATCAAGGAGAACTACATGCCAGCAACAACAAACATGGTGCATACAGTATATAAATGGTTAGAAAATACAGAGTATGGGTCAGGTTCGGCCATTTAATATCCTGGTGCTGAAAAACACTTTAGCACATTTTCTATTAAGTCTTTTCAGATCTGTCACAGCTAAAGCTGCAGTGAGTTGCTGTGAAACTCATAGGAGCCTGTCCATTGATTTTTTTTACTTTAATTGGGCTGGCGTTTATGCTGAAAGTGCTCCAATTCAATAAAATCCATTTGACTCTTTGGTAGAAAATATGACCTTAAACTCCATTAACCTTAATAGCCACCTAATTTGCTAACCGATTTGACCACCAACTCTAATGTCAGATTTGGCCATCAACTCAACAGCTGCTGATAAAAGGAAGCCGTCAAATTGAAGTTGACAACAACTTCACCCAACTCTGCAGGACACATGAAATGTCTAACTTGACAGCAGTTGACTCAACATGATTTTTTTGTGAATAAATAAATAGCTTAATGTAACTTAACACAACACTTTTAAAGAATTGACCTGTATTGTTTACGGCCAACTACACCCTCCATGTATTAAAGTATACTTGGAACGGGACACACAACACAAAGAGGAGACTTTTTTGGACAGACATCATTTTTTATAGTATTATGAAAGAAGCTTTTGTGCCTTAATATTTTTCAAGCATAATAAAAAAACAGCATGAAAGCCTGGTAGTGTATTAATAAGGGACACTGTTCTCATTCCCTTAGAAATACCATGGATCAGCACATGCCCCAGTACATTTCCCATTGGGCTTGAGTTCAGGATTAAAAACTACAAAGAAAGACATTTTACTCCTACATCCAGAAATAAAAAAAATAATTTATTTATAAACTTTTTTAAAAAAAAATTATGATCATTTCCTCTTAAAAACCTCTCTTGAACTTAGGCTGCAGTTACCTTTTAAGTGTACTCTTGCCGTACCACTCAATGATACAAAATGTTAAAATACCGCCAAAAGCAAGCAGTTAGAGTCATTACTCATTCTGACTGCAGTAATTAACACTACAAATTAGCCAATTAAGGCACAGAACAGTTTCCAGAGGGAAGCAGTGACCTTGATACCCCTCTGGACAGTGATTAATGCTGTGTTTATTTAAGAGATTTCTTTTAACCTGTGCTAGGAAGCTGGGCAGAGATTAGTCGAGTGCAAGCAGGAGATCCTTTATTTAGGAATTGAAACGTCTTGAATTTTGCATGTGCCTTTAAGATCCACGAGATGTTTCCAGTGAAGGACAGAGATAATATAACAGAATTTCTACTTAGGTTGGTTACAAGAAGAATCAAACTTGTTCCACTGGTAGAAACGTTAGCAAGACAAGTGACTGTCTATTATATTATTGTAATGTACATATCAGTAAAGCAAAACTAGGATTAATGTTATTCTGGACAGTAATAATTTGTTATATGTGATGGCATCATTGTTCTGAACAGTTTTAACCAGCTTTGGAAAAGCAATCCCACAGAGATTTGCTAAAGTCTTTTGCAGAACTGAGATACTTGAGGACCAAAACCGATTAAACAACATATTGTGTATTATTTTTAATGTTAATATTCTTCCATCAATTTAATGAACCTGTAACCATTTTATCTATAGTTAAAAATAAACCTTTGTGAACAGGTGTGTGTGTGTGTGCAAACCCTGTGTTGCATGCAAGAGGCTCAAACCCAATTTCCTTTTGCCTGAGCCCAGTTAATGGTCCATGATATCATCTTTCGGTACTGTGATATATTAGCTCTAAGAGACACAAGTGACATCATGTAGAGACCTGTATTTGGAGAGTAATAGCACTTTCAAATCAACACGTTGACATCGTTGCAGTGCAATTAATTTTTCTATAGACGTGTGACGGGCCACCATCAATTTTGTTTCATGTGACAACCTTTCCTTATTCTGCAGTTCTGGCTTGTGACTTCTGGCGGTTAGGAAGCCCGAAAGGTGCACTTTATAAAACTCATTTGAAATTGAAAATATCTCAGGGGTAGTTAATCATCACATTTTAAATTGAAATATGGAAAATCCCCCCCAGCGTTACTATAACCTGCAGGAAATATCTCCAGACATAATTGTGAATAAAGATAAAAAATGAAGCCAATGAAACGGCTACAATATTATAACCTTTAAAGGGACACCCAGAGTCCCAGGCAGCCAGTTAAACATAGAATTCATGTTTGAATCAGCTAACCACTGGCAAGAAAACACTTCCATTGAAATTAATCAGACCCCCTGGAGCATGTCGCAACTAGCTGGGAAGTACGGAAAGAAGCAAAAGCAAGTAGAGATCCCAACAATTTGAAGGGATTGCACAGCAATCATATGTATTAAAGTGTATTTAACTGAATATACAGTATGTGGTTATGGATTTATTAATCAATGAATCTGGTACCTGAATGTTTGGTCAAAAAAGTTTTAAAAAAAGCAATAATACTAAATATTAGCTTACAAACAGTCATGGACAGAGAAAGCAATACATTTTGTTTCTATTGTTTCCAAGCAATCACAGGGGCCGGGTGAATATTACCTGATATTCCTAAAGCGATTCATAAAGAATGTTTCACCTTCCAGAGCTGCAGGCTGTCCGTCTACTCAAACAAGACTGTTCCTTTTCACCTTGAGGAATAATAGTGACAGAGTATTGGCTAAAACAATCTATCCTAGCACAAAAAAATAATTGAAGTGTATTTAAAAAAAATCTTATGTGCCTTTAACCTTGGCATTCACTGCCATTTTATAGATGTTATATAGTTAGATAGTTATTGGAGACCTATATACTGTAGGTCACAAACACATTAAGTTTCAATGTACACTTGCTATTGCTATTTGTTGATCCAATAATTGTACCTTAGATACAATAAATGAATGATTAGGCACACGATCAAGTAGTGGTGCGATTGTACTTAGTTATATGGTAACAAAAATGGCTACAATTGAGCCACATAGAGACTCTACCGAGCCACTGTTTTTCACCAACAAGGCGGGGATTATTTGTACAAACTGATAAAGACATATGTCCTATAAGTGTTATTGATAGCCCTGATGCATAGCACTACTTAATAAACATGGTCCTAAAAAGCAGAATCCGTAAGCATACAAAAGCCAGAGTAAGACTTACTATTTTGTACAAAATGCCACAAATGTAGCCCTTTCTTAGCTCCTGGGAAATCAGTTTGGCTCATGAAAAATTCTGTTTCACTCCTAAATTCTATTGTAAACTTTAACATCCTGCTGTGCAGCGTTTGTATGTGAACATCACGTCAACATTAAACTCTTATTTTAACTGTTAACCAAAAAGCCAGGGTAAAAATGCATTGCAACACAAAACAATATCTTCTTATCTCTATTTCATCAGATATGTCACTGGAGGAAGCACAAATGGCAAGTAAATCAAATACTGTACTAATATTTACTGCTGCTGGTCAACATGGCATTTGAAAACCTGTGTATACTGATGTGAACTCTAGATCACACGAAATCCAGATTAAACTACTATGCTGCATGGGTTCTGAAGTGCCTTGATTCACACCATTAGTCATTTCACGGCTTTCATTTATTAAAAAAAAAACAATATTGTAGACAAGTCAAGGGAAAATAATAGAAGCCTATATACAGTATACAGGGAAATAGATTAAAATATAATAACTATAATAATAGGAAAATAAATTAAAATATAATAACTGAGGGTTATGCAATGTGCTCTTGATTTAGGTTTGGCTGCTATTGATTCACTATGGGAAATTCTCTAGGGAACTGGTCTTCCTAAGTTCATGTGGCTGTCTTTTACTTTTTAGTGCACTGCATCTTGGGAAAAGGTTGACCATATGCGAAACAGAACATAAATAGACAAAAATACCTCATTCCAGCGGCCGTTTGCATCACTAGCCCTATGATGTGTAAATCATGTGACGTCAGGAAATGTGGCTTCAATCATGATGTCTGATGGAAGAAACTAGTGTTTTCCCACTATACTTTTTTGAATTAATCTCAAATGAAACCATGTTATGGTCACTATTTCTCATATGTTCCCTTACTTTACTTTAGATGTTTTAGATAAGCTCTTCATTATTAGTTATCACCAGCTCCAGACATTCTGGTTGGAGTTTCTACTAATTGTGACATTTTCATGTTAACAGGTGCAGAAATGTGCTGCCCTTAGCAGAGCTAGTTTTTCCATGATTCCAAACTATATATGGGTAGTCAATATCTCCCATAATTAAAACTTTCCCCAGATTTGTAGCTTCTTACTTTTTGATTTGCAATAAAAGCTGATCTTCAACTCAATGCTAATGTCTGGGGACTTGCAGCATACACCTACAAGTAATGTGCAACCTGTTTAATGTTTATGCTAACCTCCACCCATTGAGTCATCGTGCATATCTTTCTAAATGCTGGGCTTTAATTTAGGGTTCATATGTAAACAGATCCACCCCCTTTTTCAAGTTACTCATCCAGTTCCAGCAAATGTAAAAAAAAGAAAGGTTATTATTATGAGCAAGTGCTAAAATTAGCGCTGCATCTTCCCAAAAATCTTGACATGGAAAGAGTTAAAGTAAAAGCATTTCAAATACCGAAGGGGTGTCTAATTAAAAAAAAAATGAATGGTTTGATGGGGTAAATTGCCAGGGCTCAAAGATAGGGCATAGGCACAGACTGACCAAAATGAGGGAAAATGGGTGGTATCACTGTGCTCGGGAGATGTTGCAGAACACATATTGGGATATTGTTTGATAGTGACGTATACCTGGAGCTATAAATTTATACCTGAAGTACAATTTGTGTGAAAAAAAAAATACTACCATAAACTTTGACAAAGGCTAGTGGTAGAATCTCATGCATGGATAGGGTTAAAATACTAGCATGAAATACCTTGGGGTGTCTA
>VKOC01000007.1:2208575-2352349 GCA_009364415.1 Spea multiplicata
ATATACCAATCCACCCATATACCAATCCACGCATATATACTAATCCACACATATACCCATCCACACATATATACTAATCCACACACATACAAATCCACTCTCACTTAATGCTTTCCTTCCTTTCCTTTCTTCTTTCAACTTATTTTACTCTTCTTCGCTCGTCTTCTTCAGTTCTTCTCTGTCTTCTTCCGGGTCAGAGGGCACGGACAGCGGTGGGCGCGGCTTCAGTGCTGTGCGCCGGGATCTGACCACAGACCCCGGCGCACAGCAGCTGTTGCCGTGCGGATCACAAGGGAGTGGTACCGGAGGTCTGTTAAAGACCTCCGTTACCGCTCCCTTGCGAGCCTGCTCCTCCAGCGGCGGACATTACGCGGCGGCGCCCCCTGGAGTGTGGCGCCCTGTGCAGTCGCACAGGTCGCACACCCCAAAGGCCGGCCCTGGTTATGGTTGTGATGGTGGTAGTGCTGCCAGTGCATTTAGGGTGACGTCCAATTCAAAGTGGCATGTAATGGCGGTGGCTACACCTAGCAAACGAATGATGAATCTTACTGAAATTTCAATTTGTTTTCTGTAGTTTCGTTGGGGGACATGCCTTGTTATAAGAGTTTCGTACAAATGCACGAAACAGGCAATTTTTTAAGAAAAATAAAGTTCGTATTCAGTTCGTAGATTCAGAAAAATCTAATTTTATACCGGATGGATCTTCACATGAGCTGCAAGGGTACGTGGGAGGTGATACCGTACATCAGCCAACATTGCATTTGCCCGGTATTTTACTTGCAGGTTTGCATTTGAGCTACAGTATTTAATTATTCTATGATTGTTTAATAGCCCTAATTTTCATGCCATTTCTGCTGCCCAGTACATTTGGATAGAGCACAGAATTTAACGTGTCCCTGACTTTAATGTTGCAACCCTACTTACCTGGCAACCGCCATCCTTTTTAATGCTCAGTGTTTTTTCTTTAAAAAACTGTGTAATCACAGAACAAGACAAGTGGCAACTGTGTAAATACAAACTAGTAGAAATTACACAAATCTTCCAGTTTATAAACCTAATATTTAATTGATTTAAAAAAAATATTTTCTTTTTTAAATTGGTTTTCTTCCTGTATAAGAAATTATTTACATTGACAAGTGTGACAGGCATAATTACTCCCAGTAATTAAGTTGGATGAATATTGCATTTGATAAAGAGCTAAGTAAGCGCTGTAATCAGTATTTGTAAGGAGTAATCACCCAGACACCCGGCTTCATCTTACAACAGGTCTCTTCTATCAAAATATCTGCTGTTACAGTATTGGCCGATGAACGGAATTATAAGAATGAACTACAGTAAATCAGTAAAGTATTAGTTTAAAGTGATACGGAGCAAAAGTGTTTGGTGAATAGGTTCTCGCAGGAACCTAACCCCCTTTTTCCCATAGGAGAAATGGTGCCATATTCATGATTTCCATATTCGCATGGTTTTCAATGAACCTTGAGATGAGGTTTCAGGTTAAAACATTTCAATCATGACCATATAACACAGGCCTGCACTTGGTGGTATTGTTATATAGTCAACAGGGTAGCTAGTAAAGTGGGCTTAGTAGGTAAGTGTTAGGTGAAGCAATGTGCTTGAAAACCTGTAGTTTCCTTCGGCTAACATCAGATGCCCAATGCATGGAGCCACATATTGCAGAAAATAAAGCCGCATTTTGTAGCCTTTTTGTCTATATGTGACTTCTGTATGGTACACTGGATGTCGCTTATGGCCTCCATATTTATACATACTACATTGCCCATGACATAATCAGTGCACTGTTCCAAGCAGAAGACTTCCAAGTCGTAAGGACAAGATTGAAGACATAGGATCATGGGCATACCTAGGAACTCTGCGGGTTTCATAAGACACACCCCATTCTCTGCCAACATGCCTTTTACCATGTTCACATTTTCTGTCTTTGGGGTCAGCCCCGCAAGCAACATCAGTGGACTGCCCACTGATGTCCCCAGGACCGCCCAATTACATTAGCGGATCGCCCACTGACAGCAGTTAATGGGCCACTGATGTCAATGGGACCGCCCACCAATGTCAGTGGACCCAGCTAGATATAGTCCTCTGTATTGAAAAATGAAGAATACGCTGAGCAATCTCTGTGTTATCTCGTCAGTTATGTGCATAATCCATGTACTTTGTTCATTGGCATCTCATGTGCTCTCTATTTATGCAAGAAAGCAAACAACCTTTTTTTTCCTTCAAGATATACTCCAATGAAATCAAAGGTTAACCGAGATGTACCTAACATGTAGTAAGTGTTCAACTTCAACTCCCATGATCCTTAGCTGTTGGCTAGGTGGTAGGGTGTTGCTGTTGGTCAGGGCTGTAACAGGAGTCTCTAATTCATGTACTTTGCATGAAATATTGGGAGATAGTCTTCTCACCAGCATTTTAGAAAGTTGCAGCATTCATATTGTGACGGAGACCCATACTCGGACTGAGTAGCTCTGTTGTGATCCCAAGGAAGCAGTGTCAATCTCGGGGGAACCAATGGAGAGTTCTGGGCCCGAAGATGTTATGGTCCAAAAAGCTTGTTGATCGGACGTCGGGACGCTGAGTGGCTTCATCGGAAACTTCCCCGAGAATAATCTGCGTGGTAGCTGGGCCAGAGTTCCATAGCCGCGGCTGGGTATACCTCAGTTATTGATAATAAAACCAGGATTCCCAATCTTCCTCTTTGTAACCACCACGAGTGTTGCCCACCACAAGCTTAATGTAACCTCAAAGGCGGGACGTGGTGGGACAAAAGGTGTCTGTAGCGACACAGTTCCAATTGTCGGCAGGCATCTTCGCGCTTCCTAGCCACCGCACAGTTCCATAAATTTGCTTCTAAGTCCTAGACAGGCTCATCGAGCATTTCCTGGCTTGTAGAGCCCCCGTAGCTGGCTAGTTCATGGAAGTCTGGTTCTGGCAGACCAAATGGAGTTCCCTGTTCACCCTTTGCCCCCCCAATGAGCACAGGGTTACTTAGACATAAGAGGGGACTGGGCAGGCAGATAATGAGTCTCCCCAGGAATCCACCAGTGCCCCCCTCCCAAACTCAAATATACCCCCATGTGTCCTCAGGGGGTTACCGTGACACATATTATGCTTGCAAACAGGGGCAAGCAATCTGAACTATTTAAGATAACTCTGACTGGCTGGCCATCATGAAACACCAGAGGTTGTCATTCTGGGAGGAGGGGAGCTAATTTTTTTGGGTTACAGTATCAGATAAAGGCCTAGGGTCAAATGCCATAACAGCTCATCATGTTAATCCTGCATGCTCCCAACCATTAAGAAAAAAAGCTTCACAAAAACAACATACCTAATAGGAAGTTATGCCTGGCCTCGGCAACTTGCTTTTGCACTGGGAAATACACATTAACCAAAACCTTATAAACAATCTTAAGTGGTTTTAAATATTTACAAATTTCACATTTATGTCTTTTTATAAACAAAGCAACCCCGGTTTTAACCCCTTAAGGACCGGGCTCATTTTTCGTTTTCTACCCTGTGGGACCGAGGCTGTTTTGACACTTTTGTGGTGCTTGTGTTCAGGTGTAATTTTCTCCTCACCAATTTAGTGTACCCACATAAGTTATATATTGTTTTTTTCAGGACAAGATGGGCTTTCTTCAGATACCATTATTTTGATCGTATCATCTTATTTACTATAAAAAAATTAATAAAAACATGGTGAAAAATTGAAAAAAAACACATTTTATGACTTTTATTTGAAAAATCTTTTACTCACCTAAAAAAGCAATTAAAAAAACTAGCTAAATAGATTCTACTACTTGTCCTGAGTTTAGAAATACCCAATGTTTTTATGTTTTTTTGCTGTTTTTTGTACGTTATAGGGCAATAAGTACAAGCAGCGTTTTATGATTTCCAAATCTTTTTTAACAAATCTGGTCAGTCTGCCTCCATCTCCTCTTTGGAACATCTTTGAAGCCGGTTAACTCAATTTAACCCATTCAAACCATATATTTTTGAAAACTAGACACCCCAGGGTATTCCAAATGCTGTTATTTTAACCCTTTCCATGCACCACTTATACAACTATACTTTGTCAAACTTTGTAATAGTAATTTTTTTTATTTTTTTTCCCACACAAATTGTACTTTAGTTATAGATATACAGGTCCTGGTATATGTCACTATCAAACAACACCCCAATGTGTGTTCAGGAACATCTCCTGAGTACAGCGATACCCCACATGCATGGGTTTGTCAGATTGTTTGGCTGGTAAAAAGCTAATTTTGGGGCATGCGTAATTCAGGTGGTCATTTGGTCATTGTGCCTTCATCTCCTCTTTGGAACATCTTTGAAGCTGGTTAACTCAATTTAACCCATTCAAACCATATATTTTTGAAAACTAGACACCCCAGGGTATTCCAAATGCTGTTATTTTAACCCTTTCCATGCACCAATTATAGAACTACACTTTGTCAAACTTTGTAATAGTAATTTTTTCCACACAAATTGTACTTTAGTTATAGATATACAGGTTCTGGTATATGTCACTGTCAAACAACCCCCCAATGTGTGTTCAGGAACATCTCCTGAGTGCAGTGATACCCCACATGCATGGGTTTGTCGGGTTGTTTCAGATTTAAAATGCCACATTTGGGAAGTGCGCTTTTTTTCTCCATTTTGGTCAGTCTGTACCTATGCCCTATCTAGGCCACTCCAATTTACCCCATCAGCCATTTTTTTTTATATTAGACACCCCTTGGGTATTTGAAGTGCTTTTATTTTAACTCTTTGTTGAGATTTTTGAGAAATTTTAGCACTTGCTCAAAATAATAAACTTTATTTTTTATATTTGTTTTATTTTTTTAATACTTTTTTTATATATTTTTTACACATTTTGCTGGTACTGGATGGTTCATCTAGTGACATCACTGCATAATTATTTTTAAATGTTAGCACATTTTTTTTTATTTTTTTTTCCATTTTTTTTATTTTTTTTTAATATTTTACTAATCACATAGTGATTAGAAAGCTGGGCTCCATTGACTTGCATGGTTGAATGCAGTACCTGTATTCAACCAGCAAGTGGAGCCAGTTCTCTAGAGGGTCTGGAGACCATCTAGCGAACTTTTAAAACTTGTTTGTTTTTTTTACAGAGCGGCGGCCATCTTACTTGATGGCGAAGATCACCGGCAGCTGCGGCTGTGACCGCTCTCCGGAGCGGTCACAGCCCACCTAAAGGTAAGTGTTTGGTGTCGCTGGATGCCTCCTGATCGAGGCATTCCAGCGACACCATTTAAGTTTAGGAGGCGATCGTTGATCGCCTCCTAAACGCTTTTAAAACGGGCGTCCGCCGCCATACAATGTATGGCGGCTGTTGACGCCCCGGGGAGGGGCCAGACATGGCCCCCGATGCCGATCTCGGCCTTGCTGCAATGCCTCGACATCGAGGCATTGCAGCAAGGCCGTTTAAGCGAAGAAAGTGATCCTTGATCACTTTCTAAGCTTATTTAATTTTTTGACGGTTCAGGACCGTCAAAGGTCATTTAGTGACCTTCTTGTTATGACGGTCCTGAACCGGCAAAGGTCGCGAAGGGGTTAAAAAAAACTTGGTCACTAAACTATTTGTTGATTTGTCTATTCCAATGGTTGCCACGGTGATAAGACCATTTAAAGATTGCACCAGAATCTCTCTTTTTAACATAATATCCTATAATGCACCTCAGTAACAGTTGTCTGTTGCCCAAAATACTTCTTATTGATGTAACCTACATGAGGCTTCTTCCTCAATGATCTCCCATGTTGACGAGTTAATCACAATCCTACACAATGTAACACATTTGGCTAATTCAATTCTGCTCCTTTTATACGCTTAAATGTGACTTTTAGGGTCTGACGATCACAACGATGCACTCAATGTAGGCAAACATTCTTAGCTTCAAGAAAAGAGGGACAACAGGAAAAGAAAGAGGAATAGAAGGATATACGTCCTTATTTTCTTATGCACTTTAATCGTACATTTAGAGATATATATGTCTGCACCTCAATCAAACAAGATACCATGGTTTCATTGTACTGTCTCTTTAACAATATCGCCTCGACCGATTGTACTATGGTTTGACACTAAGTAGGTCTTTTTCATTGTAAAAGGGAATGCTTTTAGGATTGTTTTAATTGCAATTGATTCCCAGTGTATTTTGCTTCACTATTTACGTTGTAAGATATTTATATTTCCTGAAAACCTAAATAAAGAATAAACTATAAAAGTAAGTCCTAAAAAAGGCACATTTCGATAGTATGAATATTACAACTATGTATTCCTCAGCAATGTATCCAGGAGGAACCAGTTAACAAAATATTTATATTATGTATGTATACAAATGATTAATGTATAGTTTACTTAGGATAACAGCTCAACTGTTATCGTATTTCATTTATACAAAGTCAGTTAGTAATGTAACTGTTATTGTAGAACCTTGGAGAATGCAGTTTAATGAGCATCCCGGATTGTTGGGTGGCTGAGGATGATCACAGCTCCGAGCAATCCATCCCCTTGCAGTGGGTAAATAAAGATATAGGTTGCAGAAATACTGGAGAATATTCATTGGGTTGCCATGGTGATTACACAACTTTGCACAGAATTTGATCTTTATACTATGCACTCACATCTACTAGTTACTGTGCTTGCTGTGCAATACAGTATTGCTCAGTGCTATCTGAACCTGATCCAAGGCGCTTTTTATGTATTCCTGGCAGGTCAAGCCCCCGGCCTTGATTGAAACAAGATGTTTGACTAGTTATGTGTGCTGCACAAATGTTTCTTAATGTCAATCGGCAAGCGGCAATCCTTAATATCCACTGAAGTATATTACTGCCCCAGGGATTTTCATCAAAGCAGAAAGCATATTATTTAGTATACACAAAATACACAAATTACTTACCGTAGAGAGAAGTTGCAGCCACAGAGCAGTAGCTTGCTGTGTTCTAATCAGTGGTAGTCAGTGGCAGGAAAGCGCTTCCATTGGAATCAATGGGAATTAAGTGTGTGTATAATGGCTGGAAGTGTCTCTTTAACTAATATATTTGTGATTACAAGAATTTCATTTAAATATTACCTTATCTGAATGTGGAAGATAGTGATTTATGTGTAATGGATAATGACATCATTTATTAGCTCCCTGATAGATCTGTGGAATACAGTAGACTTGGCACCAGCGGAAAATTCATGTTTTTTTTTTTGGGGGGGAAATGTTTGTTCGTATTTGATTAAATTAATCCGTCTCTGTGTTTGGACGAAATACATACAACATTTGTTAGCAATCCCGTTCGTCCATCTGGTTGCCATGGAAACAAGAAATAAAGGCATAGAAAAAGTTGAGTTAAGATGGCAAGATTCTCCTCCTCTTAGTGTAGTGAAAATGGCGGCGAGGAACGAATGAAATGATGAACAAAGATTTTCAGATTGGTGCACATTTTTTTTTTCCGTTCGTTATTCGGACAAATGGACGAAACGGTAAAATTCTGCACGAAAACACATTTGTAGGCAAACGAATGCGCAAGTCTAGTATACAGTCTGTAACGTAAACGAATATACGCATATCATAGCAGACAATTTCCGAAATGTACGAATCCTGCTTCTGTTAAAAAAAAAAAAGATTTTCTTTACTCGCTTTAGCTCAGTAGGAAGTAGTTTGTTGTCTGTGGGATATTTTTTGTAGGAATCTAGGGAATTTTGTTGTGATTACGTTATTTATGTTTTTTTGGAGCAGCTGGCTTATCAGAACCACAGACGTCTGGTCCTCTAGAAGTTTCTTTTGGCTAGGGGCTGGTTCTGGGGCTCAGAGAAGGTCCTTCTGTCTGATGAGCGACAGCTGTAGACCGTTTTGCCAGCAGCGTGTAAAAGCTACAGTCCTGTTCCCCTGAATCTTTGAATTTCAGTACAGCTGTTTGTGTTTGAATCCCAATGGTCATCTGTAGCTCTTGCTAGTGTGGCAGTGCAATGATTTTGATAAAAGCTCTGCCACGTGGGTCTGAAAAAGTGGGAAGAACAGAAGCTTGCGCTTCTAAAGCTTTAGCTTTCTCGTGACTGTTAATGCCTTTCTCACATTTTCATATAGCTCATGTGGGAAGGTAGACATAACCAAACAGATACAATGAATCCACCATAACATCAGCAAAATGGTCACACTGCAATGTCCCATACAGCCCCACCAATGAAGATTGCATATAAAAGATCTTTGTAAGTAATACACGTGCCTTAACCTGTAGCAGGAAAAGTACTTGGGAGAAGCTGCAGCTGGGGTCTAGTTTTTGTATACAAATCAGTGGGATTGCTTTCTGCACATGCACACAAAGAGTCTTGTTGGACCTCCTGAAACTTCCACAGTGGTGGAGTTGGTTGGTGGTGATTATACGTGAGGGCTCTTTGACCAAACATAATCCTGAACGCTTAGGGGTTTTTTTTTGCCTTTTGCCTCAAGAGTAGGAAGATTAGGTAGAAAGGTTGAACTTGATGGACTTAGGTCTTTTTTCAACCTTATGTACTATGTAACTATGTATATATGTAATCAACGAGAGGTTCAAAGGCCCCACAAACACCAAGAAGCACAATAACGCATCATCATGTAATTTATCATTACTCTTAACTATTTAATTGCAGGGCGAGTAATTGGAATTGACCCACATAATATAGCTGTTTTTGAAAACACTTAAACTAAACACTTTTGAACCATTTCTATCCTTCAACAATACATTACCACTTATTAGTCTTCCCACATTGCATTTTATCTGCTTGTTCGTGATTGTTTGGTTGCTTGTATGTGTTTTAGGACTGGTTCAGAAATCAAGAAAGAAAAGTTGTGTTAGGTGCAGGGCCGGCCCTTCAATGGAGCAGAGTGGGGCAATAGGGAGGGAGAGGAAGGATAGATAATGACCCCTGGCGTCGCCTGGTGGGGGGGCATCATTTTAAACTTCGCCCCAGGCGGCATTATGTATTGGGCCGGCCCTGGTTAGGTGTGTGCCCTAAATTCTCTTTGCATGATGAGGTCATTATGTTCATGTTACAAAACAATATATTAACTAGGGGCTTAAAAAACGTTAAAGAACAGGTTAATATGTAAGCTGGTTTTATGGCCTCTAGACACTTGGCAAGCTTTTTATTTTTTTTTTTTTATTATTTTTTTTTTACAATAGATCTACTTTAAGGAACGGGTGTTCAAAACATATTGTGAAAGCAGAATCCTGCTGCTGAGACCACGTGAATATAAGTGGATATTTTGAGAAAGCCTCTTTGATCCACACTTCCTATTGGGATTCAGATATGTTCATTTCCTACTGGACAGATGGGAACACCAAACGCCAAACTTTCAATATTCTCTTATTTACTCCCGCTTTCCCACTGCCAGCCCCACTGGATAGACCTCAGATGTTAAGTAAATAATGGATGTTTGGAAGAAAAGAAACACAGATTATAGGCATATCTTCTTTGGCTGTTTGGGTAAACTTAAATATCATATTCCAAGCCAGTAGGCATTAAAAATGACTTGACACAGGATCCCTATACGGGGATCTGCCACTTTTCCAAAATTCTAGTTTGCTGTTGGTTGAGGCAGACAGTGATAATTTGGTATAGGAAAACGATTATATACCACAGGCTGATACCGATCACGGCTTCCATGAGCCGGACTAAATGTCTCCAAAACAATTATACCAACAAAACAAAAATCTATTGGCAAGTGCAATAAATAAGTGCAGTTCTGTTGTGACTGTATTATTTTCCCTTAAACGTACTGCTTTCTTTGGCAGCTGGGGTATTGATAACAGGGCCAGATTTGGGAATTATCATCAGCCCGTGCACATTAAGGTCAGCAGCCAATAATATACATACATGCAGTCATCTCCTGGATACGTGTGAACGCATGCTACATTCTTATACTTTCGTGGTGTGTTGTCACAGATATCCATCATATATCCATCATATGAATCATATTCACAGGCATACAATGGAGACCCCATGGCACCCGGAAAATATCCCTAACTGCCCCAAAGAACCTACAAATTTTGTCTATGAATTTAAAAAACCCAGATTTCACACCTAAACCCCTGTGATTCTGATAAGATAAATGGGAAACTTGTAATTGATGTCAAGGCTATAATAACTGAGAGAGCTGAGGCTCCAGGCCCCATGTCTCTTTAATAAGCCATTTTTTTCTTAATAAAATTATTAGCAATACTTCATTCTTGTAGGCTGTTGTAACACTGAGGTTGATTGAAGCGGATCAAGGTGGTGCTATTAGATGGCAGATGGTCTGGCATGCCAACACCTTTTAGTGTTACTTCTGGCCACCTGGTCCCCATCAATATTTTTAAAAATGTTGAGTCTCATGTCCACAAATCCCTTAACCTTACACATCTTAGAGCAGGTTCAAGTTCATTAGTGCCAATATTGTGCAGCCTTGTGTGTATTTTTGCTGATATTTCTTTTGATGTTTCTTTGTAGCAAAAAAAATTCCTCAGGCAATAAAGTTAAGTTCTAATTACAATGTTTAATTATGTGTTTCATTTAGGGATGAAAGTGACAAAATATTATTGTAAATGAAGCCAGCCCTATGGAAGTTGCTGTGAATGAAGTGGGGTAATAAATAAGGCTGTGTAACTCATCATTTAGTGTTGGGGTTTAGTCCACGAGTTGAATCACAAACTGTGTTTTTTTCTACAGCCAGGGTCATTGAATTGGGCCCAATAAGTGTCTCAGCTTTCTATTTCAACCCTTGACCTCAGCACCCCTATATGTCAATGGCTGCCCTATCCAAATATTTTATTTGTACCCCACATTATACAGGACCCCTGCACATAGTATGTTAAAATAGCCAAATTATCCTTTTATTTTTAATTCCTACATTGGAATGTTGATGCTTTTGTTCTTTATATCTTTGTTATTTATTTATTTTTCTTTTTGTTTGTTTTTTCTTTCAATTTCCAGCATCTTCCTCCTTTGATTACAATAGTTAACCTTTTAGCATAACCTTCTAGAGCTCAGGGTTTAGTTGTGTTAGGTGTGAGACTCCACAAGTGTCAAACAGTTCATTCCCTCCCCCTTACACACATACACACACACACACCCTGAGAGTTACACATAATCTCACACAGGAGGAGCTCTGATTATTCCAAACTCTGCTTCCCTTCTCCTGGTACTTTTACCTCCAAACATCTGTCTCAGAAACTCAGTTCAGGACTAAGGCAGCCCCAGAGCAGAAAAGGCTGTCATACCTCTGTGTTGAGGAGCAGGCTCACTGTAACACAGCTACAGCCAACACACCATCTGCAAAGTCTGAGGCAAACACTTCACTCTGCAATTTGTCTCCTGGGGGCAGAACTACACAGTCTCTTGTGTTAAGGAGAGGGTCCCTTGTGCAGACATTTGGAAGTCTGCAGGAAGATGCAGGAGCTGTTTCTCAGAGGTGGCAAGCTCTCTTATGTTGGTGGTGCCAGTCTGAGTCCTCAGGTTTGGAACAGATCTGTCCAGAAACCTGATTTCTCTGTTTGATCTTATCATTAGAGGCTACATCTACAGCAGCCCCAGTAGGTAGGTGCATTACTTATAGCCTTGTTTCTGTAGCCTAATTTCTAATG
Organism: Spea multiplicata; assembly: GCA_009364415.1. Classification (NCBI taxonomy): domain Eukaryota; kingdom Metazoa; phylum Chordata; class Amphibia; order Anura; family Pelobatidae; genus Spea; species Spea multiplicata. The sequence continues at coordinate 2,220,204 of VKOC01000007.1, forward strand.
TAAGACTTATTGGACCTTAATTTTCCTAAATTTGAATTTAGTTGCTGGCTGGGGTGGTTTCTGGACCAGGAGTCTGTTTTTGTTCAAGTAACTAATAAAAAGTTATCTGTTTGCAGTTGAGTCCTGACAGCGCTGCATAATTTCCTTTAATGGTCTTCTATCTTTTTTTCAGTTGTTACTTATGTAACTTGTTTTGATTATATATTCCTTATGATCACCAACTCCTCATTATATTACCCACACTTATATTAAATGCTTTTTTATCAGTACTTGTCCTATGAACTCTTTCATTCAGTTACATCTTCCCTTTTCTGCCATTGCAGGGTTTCCTAACTTGTATTGATCAATTGATCGCTGTATTTGTTCCTTGGAAAGATAAACAGACCGATATGATAAAGCCTTTTCACTGGTGGGTCTTACTTTTGGGGGTCACCTTTTTTCATGGATCTCTGGCAAGACCTCCAGATGAGCATGACTACTATCACCAAGAAATCTTGACCAGGGATCATTATTACTCCTATCCGGACCCTGAGGAGCTCCAGATACCCCTGGAGCCAGGGCCAGAACCTGAGATGCCCACAGAGCCCAGAGTAGAAGAGACCTCCCAAGCCCCCAAGAAGGATATCAAACCCAAAAAAGCAAATAAGAAGGAAGACAGGGATCACCCTAAGACACAAGGTAACCGAATGACCTTACAGACAAGTGCATAGCATTGTTACTAGAACCTAGAACTGGAAACACCCTCAACTAAGACATATATGAAATATGTTAAAAGTGACTGCTGTTTTCTAAGCTCTTCTTTTGTTCAAAAAGTATTGTGTGGGAAAGTGGAAATGAAAATGTCATAATTGTATTATACATATCATGTTTTGTTGAAGTATTGTTGGCAAACATGATAAGAAGACCTGCAAATGATTATTTTATATATGTTTATCCATACATATCTACATCTCTACCTATCTCTCTCTCTCTCTCTCTCTCTCTCTCTCTCTTTATATATATATATGCACATATATATTTAGAAACTTTGCAACATATATTTAAAAGTTATTAAAACTTGGTGGAAATAGAGTTTTTTTTTTATCTTATGTTGCTACAGTTGGTTATCTGTAAGATTTCTCTTGTCTTCAGCCAGCATGTCTCAAAAGTGCATCTGTACAGATGTGCTAATGTTTAAGGGGAGGATTATCCAGATGTATGTCCAGAGTTGTTCTCTATGGGTCTAAAAGGGCCAACAATACAATCATATAGATTAACATTTAAGATGCACGTAACATCCACACAGCAGTATACCCATGAGATTAACATATTATTAAAGTTTCGAGTAAATATAGATGAAAGGTTCTCATAAACCAATTTTTTAGCATATAAACTAGAAAAATGTCTACTAGACACCTATATACTAATACAAACAATAGACTAACTTAATGTGTTTAACTTACAATATAACAATATATCCCTGAATGATAGCCTGATACAAAGTCTTGATGGGCAGGCGGAGGTGGAGTGTATGTACATTACAAAGTTGGCAGCATATTGTGATACTTTACACATGAGAATCTGCCATATTGGTTAAAGCACTGAACCGAGACACAATGAGAACACTAAAGGTATATGGGTATTTATTAGTGAAGTTGATACCCAACAGCAGGCTACAACTGTGGTACATATAGAATGGTGAATATGGTCAGGTTTTATCAACCTAGATGGACAAAGATCCTTTGAAGTAATGAATGTATGAACTTAATCAGCTTTAATCTTGATTTTATTGAGTACATTCCATTTGTCTTGAAATTATTTAAGAACAAAATTGATATATTTGAAGTGCATGCACCTGTATTCCGCTATGTGATTTTGCTTTTGAAATGTGCATTACCCCATACTAACGTTAAGAGGCTTTCATTTACGGCATAAAGATTGCATGTTAAGTTTAGAACAGCAGACACAATATTCTCTGCGCCTACACAGAATGCAATGCATGGAGCTGAGTGCATTGTGTTCTTTGTTAGCTGGGAGAGCATTGCAAGCACTCAGCCCACTCGTCTACAGAGAGGAAAACGAAAAGATTTTGTATATTGTTTCAGTAAATTCACGGGCAGGATGTATAGAAAATATTTTTTATTTAGCAGGGGGAGATCTATTTTTATGGGCGATAAATAAAATTTAGAGGGCTGTCACAATTATGATAACATAATAAAAATAAAACAAGTTATTTTTTAGTATAAAAACATTTATGAACCTGTATCACATTATATACCTCCCACTTCCATCATTATTGCTCCATAGATCAAACTGTTAATATTATGACTGGGCCAATTAAAGCACACTTTTAATATATTTTAAATGTATTGTAGCCAAGCAGAGTTGTTTTTACCATGGGATTTTCATGATCCCCATGGGAGCTGTGATCTAAGAATAATACAGGCATAAATAGCAAAAAAAGAATATATTTAAATGTTTACATGAACTCAATAGGCTTCTGGCACCGCAACGCAATGAAATACATGCTAATATTTTGCATGCTATTTGTAAATGAGCCTTAATTTGTGCAATAATGAGTTTAATTAATATGGAATGAAAATCCTTGAGACAAATATATTTAAAGAATTAAATACTTCAACATATATAAGTGAATATTGCAATATGAGTCTTCATGCAGATGTCAATTATATTTGTAAACTAGTCCTGTTAATCAGTTTTGGCTTTTCCATTAAATGCACATAGGATTTAAAAATGTGACGTTTTACATAATCATGTACGTTTTTGTGTTGTTATTTTTATAGTTTTATTAAGATTATGCGTCTGGGGAGGTAATTGTTCGAGTAACATTTTAGTTGACTTTGGGTAATCACCCAGTTGTGAGCCTAGGCGTAATTACCAAATTGCAACATCTCCTGGACGCCTGGGTCCTGCTGTGTTCTGTGGAAATTCTAGAGCTCATCTAAATTCAGCTGAGACCAGCATGTACAGAGGGCCAGTCCTATTCTTTAGGTGACAAAGGCGGCTGTTTAGGTCACTGAGTTGTTAGCCAGCTCCTCTACCAGTGTTTTGCTCTGTCAGACAGCAGGCAAAAGTATTCATATGGGGGCACCTGAGACATACATACCCAACTCTGCTTCACTCACCAACTAAATTAAGAGGGGGCTCAGGTTTAGGGCATGTATTACTCGCAATCTCAGATATTAGACTGGAAACATTGTATGGCTAAGCCATCACATGGTATGGCGCTGTAGACTATGGTAACTTCACAAAGGTTGTAATTGAGATCCCTCACTGCAGGTAAACCTGGCCTGTAATATTCTGGTCTCTCTTTGCAAATCCCTGACATAGTGTTAAGGATATTAAATCATGGTGTGAGCTTTCTCATGGTTTGTGACATAAGGTGCTGTGTCCAAGCCAAGAAACCAAACTTGCAGGCAGGCCCGATCAGACATACTAGGATCACAACACTACATTCAGTCTCTGAAGCACTGCCTAACGTGTAGTTAATATGTTACAGATGAGCAGGGAGAGGGTTTGTTACAAAATCCCATTTATATAAACTAACGTCGTACTAGCAGGGAGCAGGGCATTACTTTACTGCTCTCTTATATAAGAGAGGAATGTTAGGCCCCCTTAGTCCTGATGGGCTCCACTTGGCTGGTGTTGCCGTCTTGCAAAGCAGAGGATATCAGCGTTATTTGTCTTATAGTGGTTGGAAAAAAAATCTGCTGTTCATTAAAATATATTCTAGATTTACTTCGGAACTTGTGATGTTTTAACGCACTAATGTATCAATCACATCAAAGTGTATCTGATGAGCCAGTCTTGTTTTCCTTTTGTGATTATTGCTTTGAGCTTTTATTTTTTAATCATTTAACCTATCCTTATGATACCGGCCAAGATCCAAGATTCCTAGAGACTGTCCTTCGGAACAGGGGTAAACATGGTGCATAGTATGCTTTGCACATGTCATGCATTGTAACAATTACCTTTACAGTGATGTTATTCATTAAACACAAAGTGCCAACCCTCCGCCAGCGAGTTTCCCGTTCAATAAATAAAAGTCTTCCCGTGAGGTGGGTGGTAAAGTGCTTTATATGGTTCTAATTAGTCCCAAAATATATACTGGCATGATCATTTTATTCTGTGGATCAGTTGAGCACGATTTTCTGTTGTGTATTGCTCTGTATAATGACCCCATGTATTAGGCACAATTTATTGTGCCATGGAACCTACGGTCATTTTGGAGGTCTGTTCACGAATCTGCATGTTGAATCAGGTAGCTCTTGGGTTACTGATTATTGTCACATTAAAATGTGGTTTGAAGGTGGGTATTTTCTAAATTAAACTTGATAGCGAGCTGAACTCGACTTTACCTCTATTTCAGCTCAGAGATGAGGGTTCATGTAAACTTGGTTGGCACTTTATGGGTTTAAGCAGCAGCTGATCAAGTTTAGCCCATATAAAACTCAGCCTTCTGCAGGGTTTATGTGAACATGTTGCCTCTGCTTTGGGTAACTCTGAAGATGTGGGGTGTATTAGTGGAGTCTGCTGTACTTGGCCAAGTTGGAGGCAGAAATGAGATGGATCTCACAAATTCTTAGTTTGTCCAAAAACCAGTAGGACTGGAGTGATTTTAATATCACGTGACATCCTATTCTATGTCTTCCCTGGTTAAGACAGTATTAAGAATCCCAACACAGACCACACATCTAGCAAATCAGATCTCGCTAGAAGCAATCCTGGCACAGTCTAGGGATGCAGAAAATCGAGCACTGCCAAGAGCTACAAAATATACGGCATGCACTTAAATGCAATCATAGTGTCTCACGGTTTGATTTACACCATTGTACAACACATTTATTTCAAATACCATCAAATTGATTTACATAGCCTTAAAAAGTTGGAGAGCTTAAAATTTTATTTTATTCCATTTACTGGAAGAATGCCTAAGGGTTCTATTAACGTGGAGATGTCCTAGTTTTCAGTCTCCAGTATTGCTCCTTTTAATAAATCTTCCCCATCATATTGTGTGGCATTTTACAGATTTCCCAGACGGAAACTCCAGGAGCCACTGGGCCCAAAGACTGCTGATACTCAACCACACAAAAAAAGGTTTTGTAGTTGTAACATAGGTGTAAAGCATACCGGATGTGGGCAGAAATCTTCCCTAAAGCTTCCCTGTTTCTCTTGATGGAACACTGCCCTCCTCTCTCTCTCTCTCTCTCTCCTTTCTCTCTCTCTATCCTCTCTCTCCTTTCTCTCTCTCCAGACACCATGTAAAAGAATTGGGAATAGATATGAAAAAAACTGCCTAACTAATTGGAGTCAAGAAGGAGGTGATTATATAACCCAGTATAATGTTATTGAAAAATGAAGCAAATCATTTCAGTTGGAAGCTCTTGAGCTGCTCCGATGTTGCTGCCTTTGAGAGTGTTTGCCTTAAGTACAATTTTACAGCAATGTGGATTATGGCTGCACTGAAAAATATATAAATATCTAAAATATAATAAACAACTTAGATGATGTGTGCATTGGAAGAAAAATGTTTCCTTCCTCTTAACCAGTAGGAGGCCACCTACAACGTATTCAGATAATGTCGTAGTAAGCGTCTGTTACTCTGTAGCCCGTACAGTGTTAATACTCGATTACAGTGCTAGAAGTGATTATGCTGTTCTAGACATTATGGGTGACAAAGCATGTTATTAAAAAAGATGCAAATCTTTAAGCGTGTATAGCTTTGAAGACACTAGTAGCAGCCTGATTGACAGTTCTAGCATAAGCATGAAATCTTAATCTAGTAGAAAATAGAACAGCAGATTGTAAAGGATAAATATTGTGCAACATTTATTTACTTTAAAAGACTAAACAGTATATTAGAGAAACTGGAAAAGTCCCTTCCGTGATGTGTATGTGTTTTGTTTCATCCAGTTTGGAGTCATTTTTATTTTTTTGCATTTTTACTGAAATATATATAAGAAAAATATGCAGGAAATGTTGCAGTTACATTAATTGCTTTTGTGGATAAGCATTCATTTCACGTTTGTAAACAAGCGTGTCTTCCTGTTTGGTATATTATATTGAAAGTATTATGAAATGTTTTTGAAGACTTGGCTAAAATGGAACTTTCTAGGAAAAATAAGCTTGCGAGCTGTACACTCTTTACCTAATGTATCACTGTGTCTTGGTCTGTCAGTTTTGTCATAACTCCTGAATATACTGTATGTATTGTAAGACGTGCAGTGTAAATTGTTGATGATATATAAATAAAAGATAATAATAATAATACATATATCAGGAACTTGCTAGGATGGAAATAGACTCATGAAAACTAGGATAATAAATTCAAGATACACTATATGGAGAAAAGTATTGGGTCACCAACAGGTTCTTTTATGACATTGCATTCTAAATACATAGTGATTAATATACAGTTGGTCCCCCTAGAACAGCTTCCACTCTTCTGCAAAAGCTTTCCACAAGTGTTTCTGTGGGGATTTTTCTCCATTCATCCAATAGAGCATTTGTGAGCACTGATGTTAGGTGAGAAGTTCTCTGTTCCAGTTCATCCCAAAGGTGTTTGATGGGGTTGAAGTCAAGGCTTTATGTGGGCCAGTCAAGTTCTTCGACACCAAACCCATCCAACCATGCCTTTACTGATCTTGCTTTGTGCACTGGGTTACAGTCATGCTGCAATAGAAAAGGGCCCTTCGCTAAACTGTTCACACAAAGATGGAAGCATAGCATTGTCCAAAATGTCCTGGTATGCTGAAGCAGACATATGAAGACATTTTGGACAATGCTATACTTCCAACTATGCTTATGGAAAGCCTTCCCAGAAGAGTGGATATCACTGCAAAGGGGGAACCAACTACATATTAACGTCTATATGCTTAGAATGCGGTGCCATAAAAGCTTCTGTTGGTCAGGTGTCCCAATACTTTTGTATAATCTAAGAGTTTTGTGTCTAGCTCTGAGTCAAAAGCAAAGCCGCCATGTTAACAAAAGAAAAAACGAGGGGGAGCCATCAATTATGAACTTAACCTTTCATTAAAAATCATATCATAAATTTGACTATGGATTATTCAAGGGCTACTGAACCCTTTTTGACAGGAAAGCTAACTGTAGTTGTCCCTTTATAACCCCTTAATGACAAACTTTTCTACTATTAATAGAGATAGGATCAGCATATGGCATCAGCCATATTCTGTGGTAGGACACTAGGCTGACATGTAACACAATTTATTCTATTAATTATATATCTCCATGAGTATACAGTAAAATCTGCAATAGTGTTTCTCACGTTTTTTTCAACAGCATAATATCATAATCATTTATTTTTAAAAAGCACCCCTTTAATAAAACAATATTTTAATGTTAAAAGCCACTAACCTATGATATTAAAGTTTAATACCCCTTGTTATCATTATAAAAATCCCAATGAGTGCATTGACTCTGCACTACTCCATAGAAGCATTGTTGAGAATTTGCAACCCTGTCTTTGCTTATGATAGACAGATCACAGCCTAAAGTTGCAAGATCATAGAATGTGGATCATCATCTTTCAAAAAAAGGATAAATATATGTATAGTGCTTCGTAATTACGAATATTACTCATCACATTATATGGTATTGTACATGATCACAATTCTGTTAATTCTGCAGTCTGTCTATCTGTTTGTAATTTCTATTTGTAGTTGTTGATGCCAACATTAATGTAATATGTGAATAGTTACCAGAATGTAAAAGTTCTTTATTGGAAAGTGAACAGGTCACAAGTAAATGATGAAAGCACAAATCAGTCTGAAAGAGACAGAATGAAGAATTATGAAGCGTCACGGAGATTTGTATCTGCCTGCTATATGCAGCTGGGTACAAATAATTGTATGTGTTTGTAATTCCCTCCTGAAGCGAGGCTATTATTATTATCATGGTACATGCCAATTACCAAAGAAAAGACTTCCTTCATTCAGGTCCAGACGAGTTGTTAAAATTATACTTATGTTATCATTCGAGGCATTATCATGTATTGAGTTTGTAACCCAGGGGATATTTCGATAATGCAACAATTTCTTTTCTCCCATCCTGCAGCCAAGAACGGTAGCAAAAAGACAGAAAAAAACAAGAAGAGCTCAGAGAAGTTTGGTTTTGGAGCCAGTGAAGAGAAGTCATTCCAAGATGTCAGAGAAAGTTCGTGAGAAGTTTTGCTTGTTCTGTTCTTTTGAGTTACTGATAGAAATAGGCTGTGTTTAAAAAACAAAACTATTGTTCAGACTGTTCCTAAACTATTTGTCACAGGCATTGAGACACACCTTGTAGCAGCTTGGTTGTGTACTCCAGATAAAGCCGAGAACCAAGGTTGAGAAAAACTGTGTTAACTCGAGAAGTGATATATGGGGAAAAAGGGTACTTTGAAAAAAAGAGCCACAGGAAGGGGAACAAATTTCCATTTCAAGGCAGTATTGAATATAAATTATCATGCAAATCAATAATATATAGTAAAGTGTAATCTTAGAATCCTTCAATGGTTCTTAAAACATTGTTGTCATTGTCCTGCTGTCCCACTAACTGCTCCACTGCCCTACTTTTTTTGCTTTATGGCCAGAAAGCTGTAAAATCAATGGATGTCTGTGTTCCATAGCAGCTCCCTTGTGGGCACGCCTCTGGGCTCAGCCACTTGTTCAACTGACTCCACCCACTTCAGCAGCCAACCCCGCCCCTCTCTATCACACTCGACAAAATAGTTGTTCTGATTGGGACTTTTAAAATGTAGGGTAGGTAAAGGATGCTATCTCTATCTACAGAAATAAGTATATTGGTGATACATTTACCTGGGGATGTTTACCAATAAAATATCACAGACATGCAGTGTTCCCGGGTGTATTTTTCATATATGTCCCTATTTAAGCTTGTGGCCTAATAAATAGCTAAATAGTTTGTCAACTTATTAAACTAATATTGCGTAAAACTTTGGGGTCAGTTTACAAAAGTGAATATGAGTGAGCGGTCATATTTGGAGGGCAAATTCATGAAAGTTAGATCAGAAAAGGCAAGTTGCTCATCCTGGCTCATCTCAACAAGCACAAAACTCAAGTGGGGTTTTAATTGAAAACATATTCGGGTACAATTGATGCGACTTCCATTTGCCCAGCATGACTCACCTTCCTCTAGAGTCTAGAGTCTAGAAGAAAGTAGACCCAAAACTTATCCCCTTATCTAGAGTGCTGACTCCACTGACAAATAGGAAAAGCAAGGTCAACTCAAAGCCTCTAAAGTACAACCCAAATCCAGTTTACTTACCCTTTTGGGAAAAGAGCCATCTGCCATTTTATACCCTGCAATTTAATACAGTTTAACAGATAAATAATCATATTACTTTGGTGGTCCTCGTGGTAGCTGGGACAGAGTTCCATAGGCGCGACTGGGAACCCCAGTCCTAAAGATTGGTAATAAAACCAGGGTTCCCGAATGAGCTCCCTCTCTATGATCACCACAGAGTGTTGCTCACCACAATCTTAATGTAACCTCAAAAAAAGGATGTGGTGGGGCAAAGGGCGTCCGTAGCGATGCTGTTCCCGGACAAGGGCATCAAGCGTTTCCATGGGAGTCTGGTTCCGGCAGACCATAAGAAGGGAGTCTCCGCAGAAATCCACCAGTGCCCCCCTCCCAAAATTAAACATACCCACCATGAGTCCTCAGTCTTAAAGGGTTACCGTGACAACATATATACAAACACATTTACATATATCCCACCTCCGGCCACCGCTTACCTCTCACCACTCTTGCAGCTTTCCATCTGTGTGTGAGCAGTCTCAGTTTCACTGTATGATCACATGACCCTGTCCTGTCTGCCCGCGTCGGTTCAAACTAGAAAGGGCCCTTCTCACCTGGATCAGTGCGGTCCAGGTCGAAAGGGCCCTTTCTAAACAATTGTGAACTGGTAAGAGGAAACACGAAGAAGGTGTCACACTGTGTCCCCTAGAGGCACGGGCCTGGTGCGACCCCTTCTTCTTGTCTCCTCTTATCGGATCACAATTGTTTAGAAAGGGCCCTTCCAACCTGGACCGAGATCACGTCGACTGACCTTTAAGTGTAAGAGACAAATTTACCGTTCTAATATTGCACTGATAAACCCTGATATTTCAGACTGGTCACCCCTTTTTTTACAGACAAAGACTACGTGGCTCATCGGGTATATAATTTTCAGATCCATTCAAACCAGTAATATCCATACAGTTACCAACGGTGTCATAAATAGAAAACCCTTTAAATGTGTGTTTATCATCACCGCTGGGACATGTTGAAGAAATTGTTACCCCTGTAAAAAATGTTAGAAAAATCTTCCCAGTTACACTTACATATCCAGGGGCTGAGTGAGTAAAATTTCAGTGCTTGGAGAAAGGAAAAATTAATGACCCTGCCGTATCGTTAATCTCCACGTGCTTGCTTTTGATTTATCTTTCTCACCGTGTCTTCTAAAAATGCTGCGATTTGGCAGAAAACGTACTAATGCAGTTTACCTTATGTGAAATTTGAGAGAAACTGATGATGACATGGAAAATGTGACCTTCCTTGAATAGCAAAAAAGGCCTAAAGCTCTAAGCTGTAGTAGTTTTGTCTGTGCGCACTCTGATTTCTGATTTTAACTGCAGTTATTTTCTACAACAACTTTCCAAATGTTTACTTTTGGAAACGCACCATTGCTGCAGTTATATAGTATGAAGGCATGGTGAGCACTCGCAGTAAAGCTGGGAGCCAATGCTTTAGTACATCACAGTAACCTGAAGTGAGATAGCTGTATTTTAAGTTGTATCTTGAAGACACTGTGGCAAGTAGGAAAGCAGGGTTTTCAGGTACTTATGAAAAGAGTGAGTTGGAACCCTCCCTCACACTCATGGTCTCTGCAAGTGGAGCTATAGGATATGATGTCATATCTCCTCTACTCAGTGATGCAGAGACAGTTAGTGTGAGGAAGAGCAGTAAGTCGGTGGGTATTCCCGGAGGTGTTCTTGATATCATCGGGGGCGTTCCTGCTGATGTCAGTGGGCGTTCCCGCTGACATTGTGAGAAACGCCCCCATTTAAAGGGGAAACTGGCAGGGAGCTCATTATAAATATGACCCAATGTTTTGCTGTAATGTATTTGAGACAAAAAGGGCTCAGAAACTTATCCATAATGTTGGCAGCAATGCATTAAATATACAATAATTCCTAGAGAACAAAAACAAAACTATCCTATTTCCAGATTTCCATGTGTTTCCTGTTTTGGAAATCACAAAAAAACTCTGTGCTTGGGCTACACTTTTAATGCCGGCAGATAATGCTCTAAACTCCACCCTGGCATAAAAAACCCACCTTGAGGGTTAGCATAGGGCTACGTAATCTTCTGGAGCTTTATTCTGTGAGATACATTAAAGCGACCAGCTGTCTCCTTTATCTGAGGATCCATAATGAAGCCTTGCAGGATACATCTTCCATAAGGCCCCCTGAAATATGATCTTCCATGATGCGTTTACATTTGTATTGCAGTGATTAACCGTTATGTATTTTTCTCACAGGCTGCCCCCCTCTTGGACTGGAGACTCTAAAAGTTACAGACTTCCAACTGCATGCCTCTACTGTGAAACGCTATGGTCTGGGGGCCCACAGAGGAAGACTAAATATTCAGGTGAATTTTCATAATAATAATAATATAATAAATAATATGTATCATTGTTATAAATAGGCCAGTAAAACTGACAAAGCATCTAATTGTTCTGTTAATCTATTTTTTAAGTAGGGATTATTTTAAAATGAATGGTCAATAGATTTATAGATCTGACATCATACACCTTGTATTGAAAGAATGTTCTCATATATTCATATGATAATGCCAATTATTTCTATCTCACAGTGTCCAAATGTCCATAGTGCTACTAAAGCCATGTGACATATATTTTTCATAGACATCTAAATTTACAGGAGACAACTGATCACTTCAATGAGGTGTTTTGTAACAAAGATTTCCCTGGTGGTACACGAGACCATGAAAATACTATGCAGAATGAGTATGCCGTATGTAGGTGAAAAACGTATACTGTTTTATTTGGAAGTAAAGTCTGGTATACGGCTCATATGTTATATGTTGAAAGATGGCGGTACTGGGGATTAAAATCGTCCCAGAACCTTTAAGCTAGAGGTCAATCATCTTTTTTTTATATAGCGCCAACAATTTACTCATAACTTCTTACAATAGATATATTCATGAGCTATGAGAAAACTGGAATTGACAAACGATACATTAGGTAATGAGGGCCCTGCTCACAAGTTTATGCTCTAGAGGGAGTTGGTTGAAGGGAAACCAGGTATGGAGAAAGGGCAGAGGTAGTGTAATGTATTTATCTTGTATATTGGGAGGGAGGGTGAAAGTTAGGTAGAAGTGGGTTTCAGAGATGTGGAAAAAGAAAGAGGTAAGCACTGAGGAAAGCCTCGGGCCACCGAAAAGAATGTAAAGATTGAGTAGGAGAGTATTATGGGGAAGCAGTATTATGGAGGGCTTTATATGTTAGAAGAAGGATTTTAAATTCTTGAAGTAATGGGCTGCCAGTGGAAGGTTTCATAGAGTGGGGAAGCAGAAGACGAGTGCCGTGTAAGGAAGGTAAGACTAGCAGCAGTGTGTTTCATAAATTGCAGAGGAGATCATCGAGACAGAGTAATGCCAACTGGAAACGTTGCAGTAGTTGAGGCTGGAGATGATAAGGGAATGAACCAGGGTGACATAAATGCAGCCACCTGCTGGATACATGCAGCTGCTGTTATACTTTTTTTATGTCTATACAGCCAGAGGCTGCACATTAAAGCATGGAATCTGCGAAACGGGTAGCCTTTTGAGTAAAAAAGGGCATGACAGTAAATCTCTCAATTGTACTCAATTAAAAACAGGGTTTTAGTTACTTGAGTCATGACACATGGAAAGCTGTATATGGATGGTGTTTCTTGGCGCGGTAACAAAAGGCTGAATAAAATAAATTGAAAAAAAAAATTCACAATCTCTAAAGCCAGTGACATTTGTGTATTCTGTGGTGATGTCATAAGAAAAACTTCAAAAGAGTGGTCTGCAGTGTTTTGCCTTTTGTTCTCTATCTCTCAATGGAACAATAATGTTTTGAATTTGTATTTTGAGTGCATCATGTGCGCTTACCTCCCAACATTTCAAAATGTGAAGGAGGGACACTTTTTTTTTTAAATCTCGCGGAACTCACCAATACAAGCAATTGCACTTTACAATGTCGCGCTTGCATCGCCACTTAAAACACACTTTGTTTTTGTCAGCAGTCATGCATATTAAAAATAACCAACACATTGAATTGAATTCCCATGAGGCTCAGCCAGACATACTACTTCCATGATGCTGGCTGTCCATGACTGGGTATTGCACCTCTTCCTGAGTTTTGTCTAAAGGCTGTCCTGTACAGCGGGCAATTACTTTCAAGGGATCCATGTATAAAGTGGATATAGAGGCAAATCTCATCCACTCCATACTGTGTCCCTGAAGGGCAGAAATAAAGTGCAGTCACCCGAGTCAGAGGGTACATTAATATAGAAAATATATAATATATATCAGTAGCATGTGAAGCACAAATGCTCATCCTGCGAGGATCTGTTCATGTTTAGGATTGGACTTTCAGTCCAAATTGTTAAAGTACAATTTCCTTTCACGGTGTTAATTACTTACAGCCATTAATTATTAATAGGACTTTAAAACTTAATTTTTATTAGTGCAATCATAAGGACCATCCTTGAGCCTAATGGTTTTAATTGAGAAACTCATTGCTCTATTCACGCAGATTAGTGGGTGAGTGTTAATTGCAATGCCATCATGGCAGAATGGTCTGTATGATTTCATTTTAAATACAATAAAACATGTCATTCGAGTAATTATTAAGGGGAATTAAAATCTACAACAAAGGGAAACATATGTCTTATGAGTCTGGGAAGTGCAACAAGGTCTGTAATTCTTAAAATGTGCTTGGAAACCAATCCCTTTGGTATGTGTAGATGAAGTACAGAGAAACTTGGCATGCAACAGAAACATCCAATAAATTAGGTTATGGTGGCTTATTAAAATACAATATGAGTAACCTTTTTATTAAAAATGTAATCTTTTTTCCATATAAGTACTCCTATTCCTAAGATTTAATTGCATGGATGGGCTTTTCATTTCTGAGTGTAAAGGATTCCCCAGACCAGTTTGTGTTGTTATCGCATATAGCCCTTAGCTGGTGTTTATTCTTATTAATGAGGCATTTGATGTAGTTATGGGTGATAATTGAGTTGCACTCACAGCAGCGATGTAGGATTTATTTAAGCCTCAATTAGGCAGTGTATTCTGGCCTAGGTCTAGGTCGGGGGGGCATAACGCAACAGTGTGCTTCTGCACAATGGGCTCATTGCAGGGACGTCAAAGAAAAAGTGGTTCAACATAGATGTTCTTGTCTATAGATTAAATCATAAAGGTACATAATATTATTAACACCTGGATCTCTTACTCCAAACTCTGAAGCTGGGTTTTTGACACTTGACACTTTTCAAGACCGTTGCTTACAAAGCCAATTTCGAGAGATCAACTGTGGATCTTTCCGAGCTCCATTCAGATGAATTGTTGCGTGTTGAGTGGCCTTCATGTGACTGCTTTTCATTGTGCAGTAAACAGAAATGTTTTGTGTTCTTCAGTGTGTTCTGTATTGTTCACTCTAAATGGGGCTTTATTACATGATAAAAAAGTTCTATCTTGAGGGAACTGAACACAAACATGCCAATGACAGAGTAGTTATGTTTGGATGATATTTTGAACTGCAGATCAATACTATGTGTCTAATTATTATTTCATAAGCCAAATGTGTTGTTTCTGTCAGGCAGGGGTGAATGAAAATGACCTTTATGATGGAGCATGGTGTGCTGGAAGAACTGATGTGCAACAATGGTTAGAAGTTGATGCCCGAAGACTGACCAAATTCACAGGAATTGTTACGCAAGGCAGAAACTCACTTTGGTTGTAAGTACATCAATTATTGTATCAGAGTAAGATGTCTATATTTATCTATATTTATCTACAGTGGCATTAATTTCCATTTCATCCTAGAAGAGATTGGTTTCCAGTAAGACTGGAATACACGGGATAAAAGAGTAGAAATTCTAAAACTAACAGTACCGAATCACACAATTTTGGCCCTTACTCAGCTTTCCCATACTTAGGCCTTTTCTTAGTTACTGGAGTTTTGTTGATCAACAGCAACCATTACCAGGCTATCCCGAACCAGAAGTAGATTGTTCACATTGCCTGACTGCACAGAAGACAGGAAGACTTGAGCATTAGGCAAGCAAGATTGTGTGAAAGCATGGCAGATATGGTGTGTCTTACTATCCTTATTTACTGCGGGAGAAAATAGTAAATAAAAAGTGGGTTAAGTCAAGGCCCTGCACGTGGCGCTAAAGTACCTCCACACCAAACTCGTCAAACCATATCTTTATGGACATTGCTTTGTGCCCAAGGGCAGAGCCTTCTCTTCACTGGAATTAAGGGGCTCAAACCATGAAAAACAGCCTCAGACCATTACCCCTCCTCCACCACACTTTACAGTAAGCAAACCCAGACTCATCTATTTGACTTCCATATAGTGAAGCATAATTCATCACTCAAGAGAACACATTTTTACTGGTGTGGAGTCTTGTGGCGGTGTGCCTTACACATACCACCATGGAAACCCATTTTATGAAGCTCCTGACACACAGTGCTTGTGCTGATGTTGCTTCCGGTTAGTGAACGATGCCACAGAGGACAGGTGATTTTTATGCTCTATACTCTTTAGCAATCAAGTCCCACTTGTGGTCTCTCTTAGACACTTCCACGTCACTATACTAGCCCTTACAGTGAAGTGGGACAGATCTAGCAGGGCAGCATTTTCACAAACTGACCTGTGGCAATGGTTGCATCCTATGATAGTGCCATGTTTAGAGTCTATGAGCTCCTTAGTATGACCCATTTGGCTGCTCACGTTTGTCTATGGAGATGACACATCTCTATGATTCATTTTATACAACTGTTACCATTGGGGGTGGCTGAAACACCTAAACTCAATAATTAGGAGAGATATCTATATGCTTATAGTGTATCTTGCGCAGCCTGTCACTAGAATACAAGGGATGCTGATTTTGTAAAACTATTCAAATAAGTGCAAATGTTTATAATTTCACCTAATTGTATTATATATTTATTTGTTTTAACCGAGGTATCCTAAAAATGTGCACAGTTTAAAATACCGTTTTGTATTCAGTAGGAAAAGAAACACCCAAAAAACCCCACAAAAGTTGCTATTAGAAAAAAAACACTTTAGAATGAAAAGACCGGTTTAATAATAAAACCTCACAGAATGACACATCAGTTCTGCTACATCCACAGTTTCCATGGCTACCATACCAATTAATATGTATCTGTAATTAACTTATTTCCCGGATAAACTGGAGTAACCATGTGTTTCTCCTTACATTCTACTGATTGTGATTAATACCGAAAGCCTTTAGATGAGACAATTCTGTATGTAGGTAACCATAAAGTGAGTTGAATTTAGAAGAAAAAATCCTGCAGACTAAAAGGATAGCATAGTGGAAAAAATGTTTTGTCCTTGTAAATGTTTTTTTTTATATTAGTTTGCAAAATAAATGTTTTTGTTTTGTCTGTGCCGCATTCCTTCTTTCCGCTTGCCTGATAATTCGTTTCGGGAACGAAGTTATTAGTTATGCGAGTTGTATCAACGTGACCCTTGTTAAAAATAACAGATTTGATATTATTTTAAGAATAAACAATATTTTTTTAGAAAGTATGGTTACAGAGTGTGCATATAATCAGAATTGGCAAGAAAACGGTTTAACTTACAAATAAACTCTGTGGTTAAAGGGGACCTCCCATAGCTTCTATTTTTCCTGTATGTGTCTTTTCTATATTATCAGTGGAGTACCTGTTACTTAAAGCAGAAGACCAGGGAAATTAACAGAAGGTTTTGCACAAGTGTCTCTTAGTTACTGGTTTTCTAGTGTGAGTTTTCTACAGGTCAGTGTTGCCTTCCCCAGGTGGACTTCCGACATTAAGGAACAGTACTAGCCTGAGCAGACACCGGACGTGAAGCTAGGGTATTGTTGCAAATAAAGATGCATTTTGATATTTTTGCAACAATACATGGGTTGCATAAGAATGTTTGACACCATTTGACTTTTTGGCAACAAATAAATATTGGCTACATATTTATTCTCTACAATCACAGGACACTAACTCAGGGTGGGAGCTTACCTTTAAATACTGATAAATAAAGCCACACAAATACCGCGGTATGCTGTTATTAGTGACTGTACGTATGACTCTGTGCCCCATCACACATGACCTGTGCCTAGACCTTTCCCTGCAGGTGTATGTTGTGATTTCTATAAGTCAAATTGTAATGTTGCATACCACTTATTATGTTCTGTCTACCCATTGTACAGTGCTCCAGAATTTGATGGTGCTATATAAAAAAGTGAATAATAATTTCCAGTAGCATAACATATTTTTACCCCAGTCCTGAAGATCTTCGGTGGGTGCAGGTGATAAGGTACGGGTTATGAATTGGCAAACCAGGCTTCTTCTAAAAGGAGGGCTGTATAGTTAATGCATAGTTAGCGTGGGAAGGTTTGTTGATGTTTATTTTTGGATGGCGTATGCATCATGAATGGAAACCTTCCCACTTACTACCCTACCTGTTAGCTATTTTACAGCTCACACATTTAGGGTGTTTCCACAGTGCCCAAGAGATGCTTTCAAGAGATGCTTTTGACCAAGTATACAGGAGATACTCGCCTCCAGATCTTGGTCATATGAGATTTCCAAGAAGTCTAATGTGCCCCCCCTGCATTCATGCACATTTGGCAGTCCTATTTATTTCAGAGGGAATACTTTCCTGTCTGAGACTCGCCGTGTATAGCAGCTCAAACTGGGAGTGATTAGGAGCTTTGGAGCCTCAGCATTTTCAGTGGGTAAGAGATTTTAAAACAAAGTAAAAAATGCATATTTAGGTATTTGCGAAGTACTTTTATATTCATTTGTGTCTGATGAGGATGTGTCGAGCAGTACACTGTCACTTTAATTATCCTGACCATATCAACAAGGTCATATATTGATCAGCAGAACCTTTGTCAAAGGGGGTGTGTATGGAACCAGACACACAAGGTTTACAGATCTGAAATCCCATATGTACTTTATCTCCCGAAATATTGCATCATTATTAGATGGCACATCCCCAAAATTTCAGATCCAAACTGGGACACCTGTGTTGAGGGATGTGACCAGAGACAGGTAGGGGCAGGGACAAAGTTGTGGCCACCAGACCATCTTACTTGGAGAGCCACCTCATAGCATTCAGCTTCAGAGCTTTGCAAGATTGCTACGTAGCGGAAACAATACAGACTAATTTTACAGCTCCCTGGGCCAGCCAGGGGACATCAGTGAATCTACTCAACTGGTCCTTGACCCTATTACCTCAAAAGTGGTAGGACAGCTGCATAGGACAGTGGGAATGGACCCTAAATACAGGACTGTCCTGCGAAAACCTGGACACTTGGGAGGTATGAACCAGAACAGTGGAATACATAAGTTTTTCTTGGTTCTTATTAGATTTTAATATGCTCTATCCCTTGACTAGTTCTACAGAAATTCAAATATAACTAGCTAAACAGAAACTCAATTTCCGTGTATATTTTTATATATATATATATATATATATATATATATATATATATATATATATATAATGTTACGATTTGCATTTTAATAAGTACAATGATAGGTCACACTTGATCCCGTGTTTCTTTACCTTCAGTTTCACAGCTTGTCTGCCTGTTCACACTTCTTATTTAGGCCTATATTTTTAACAGAATATTTATTTTTAGAGAAACTAACACATTTTACTAGCTTGAGATATAAACCTGTTAAGATCTCTTATATGACAGTTCTACCAAATAAGAAAAAGCATCTGTGGAGAAATGTGGATAATAAAGTGAATAATATAAAGGAGTAATATACCTGTATATATAATACCAATGCAAATAAACAATTTATTTTTAAAAACATAGCGTATATTTGATTTATGTGCACATGTTCATATGTAAAGAACAATCGATGGAAGTTAATTTAATCCTGGGAGCCAATCAGGACTAGAAATTCTGAGTAGACTGATGAGGCATGTGCCTAGGGTCAATATGTTTTCAGAAAGAGGTAGACCATCCTCTCGTGCAAAGAAACATTAATTTGCCTGATCTGCATTCACTTCTCAGCAACAGTTTATTCTCTGCTCCTTTTATGCTTTTATACCTATGTCCTTCTGCCATTTTGGTGATTATTTCCTTTGTACAGTGCTGCAGTACACAAGGCCAATATATATATATATATATATATATATATATATATATATGTGTGTATTAGGTATATATATAAAATTATATTATTTATACATTTTGAATGTATAAGAATGTCTGTGGTTTTTGTGACTAGTATGTAAATCCAGCACTGTTAGTATTGATAACGTGTTTCCAGCCATGCTGTTGTGGGCACAGAAGGGAACCAGGCAGCAGCAGCACCACCAGGTGAGCACCGTAGGGGGCGCTGTTTGTGGTCACTAGCTAACTAAGGATAATTACTCTTACTGCTGATGAAACAGATAAAGTTAACATAAAAACACTGGAATAAACCAAAACCATGCCTGGAAAACTTTGGACTGTGTGGTGTTTCTGCATGTGGTATAATCCCCACCATGGTGGCATGGAGTGGCAATGTAAAGCTTTCCTTGGATGCAAATCTTTCATATAGCAGCACATGCAGTGACATCTTGTTTCGTTATCCCAGTGATATTAGACTTGCTATATACAAAATATACAAACTATGCTGTTCCCAAATGATTACATTACAACCTGCAGCCAAGTTAAGTGTATGGAACATTGTTGGCAGTTTATTGTGTGTTGTGAAGGCATCACAACTGGTAAAGCAGCATAACTGCCTTTCACAGAGTCTGCTTTGAAATGTATTTTTCAGTTGTTTGTTGAATATGTTTTTGAAACGTCTGCTTTGCAAAACTACAAGGCCAAAACATTTTTTGTTACTGTTTCGGTTAAAGTGGCAGTCTCCTTTTATTGTCAAAGTATCTTAAGCCACTAGTTCTTGTATTGTAAAAATTGTGAGACAGAATGGTCTTCTTCATTCTTTCCCCAAACCGTTACAATCAGCAAGTTAACAGGGCAGAGATAAAAAATGTGCATGAATGAAATAATTGTGCAGACCATGAGAACATCAAGTCTAATGTGCTGCTCATGTGTAAATCTGATGTGTTCCAAATACATATGCATTGCTTATTTTAATCTTCAGCCTTCATTACGTGGCCTATTTAGCTTACTGGATTGCAGAAATATCTGATTTACAGATCTACCAGTGGAGCTGTGTGCCCCTGGCTACTTACTGGATACATTGTTCATTTGTCAGCCAGTATTTTTGTCCCTTCCGCTCACCTACAGCATGGAAGTATGAATTATTTGTATAGAAATCTCACTGCGCAGTGGCGTTCTGCCTACCTCCTTATCAAGAAAATGATCATTTATTCTGTGAGATGAAGCAAATCCAATTTCCCTATAAAAGGATCTTGTAATTATTATTAACCCCTTTACTGCTCGCTTTTTTTTTCGTTTAAAAGAAGCCATTTTATGTCTTTTTGTGACTGTTT
The DNA here is from genome assembly GCA_009364415.1 of Spea multiplicata. NCBI lineage: Eukaryota > Metazoa > Chordata > Amphibia > Anura > Pelobatidae > Spea > Spea multiplicata. The sequence continues at coordinate 2,240,959 of VKOC01000007.1, forward strand.
GCTGAATGCAGTGCGTGGGCAGAAGCAGGTGTCCTGGGGGAGTTATCTGTCTCTCTCACTTGTTCTATTTACAAAGTACCGGCTGTTTCTATTCAACAGACTAAAAATGTGACACACAAATGAGAAAACAGACATGCCTTTCTGCTTCTGTGATATTAGAAGCAGATTTTTTACTAATTCGCATTGCAGCTCTCTGATAGATCCTGATACAAGAAGCCATTTCCTGCATCCGCTCTGCTGCATAAGTTAATATTAGAATATTGGGGGGGGGGTGGGGGCAAGAATACACAAAAAAACCCTTAAAAAACCATGTGTGAATGAATTACTGATCTCTATTTACAAAACAAACTTTTTATAACTATCTCAATAATCACACAAGAATGGAATGCTGATGTCTAGTCACAAAGGCTAACGCTTAATTGTCTATAACTACACATTAGTTATTTCTTAACAAGCCTAAAAAAGAGATACTTAACTTGTACTCAGCAAGTATCTTTTAGACATATTTTTAAAGGGTACAAAAATGGAAACATTTGGTAGCACGCTAGCACGAACACTTATACTAGGGGAGAAACATGGGCAAATAAGACCCTCAATGCCTGTGCATGAACAATACTCCCAACAGTACAACCTCTCAAGGCATAGGCAGGAGATGTCAATAAACAAGATAGTTTAGGTTTGCTTAGTGAATCACTGCATGTTCAGCTAACAGAATGCCATCAGTATCACTGTCTGCATCGATGGTGCCTGCAGAAAAGGGCAATACGATCCCCTTAAGTATGCATTGAAAGGTCAAGTTTGCTATGCTGGATGTTTGGGATCATTTGCCATACATGGGTTTTTTTTGCAAATGAGCTTTATGAATGCAGATTTGGTCACCATAAACATTATTTTGTTTGACTTCAGTTTACTTAATTTCTTAAAACAGCTACAGGGATTTACTACAATAAAAAGTATCAGGCCCCCAGCAAGTTTCATCTCACATTGTAAAGACCCAACCCTAATGAAATTCAGCTCCAATTAACGCTTGGACATCCCTACATAAAGAACTGATACTGATATTTTAGCCCCCCATCTATTGTAAACTGATGTTCTCATGTTCTCATGTTGCTAGTATCTGCTTGTCTTTACCTACTAATTTTTCCTATTAATTGGTAACTAACATTTGCCTCGCACCAGGAAACCTTGAGCTAACAAAGATAGGCAATGGGGAAGAAGTAAGGAGATTTTGGGGAAGAGAAAGGAGGGAAAGATATCCCCCCCCCAGACGCCTATGTATGCATAATGCAGGGCCAGTCCAGCCCTTCTTGCAGATAATCCAGAGATGAAACAACAACTCTCCTTCTGTTCATTTAGTGAATAAACCATTTGGCTCTTACTTATCATTCTACAGGTTAAGGTCATATGCTGATGCTCATTAGTGTCTGACACAGGCTGGGGAGCACACATGAATCTTAGGCTGGGTTGCGAGGAAAGACAATGATATACAGTATATGAGATGTTGTCCATGCTGGGTTGTCCTTAAAAGAACTCACCTGGCATGGACCCACTGAAAACCAGTCCTGTACAACCCAACCAACGTTTATTGATGTAATGAACCATTTCAGCACTACAGCAATTTTACATTTAAAAGTTCTAATTCCTTACAGATCTGAAACTGTATGCTTATACTGCAGCAAGTAAAGTGATAAAAGGCCAGTTTCTGTCTTCATGGTATTTTTACAAGGAGCCAAATAATATTATATTATTGTTGACATTGTCTTCCTTTTAGGAGTGACTGGGTAACGTCCTATAGAGTGATGGTCAGTAATGACAGCCACAGCTGGGTCATTGCAAAGAATGGAACCGGAGAAGCGGTAAGGACAGCTTAACCTATTATATGCTACACACTGCAATTTATTTTCTCTAAAGATGATTTCATACCAATACTTACCAGCAGCTGCTCATTATACCAATAATTACCACCCATAAAGCACAGTATGCAGTGTATTATCAAAAATATTATTAAAAAGGTCACTTGCAGATCTTAATACAAACATTTTTAAACAACAAAATTGATGTATCGGTTCCCAGATGTACATAGTTGTCAGCTATAAAGACTAGTCTGCCTTTTATTGCAGTAATACACGTAATTGGTTGATTCCATAGTTGTGGTGACTTCCAGCTGAACGTTTCTGCCCTTAAAGTGACAATTTCCAAGTCACAAAGCTTTATGACCCAAAACTCTGCTGGCTCTAAGAAAGTCTCATTCAGTTGTTTGGTCTGTGCTATAATGAGAAGGCAGAATAAATCCCAGTATGAGGATGATATGTTTGGACACGTTGCAGCCTGATTTCTTCAACAAGCTGCATTGTGGCGTATAACTGGCTTGCTGGTTAAGAAGGGTTTAATGTTGTTTAAGGGCCCCATCCAGTCAATGGAATTTGGCAATCGTCCTCTGTCGAAAGTCTGCCAAATTTCAAATGGAAACAATTTTTTTCTTCCATGAATACCTATGAATACGAGGGTTTTTCTATAAAAGTCGCACCTTAAAAAAAGAAAGTGTAAACACATATAGTGTGTCTGTTGTACCCAGTATATAGAAGTAGACCTACAGTATATAGAAGCAGATCAGTACCGCAGGTGTACGGTTACATTATATTACAGATTACTATAAGAATATCCAAGGTGCCAACCATTCTGACATGCCATGAGTTGCAGAATGTGCAGAAAAATAACATGTTTAATTCAATTAAGTTTGGTGCTGAATGTTAATGGAAATTTGCACTGTTATGGTTTTGGAATGAGTCTGAGTATTTGGTTTTAAAGATTTTTCAGGGGAACAGTGAGAAGGAGATTCCTGTTCTAAATGAATTTTTTGAGCCTTTGGTTGGCCGCTATATTCGGATCAATCCGCGGTCTTGGTACGAAGAGGGGAGCATCTGTATGAGGCTTGAGGTACTTGGCTGTCCATTACCAGGTTAGTAGACTGAGTTCTTTCAGTGTGGATTATAAAGAAGATGGTGTAAGATATCAATAAAACTTCCTAAAAAGGCAATTCTGCAAGAAAAAAGGGTAAAATAGGGCAGGATATACATAAAACATGGTTTTTAATGTGTAGATGGATTGCAAAGCACAATGTTTGTTTGCTTAACATATACTTGAACGTCATCAGGGTCTGATTGGGGTATTTGTTTTCTATGCATCAGGTTCAGTGTTTTTTTTTGAGTCAAAGCACCTAATCAGGGCTATGTTAATACTAATTGTGTTACACCATAAACCACTAGGGTTGTTTATTTATATAGTGCACGATATGTACATTCAAAGGGTATAACAACACTAACGATAACCTGGACACCTCTGAGTTCTACATTATTTCACTGGATAGTATTCACATACTGCTCAGTCAGTGTATAGTTGTGAATGAATGATGTGCACTCTAGACATTCTTCTTTTTAGGGCAAACTAAGGTCCTGTAGCCTTCTCCAAAGTATTTTGCCAAATATTTTTCTTGAAGTGTGAGTCTCTGAATGTGGTTGGGCAGCTGCCTCTTTGCCTTATTGGATGAAACAGTCCTGATTCAATTATACCGACACTCATTTCTGGTATTCCAAAAGCCACATTAATCATCATCGAGGTTACAAACTGAGGGCTCTGTTATCAGTTCGGCTATGGAAACTACACAATTTGTTTGCATAACCAGCAATCTGTTTCAGCTGACAGACACCTTTATTATATGAACGTTACAGCTCTGCTTTAAAAGCAATATCCATCATTAATCACCCAAGCACTCACTGGCAGGGAAGGGTACATCTACAACTCCAGCTTTTAGGACCCACAACAGGTGCTTTTTCTCTTTAAAAGCGATCCAGGATCATGCAGATCCAGAAAACAGGAACATAAGGTACTTTTCCCCCAAGGTATACATATCTGGGAGAGGGGTTTAACACATATTCATTGTTTATCCTAATCTGTGCACATTATAACATATATTTATTTAGTGTGTAGAACTATAAAATGTAGAACTCGAGAAATGTTACAGATCACAGTAATCTTTAAATTGTCCACCACCAACCCCAGTAAATGTCCATCATGAGCAATGTTGGTGCCTACCCCTGCTTGCAGGTATGTGTGTCCAGTGGCAGTAAAATTGACCCATGCGATCTGGCACTTGCCTACCAGGCATTTACCTAGTTTGCCAGATAACCAGTCCTGGTATGGAAACTGCCCATTTTTGGTGCTGTCTTAAAGACAGTCCGGTCTCTAATTTATTTTTTAACTCAATTGACTACCGACAAGGTGCATATACTTGGATACATACATGTCTTTGATAGTAATTAAAATGAGTCGCCACTTGATACCTCAATACTAATTACAAACTTTAAGCTGTCCGTCTTTGACACAGCGACATGCGTAAATCCTGCCCACCTCAATAAAAATGTTCTCCGAGAAACACTTGGAAGAGTTTAACCAACACTAATCCCTGGCAGAGAAACACAAATTGTTGCCATGAAGAAATGCTAACCAAAATAATACAGAGCAGCCAAATGAGTCAGCAATGAAAACCGTATTCTAAATATGGTCCATTTTCTATCTGAATGAGTTCATGGTCAAAAAGCCTATTCACAATTCAAATAGAACACAGATTTTAACAAAAACAACTACAAATGTGGATCAAATGTTTTGGTCTATGTACGATGTTATTCAGGGAAAAGGCTGCACGAGACTCTATTCTCTCTGCCAAGATCTGCTTTTGTGTGATGTTAGTCCAGATTCTTATGCCGCAGACATATCATATAGTGAAACAAGCTATGTGCCCGAAAAAACATACTATTGGGATACCATATGAGGTTACAGCAACAATACTTAACATAACCCAGCCCACTCTTCTCTGTGTCACTCATGCCACACCCACATTCTGTGATTTCTCCACCCATTTTGTCTCTATGTCCCTCCTACATTCATTCTGACTTTTTATTTATTTTTAAACTAGGGCTCAAAATAGCTTGTGTGCATAGGGGACCCCATGATGTACATTTGGTCATTAATCATTTATATAGCAAAACAGTAATTAGCAATCAATAAGCAGTATTGTAAATATAACGAAGTCTCTCCAATTTCCTCCACGCAGACCCGAATAATTATTATCACAGACGCAATGAATTGACCACATCTGACAACCTGGATTTTAGACATCACAGCTACAAGGAGATGAGACAGGTGTGTTTATAATGCATAGTGGGCTTTACTATTAGGTATATGTATATACTGTATCAGTAGTCACACTGGAAATAGTGCTTCCAGAGTTAGAAACTGTATCTTCCAGAAATACTGTTGCATGCTGGAACTTTCTATGTTACTACTTGTCATGCGCCAGCAACTAACTTACGTATACTGTACATCTCAATTATGGTGCTATATATTGGTACATATTAAACTTAATGATTGTAACCATGATGGATGATCAGGATCATGAACATTGAATTGAGAACTGCTGGTATCATATTTTCTAAAGTCGACAATTTCTTTTTCTACTTCTGTTTGTGCTTTGAAAAGCCAGATGTGCTTTAATATGAAAAATATGATTGCTCAGGTTTGATGCATCTGGAAAAAAGGTTTTTTAAAAATGTCAAAACAACAAAACACTTGTGTATGTTTTACCATTGCCTCCTTTGACAGTCCCCATCCAAACCCAGATTTATTTTATTTATTAATCAGCTGATGAAGGTGGTGAATGAGATGTGTCCCAACATCACACGCGTGTATAACATTGGGCGGAGCCACCAGGGGCTGAAGCTATACGTGATGGAGATGTCCGATAACCCTGGGGAGCACGAAGTTGGTTAGGAGAATAAACAAGCTCTATGTATGTCCTGCCAAGTCCCGCCTGTCTCTTTTATATCCATCCTAAATCTTGCATATCATTTATTAACGTTGTCATTGTGTCTTATTCACGTGAACTTTCACCACTTATCTATACCTTGGGACTGCATCTTGCACTTATAGTATACAGTATTACGCTGGCGTGCTAGGGCTACTTGCTTTTTTGTGGTTGCATGCGCAAGAGAATCTGTCGGCTCAGAGCTGTGTTTTTTGGAGACCCAGCTTGCCTCTGCCTTGTGTTTGCTTGAATAATCCCTTGCCTGATGAGTGGCTCTGTGGCTCTTAATGATGAACCCCTGCCTGGTGATATGTGCTCTAGCGTGGAAAACAAGCTTGTTTCATGTGCATTGTATTGTGGAATATGATGGCGCTTTATAAATAAAAACGAATAGTAACAATGTGTCATCATGGCCTTCTCTTTTGTTCCTTACCATTTTATCTGTGCAGGGGAGCCAGAATTCCGTTACATGGCTGGAGCACATGGTAATGAAGTTTTAGGAAGAGAACTCATACTGTTATTGATGCAGTTCCTTTGCCAAGAGTATCAGGCCGGGAACAAGAGAATTCATCGTCTAATCCACAATACGCGTCTCCACTTTCTTCCAAGTGTTAACCCTGATGGCTATGAAAAGGCTGCTGAGCTGGTGAGTTCAGTCTTCTTTGCGTTAATGAAATCACATGTATATCAGACACATTATTTCTCATTGATAACGCTATGCAATTTTAACATGATATATTCATTGTGCTCTTACAATATTGTCATTACAAAGAGTTACATGCACCTAAGGTGGCGATTGCAGGAGATTTACAGTTTCAACTAACCAACTTCATTACGTATTATGAAAGACCAACCCTGCCAATTTTCTCTTTTAAGATGATCATCCACAATTAGACGAGGCAGTGAGATGACTCAAGAAAACCATGATGATTTCACTATGAATTATGCAGGGCCTATTAAGCTCCTCTTGTAAGAGAAGTTCACAGGGAATGAGCCCTCATAATGTATACCAAAAATTACTGATGGAAGTGGGAACTCTCTTGCAAACATCTACGTTAGCTAAAATATCATGCTGTGTTGCCTCTCTGTACTTTGGTAAATAAACTTTGCACTACAATTTACAGGGCTCGGAATTAGGAGGCTGGTCACTAGGACGGTGGACATCTGATGGTATTGACATCAACAACAACTTTCCAGACCTCAATACATTGCTTTGGGAGGCTGAAGATCGCTTCCGAAATATCCGCAAGGTCATCAATAACCACATCCCAATCCCAGACTGGTATCAGTACCATAATGCCACGGTAAGAGGTGTAGTGGTTTAATTTAAATGCAGATCAAGATAATGTAGAAAAACGTTCACAGGCACATTTACCGTATTGGCTCGATTATAGGCCACACCCGATTATAGGCCACACCCTAAAAGTTAGGTGCTTTTTTAAAGAAAAATGTATATTTTTAGAAAAAATACACATCAATGGAATAGTAAAACAGTATTCTACCAAACATACATGTTGGGAATCTATTATGCAGTAAGCAACATATTACATACAAACAGAAAACCAATAGCCATTTTGATGCACCTTACTTATAGATATGCCACTCTGCCCCCCCGAATGCCACTCTGCCCCCCCAGATATGCCACTTTGGCCCTTCGGATATGCTACTCTGCCCCCCCAGATATGCTGCCCTCTGTCCCCCAGATATGCTGCCACTTTGCCCCCCCCAGCTGCCACTCTGCCCCCCTAGATATGCTGCCACTCTGACTCCCCCAGATATGCTGCCAATTTGCCCCCCCAGATATGCTGCCACTCTCCCCCCCCCCGACTTACCAGACTCCTGGTGTCTAGCGGGGCCAGCGGTGGACGTCTGTGCGATACTCATAGACAATTTACGGTGCTGACAAGGGAGATTGTTTACACGTCATAAGTGCCGAAACCGGAAGTTGTCTACACAAATCGCGCAGACGTCCACTGGCTAGAGTAGGACCCAGTTCCCCTGAAGCGCTGCGGGGGATCTGGATCGTAACCCTGCTGCCTGCAGTTTCAGCCTCCGGGCGATACAAATTGCGCATTCCTGCGCTAAAACCTGATTAAAGGCCGCAACCCCATTTTAAAGACTTAAAGTGGGGGGAAAATATGCGGCCTATATTCGGGCTAATACGGTAATTGCTTTTTTACCATAATGATTAATTTCCACCATAACTCTTAAGAGATGATTGGTCTATGGTCGCTGGGTGTGGTGTGTGAATGAAATGGGATAGGGCTTAGGCAGAACTATGTGCCACCACAATCAGTTCTATTCACTAATAACCATGTTGACTGAGAATGTGAGTTTGTAGCGCCAAAATTTGATGTGCTGAACTTAACTCCCTCTTGCAAATTCACTAATGCCAACTTTCATAGGCTCTCAATTTGCATAGATTAAGTGGCAAGGGGTGGACAGTGATTTTCAGTGTTCACCTACCTGCCCCCAAAGGGTGCTTGAATGGACCTCATCTCCCTACCCCAAGTGTTTTTAAATAGTTTTTAAACCCTCATCCCATAGGGCACATGATTGGGGCAAGGGGTAGGCACAGATGGGCCTCTCATCACCTGGTGGGCTCTATTTCTCCCTGAGGCTATTTAAATACCTTCCACCCCCATGCACATGGTTCACACAATCCTCCACATACATCCACTTGGTTAATAGGAGGTCATGAGAACCACCTTTAATCAACAAACCCTCAAAAATGCTATTGATTAAATGTTTTCGCACATATAATACTGGGCAGGAGTCTTATATTTCACAAGTTGCTTGCAAGGACTGGCAAGCTGTCATTTAACTTACGTGCCCTTGCCTGAAACTAGCAAGAATTACCTTTGCATGCACTCGCAAACAACTCATGTATAGTTGAAAATGCTGCGAGTGCTAGTAATCGAAGGCACGCAAATTAAGTTTAGTCTGTTGAGTTAACCTACTGATCAAGTGACTTTTATAATGCTAGTTGAAAGATAGCTTTATAAGGTATGTTCATCTATTGTTTGAACTAAAGATACATTTGCTTTGCCCATTATGGCACTACCTATAGGCCTTTTTTCTTTTTATCTGTTTCGTTCCACAGGTTTCTATAGAAACACGATCTCTCATCACATGGATGGAAAAGATTCCCTTTGTTTTGGGGGGAAACTTGCAAGGAGGGGAGTTGGTAGTGTCATACCCTTATGATATGGTGCGTTCCCCATGGAAGACCCAAGAATACACAGCGACACCTGATGACCATGTTTTCCGCTGGTTGGCATATTCCTATGCCTCTACGCATCGGCATATGACAGACTCTAGCCGCAGGCCTTGCCACTCTGAGGACTTCAACAAGGAGGAAGGGATTGTAAATGGAGCCTCCTGGCACACAGTGGCTGGAAGTATGTGATCATTTATTGATTTAGATTTTCCAATAAAACCACAAGTAGAAAATTGTGAAGTAGACGTTTATACAGTATGCTAATTGATGATGTTGCATAATAGTCTAAAGATTAAAGTAAAACACAGGTGGGTCATGTTTTCTTATGTCAATTTTACCCCCTTCCAAAATATATTTTGCTACTTTTTGTTTGTACCCCCAAAGGCAGTCTAATTTTTAATTGGACCAAAATATGTTTCATTCATTTGTATATTGCTGAGTAATGATTTGATATTAGCAAAATATTGTATATAAAATATTATATAACTATACTTGTAGTTAGGTCTATCCCAACAGCATATACACAACATGATTAATGTAAGTCTCATAATTGAGTATGATTAGTGTATAGCTAGGTACTTAAAAAAGTAAATAACACTATGCAAACCTTATCCTGGTTTTATGTATATAGTTAATAGTATAATGTAGGTACATGTCCCACAGTTACTATTTCTTTCCTGATGATTCTATATTGCCCTTAATACACTGTGAAATAGAGGCAGATGAGAGGCATGCAGAGTACCAAACACCTGATGATAGTATGACTTTGAGGAAGCTTGACTTGGGCTCAAGCTATTACTTGCTCACCCAGATATAATTAGGTAAACATTGCTGTATTTACATCCTAAGAGAAACTAGGAAACCTAATTATTTTAAATATTTGTTATCCACCACTGGTAGAAGGTGGATAAACCATGGCAAAATGAGCATAGGAATTAGTATAAAGTGGGGTGGGTGACATACAACTTATCTTCTGTAGGTCCACCTAAAACTGTGACATTCTGTGCAAGTTATCAGTCTACCATCCAGACTTTTTTGCAATTTAATTAAACCACAGCCCAAGCCCACTAAACACCTTCAATAGCTGTCTTACATTGTTGAATACTCTGTAGTTTCCATTATATTATATTACAACATAAGTTAAAATAATAAAGGCTGTTTTGCTTGGCTGGTTTGTAGTTATGCATGTGCCATTTAAAGATTTTTCCTCTGCGTTAACAGGTATTAATGACTTCAGTTACCTACACACCAATTGCTTTGAGATCTCAATATACTTGGATTGTGATAAATTTCCCCATGAGAGTGAGCTGCCTGAGCAGTGGGAAAACAACAGGGAATCCTTAATTGTTTTTATGGAGCAGGTGAGTCTCTCACCCTGGATTTAATTACTGTATATGTAACCTTGAGGTAGGTCAGGGGTATCCAAGTTTTTTCTGCAGTGGGCTACTTCATCAGAAATGTGTGGGCCGCACTCAATTGTCACTGAGAGAAATTGCCTTTTCGCTTTATAATGCATATTAATACAGGGTTAATTTGGCAATAATGAAAAAAAAGCAGTGGAAAGGTTTTATATGTCATTCTATCAGTATTGAATTACTTAAACAGTAAAACAAAGTCAGTCGACAAACCATTTAAAACAAGTTTAGCCAAATAAAACTGCACAAGGCTGGAGCATAATGTGGGTACAAACTGGATTTAATCTGTTTGACGCACACTGGAGGCAGGGCCGGATTAAGAGCATCATGGGCCTGGTGCTGAGGATTTTGGTGGCCATTTTATGGAAATAAATGAAATAGACAGAATCTTAACTCATCTACATTGATGTGTACTGCATAAAGATGACATCAGTGCTTGGCAGATAATATAGGATAGATTCTTATGTGATGGGACTGAGAGTAATCAGTACACTAAAAAGTCATCATACATGGGACGCCTGAACCCAAACACCGGCACCCAAACACACAACCAGGAAATGCTCTTCCACACCGAGCTCCAACACACACACCACACCAGGACAGGCTCTGTCACAACGACAACCAAACACACACACCATTACAGGCTCTGCCACACTGACACCCAAACACACACACACTAGGACAGGCTCTGCCATGCCGACACCCAAACAGACACACATCAGGACAGGGTCTGCCACACGGCACCAACATTACACACACCAGGACTCAGGCTCTGCACACCGACACCCAAAACACACACACAACAGGACAGGCTCTGCCACACCGACACCCAGACACACACACGCACACACACCAGGACAGGCTCTGGCACACCTGCACCCAAACACACACACACAGGCTCTGCCACTCTGACAGCACCTGAGCTAGGTGGGAATAGCTAGCTGCTTGTGGAGCCAGCTTCTTTTGGTTTCCATAAAACTTAATGTTTGTAAAGGTATAGCATTGAGATTTATTCTGTTATATGTAGTAAATGCTTTCATGTGTAGAGACCCTAATCCTCTACATGATGCATGAGATTAAATATTTCCCTGGTAGAAGAATTCAGAAACAATTGTAAAAATACATTATTTTCACCAATGGTGATGTTGTTACATATAGCAGACTAACGAGAGTTTCTACAATACAGAACAGGCTGAAAAGAAATTGTTCGCTGCCCTGCTTGTTTTATATATATTTATATAATGAAACATTCTGGATCACTAAATGGCTGTTGTCATTGGCTATAAGTCCATATGGTATATAACCCTTTATTTTGTTTACATTTAATTTGGGTGGATTCGAGATATTTAATCTCTCTTTGATTATTTATTTCCAAGGTTCATCGTGGGATTAAGGGGATTGTCAGAGATATGCATGGACGAGGTATTGCAAATGCCATTATATCTGTAGAAGGAATTAATCACGACGTACGCACAGGTAACACCATCAGTGCTTATGTTCATCATAAGGCTAATATAATTCATATTATGTGTACAGCATATACATTTTTTTGTGAAAATGTGCAATAAGGCAGATTTGCACAAATAAAAAATATTAAATGATTAAAAGGTTGAATAATGCAGACTTACTACAGAACTGTTCTTGAAAGGCAATATATAAATTAATATTTATTTTTTTTAAAAAAGAACGTTTTATATAACTAGGCTTTCATTCCTACTCAGGACTAATGCAGATCACTGATTGTTCTTAGTTGTCCTGAGATTTTGTTTTTAAAATATTTGTTATGTATAGTGACAAATATTCACTCTCTCTATTCACTCGCTCTATTGCTGTTGCTTTGGACACAAAGGTAAAATGCTAACTCTCATGAGCATTATTATAAGAAATGAAAATATGCAGGTATAGCACTGTTAATGCATTACATTAGGGTGTAATTGGAATGTATTCTTATTTTAGTAAAAGAATGTCAGTTATTTTAGACAAACTATTCACGTTACCAGGCCGTGTGATGTCACGCTAAGCCATACTGTGGGCCTATGGAAGTATGACATCACACTGACATCTGGTAGTTGGTAGGTATGTAGTAGACACAGACTATTTCTGCAGAATCACGTGCATTGTCTTTGTTTACTAAAATAGCTGCAAACAGACAATGATATGATGTCTTTACCATATAGTATCTATCAACATTTAAACTTAGATAACAATTCGGTGTCATATGGTTCAGGGGATGAGGTTAATACAGCATAATTATCTATTATTGAATGTAAAGAGATTGCCCTGCATTCTGTGAAGGCAGCCTTTATTCTGGTGAATAGTAATATTTATTGTGTCATGTGGTAATATAACAATTTCAGTGATATTTCTGGAAACATTATTTAGGACTTTTAAAATAGTTTATCTTATTCTCTGTAACCAAGTAAGAATACTACTTCTACTCAATGATGCTAAGTGATGGGGAAATCACTTTCTGTATAACAATTCTTTTTGCAGATACTTTACTCCTTAACATCCCCTCATATGTGTTCACATGACATTGATACTGGGAATCCACAACTGCTGGGCCACCACTGGCTTTCTCCTCTCTTACCTTTTTGTAGAAGGTTGGACAGGTGACTCCACTGGCTAATTTCATAATGACCATCCATGTGTCTTCATTTTGGCCAATGCCGGGTGAGGGTCAACTATATTTCTACCATAGCGCTTGGAAGGAACAAGGCTTGAGAAAGTCTATCTTTATCTTAATTCTTATGAGCGTTTAAAAATGTTTTCAATTTTTAAGTAGATAATTACATCACTTAGAACTTGTATTAAACAGTGACAACATATGGTGATGTGTAATAATATACAGGCTTAGGCAGATGTAATGGTGATAGTGTCTTTAAGGTTTAAGGTGTACATACTGGATCTCCTATTTTGCCCTGCATGTTTGAGGGGAAATCTAGGACTGCATTGAGATATAGGGTTAGTTACGGTCTTGAAATCACCAGAAGATCATCATATACATTTAATAAGGTTATTTCACATAATAAACCTTTGATACAGGATTTTCTAGTATTACAGGTGCTTCCTTCCTGGTCTGAGATACATTATGTGACAAGATTTCAATGTGTGAATATGACATCCCGTATTTTCAGCATTCCATCTTAATATGTGTTTCATGAACATCTGAAGCATTAGCGTTGTATTCTGTCTGTCAATTCTTGTCTTGTCATACCACTTGAATTTATGTATTGTATTAAGTGCTGCATAAACTGTTGGCGCTATATAAATAAAAGATGATAATAATAATAATAATAATAACAATATTAGTATATCCTCACTGCAGTTCAGATCTATATGTCACATGTTCATTGTATGGCTTTTAGAACTGGAATGCTTACCAGTTAAGCATTCAATTTCACTCATTTGTTTAATTACTGGCTTAAGTTATTCCATTCTCTTTTAAATTACCTAGACAATCATCACTGCTTACTGCTGCTCCTTTTTCTTTGGGTATCCCTTGGACCCCTGTGTTCATATTGCATCACTTAATATCTGCTAGGATACATGCAAAATATTATGTGCCTAAGCTGGCTTGCCTTAAAACGTACTACTGTTTAGTCCTACTCTGACCGTCATAACTCTGGGGACCCAAACTTACAAGTTCTTTGGAAACATCACATTTATTAATGACTTCTCCTGATGGAAAAGTTGTATTCATTTTGTTCCCAGTCTGTACCCCACCCCACGTTCGGCAATCCCTGCTTTATAAGAGCCTATCTAAGCTTAACTATTTCCTGGATGGAAGAGCCGGCACCTCTGGCAATACAGGGGCTAAATTAGTAATAAGGCATTTATAGTAATATCAGAGATAGATGTTTGAAATAGTATTAATTGAACTCTCAAAGATTGTGTTTTTCCCCCCAGACTTTAACTTTGTCTATGTTGTAACTTTGCACATAGAAAGCCATATCGATAATCAGCATACATAGTAAGTAGTGTGAAAGTGAATGAATAACAAGGCACATTATCACATTTTTCATTTAGAATAAAAAAAAAACATTTGCCATGCCATGCGGCACTGTCATAAACAGTGTTTGAGGCTTTTATTAAACTGATAAGAACATTTGATCTTAGCCAAAAGGCCGAGAAGCGATGTATGAGCCTTTTCTAACAATATTAGCCATATTTTAGGTGTACAGTGGCAGGCCAGCTGGAAAGAAGACATTTGTAGAATGCAGTAAAGTTCTAGAAATGGAGATACTGTTTTTAGCACAGTAGTAAATGCAAGACTTTAACTCACTACAATGTGTCATAGAGCATTAACTGTAACTAAAGTAGAAAGGAAAGTTGGCTTGAGGTTGATATTTTTATTGGCCTAAATGAAACTTAAATGTATAGTTTCCAGATCACATGGGTGTATTCATCTAACATTGTACCTGCTGTATATCAAATCCCAATTGTTTCTTTTGCTAGACTTTATAAGACGTTTTACTTATGGGAGTGCAGGGCCAGCCTGGTTGCTTTTAGCCCAATTACCCGGAATATCCTAGGAGCCCTGGCTTATCATTGACTAGTTGCTCCAATGCATTTTTACACCTTACAACTAACACAGCATCAGTGATGCTCTGGTATTTCTTATATTTATTAAGATTTTATGTGAGATAGGGCACACATTGTACAATGCCATGGAGATACCTAATGGGACAGATCAGTGTTTCTGGTTATTAATGAGTAATATATGCAAGGCTGGTCTCAGCCCAATTTACACCTAACTGAGGTGAGTATAATACATGCAGGGAAATGTGTTCGCCAAACACATTTCCAGCAGGATACTTAGCTGGTGGACAGGGAAAGGGTAACTGCGTATGTGACGATTCTGCAGAATCTCTTCATACATTTTCAAAACGGACAACACAAAAATTTAAAGGGACCATGCATTGAAGTGCATATTGTGCTTAATGTACAACTGCAGTTCTACAAATATGATACTGACCCATGCAACCAGGAGATCTGCCCGCTCCTAGCGACTAACCCACTACGGCATGCCGGACCCTGATCCAAACTGTTAATTTCCAGTGGAGGGAGTTTGTAATTTCCATTGGATGGGGTTTGTAATTCCCAACATATGGAGCACTATTTTCCTTTGGGATTAGAATAGGTAACATGGTACTTCAATATCATTACCAGGAAAACAAGCTCTTAACTTTTCAGGCCATTCTTTCCAATACTTCCTATTTCCAGACTTCTTTCCTTATTGACCCAAACGGCCTATTAAAAAAGTAAAAAAAAAAGTTCAATAGCTACAGCTCTATGGGCTATGATTTTAAACAGCTTTGTATACCAGTTTTGCATTTTCTGTAGTATTTTTTAAAATAACAAATCTTAAGCGATAGAAAAACCTCTGATTGTTATAAAACGCTGAAGCACAGGAGCACATGTATATTTCCCAATGTAATTAACAGTTCAGTAATTAGAAACTTACAGTAATGCTGGGAATAGTGCCACATGCTGAGTGTATCCGCTGGCAGGATTAATTTAAACCTCCCACGCTCTGCTTCTTTTTTATTTTTTAATAAAAAGGGTATATCAGAATTTAATTTATTGCTGTTCTTATTTTCCAAGATAATTGATTCTCTTTCTTTTTCCAATATTTTACTTTGACATGTGTTGCAATGCTGCCTTTTAAATGTGCATGTAAAACAGATTGCTGCTGTCTGCCAAGTCTGTGAACATAGCAATGAGCTTCATGGGTGGAAATGCTAACACTTCCCTGTGACCCCCTCTTAAATGCTTTGTCAACACATTGAACCTACTATCTGAATCATAGAGCCTTAGGAACACTGAGAAATTTCCTGAGAAATGGTCTGCTTCTGTCTTAAAAAACAAAAAATCAAACTATGCTCTGAAGGGCTATTAGGGTTATTAGTATAACTGTGAGGGCACAGGCGTATTGTTGAATTAATCATTTTATGGTTAATCCACACCCATATTACAAACTATGCAGGATAGGTATGCATATAATGCCTATGTACAAAGGTGTTTCAGTATTTTAGTATTTTTGATGTATGGGTAAACTTGTGGTCTTAGTAAATAGGAGAGCCTGGTACGGTTTGGGTAAGGTGGGTGCTGGCCCCTTGATATTGTTAATCAGACTCAGTGGCCGTCTGTGATAATGTGAAGGGAAACTGTAAGTGTGTGGGAGTCTAAGGGACCAGACATTGGGACCACTGATCTAAGAGCTTATTCAGACAGCTTGTTTATCTCTTCATCTGGCTAAAATGTACCTTCCATATCTGTCCCATCTGTCTATAAATCTTCTCCTATCACACCAGAACACTGTGGCATTTGACTAGCCATTCTTACATATGTTGGATATGTTCGCAAAGAGGCATTTTAAGAATTCAGCATGAAACGCTTATGTCTGCAACTGGTTGACATCAAGTACCCCTCCAGATGTTGAGTAACTACATCTGGTATGACAATTGCCAGCTGCCTACCTACCCACTGGTATTTTAAACCTCCATTATGATTACATCATAGTCACATAAAAAGTCTCTGAAAAGCTCTACCTAATGCACGCCTCCACCTACACCCCTCATTAAAGGTGTCCCTCTTCAGTTATTTGAAATGTTGTAAATTATCTGCACTACAAAGCCTTACATTTTAGTTTTTACTCTCTTGTCCCCTTTCTGGTTGGTAGCTCTTTGATGGTTTTAACCATCCTCCATAGACATCCTTTCGTTGAATGCTTTCACTATTCCTAATTCTTTACAGTTTTATTTTTGTAGTTACAATTTTTTTTCTTGTAAGAAATAACAGTATTCAATATACAACACTGTATATATACCCATGATTAATGTTCACTCAAATAAATGCATTTGTAAATACTGAAGTCTCTCCTTGTTTTCTTGAAAGCTGTAATTAGACTTTTTTGTCACAAAACTATCCTTAAATGCATAATTTCCCTTTTGCCTTGTTGAATCACTCAGCAAGATGCACATATGACAAAAGTTGTATTCCGTGGAAGCGGATCTGTCACTTTTGCAATTCCTACATTCTACGGCTCTGTATTTCATAACAAACTTTTGTTATTTGCAGATAAAAGCAATATAAGTAAGTAAGCAATAGATGTGCTTGGGAAATCCACCTTATGTGTACAACAGGGATCTCCAAACTCGGCCCTCCAGCTGCTGCAGGACTACATCTCCCATAATGCTCCTTCATCTAAGGGGCTGGCTGAGGAGTATGGGAGATGTAGTCCTGCAGCAGCTGGAGGGCCGAGTTTGGAGATCCCTGGTGTACAACATAGAAGCAGCCATATTACTTTCCCGTTGCTAGAATCTGAATTGGCCAGTGTCCGATAAATGTTGTCATCTATATACATACGGTGCAGAAATACGCTGTGGTGCGGTCTAAATTTATAATGTTCTTCTTGTCCCCAGCAAATGATGGAGACTATTGGAGGCTGCTCAATCCAGGAGAATATGCAGTGACCGCTCGGGCTGAGGGTTTCACACCTTCCACAAAGAACTGTGAGGTGGGATATGAAATGGGGGCCACCCGCTGCGACTTTACCCTCACCAAGTCAAACCTGGCTCGGATCAAAGAGATTATGGAAAAGTTTGGCAAACAACCTGTTAGCATGTCCCTACGCCGCAGGAGAGTGCGTATCAGGCCCAGTCGCAAAGCCTAGGCCGTGTTGCAGCTTTTGTGCAATGGAGGTTGAAAAATCGGAGAGGAGTTAATTTCTGTCAATGCAGCTCTTTATTCACAGACATTTTAGGGTTATGTACAAAAGTGCAAAGTATGAAATGATGTCACCAAAGCAAGGTTTTGATTATTCCATTCCATTGGTTGCTATGGCAAACTGTGCACCAAACCCCCATTTCTATTCATAACCCCCTGCTGTGTTATTAAATCTTTAGTATGCACCTTATATAAAACTTGTTTGTCTCAAAATGTAGAACCATCTAATACTATGTGCAGTGTGTGACTCTTTTAGAAACGTATAATAAAAAGATGTAGTCACCTTTTATTCAGCGTTTGCGATGTATATTCTATCTTGTGTGCTATTTTTTGTGTGCCTTCCTTACAACCCAGGCAGTGAAAAGATGTCATGCTCCCCTGACACCACAAGTTCAAAATGGAAATCTCTGTCACTCTAAGGGATAGTTAGTAGTCAAAGCTAAATGGAAATGACTGGGATGTATGGCCCTTGAAAGAAATGTGATTAAAGCGTATTATACTGAAATCATAAAGGACCAAACTATATTTGGACTCAAGAACAGTTCTTCAGTTTTTGTACGCTTCCCTTCGATTGTCTTCTTCAGTTATTTTTTTTTTTATAATTGTTCCTGCCAAGAATATCATCTTTATTACCATGACATTTAATCAGTTTTGCTTTATTGCTCGAAAATATTATGTTAGTGATTAATCCCTTTGCTGCTGGGGTGATCTCTGTAATATGGGATTGTTACATAGAGAAACAAGAGATATTTTAGAAATAAAAGCCTTGCACGCGCAAAGTTTACTTTTTCAGCCAATTGCTTGTTTCCATATCTGAGCATTGCCACGGTTTGCCACCACTCAAGGCTCGGATGCTGTGGCTTTTACATTAAACACAATGCAGACATTGACTTCCATGGACCCCACTAATATAATCCCAGCTTCTCCTGCCTGGTAGCATTGAATTGACAGCAGCTGCTCGGATTTCAGCGGGAATTTGCCCCTGTACTCCCCTTCCTAAAGAGTAACACTTAGCAGATGTGCTTGCACAAGCTCATTCCAAGTGTGGAACTAATCCGGTTCCTATTATCGGAGCAAGAACAGTTCTATTCCAAGTTAACCTCTTCATGCTTCAAACGCAGCTCTGGTTATGTATAGGTTGGGCAAAATTAATATAAATTCCAGCAACTGCATTTGCCTAGATGTATATACTTGCATCTGACACTAGATTGGATATGCAGAGATTATTATTTATTGATTTAGAAATCAACATCATATTCTGCAGTACTGTACAATGGGCAGGGAAAATAAATTAGGAAATATATTACACAAAAGCATTCACAATTAGAAAATTACAATTAAACAATCTACAGAGTAGAATGCACAGAAAAGAGCCATTTCTTTAATAACTGAAATCAGTGAGTTTTCCATTGGGGTATAACACTGAGAATTACGTTGAAATTCTTACCCACAGGGCAAGCTGGTTGGTTGGGTGGACATGTTCATTAATGTGCCTAACATAACTGGAAGAATATCTGACTGGTTTGCAAACTCTATTTCTACTATGTTGTATGTATGATGCGTACAACATCAAATATTACTAAAGTCGGGGTATTTTTACTAGCAAAGTAATGTAAAATATCACAATATTAATAAACCAAGCAAGGTTTTTAAAATGATTCATGAGCAAGGTCCCCAGGAGTCGTCCAGGCATCCAGCATCAACCTGTCTTAGGTCCGGTACATCAGTGGCTTACTAACATAGTTCATAAGGTTGAAAAAAGACCAAAGTCCATCAAGTTCAACCTATATACATATTGTGTCCCTACTGTGTTGATCCAGAGGAAGGCAAAAACCCTTATGAAGCAGATGCCAATTGCCCCATACCAGGGGGAAAATTCCTTCCCGACTCCAAATATGGCAATCAGAATAAATCCCTGGATCAACGTTCTGTCCCTATTAATCTACTATCCATAACTTGTAATATTATTGCTTTCAAGAAACACGTCCAGGCTCCTTTTAAACTCTTTTATTGAGTTTACCATTACCACTTCCTCTGGCAGAGAGTTCCATAGTCTCACCGCTATTACTGTAAAGAACCCCCGTCTGTGCTGGTGTAGAAACCTTCTTTCCTCCAGCCGTAGAGGATGTCCCCTTGTTATAGATACAGTCCTGGGTATAAATAGGTCCTGGGAGTGATCTCTGTACTGCCCCCTTATATATTTATACATAGTTATTAAGTCCCCCCTAAGCCGTCTTTTTTCCAAACTAAATGACCCTAATTCTGATAATCTTTCTGGGTACTGTAGTCCTCCCATTCCCTTATTACTCTGGTTGCCCGTCTTTGAACCCTCTCCAGCTCCACTATATCTTTCCTGTACACTGGTGCCCAGTACTGTACACAGTATTCCATGTGTGGTCTGACTAGTGACTTGTACAGTGGTAGAATTATTTCCTTGTCGTGGGCATCCATGCCCCTTTTGATGCACCCCATGATTTTATTTGCCTTAGCAGCAGCTGCCTGACACTGGTCGCTACAGGTAAATTTACTGTTAACCAAGACTCCTAAGTCCTTTTCCATGTCAGTCGTCCCCAGTGTTTTCCCATTTAATACATATTCCCAGCCTGGATTTTTCTTCCCCATGTGCATAACCTTACATTTATCTGTAAAAATAGTTTCGTAGTATACCATTGATCAGTTTGCGCAAATCCCAGGGAAGTCTGTATTGTATGTGGGCTCTGTGGTTCATGTCAATCAACCTCATATCTGAAAAAGACAGAGAAGTTGAAAGCAATCTAACTGTATTACCAGTAACCACATTTATCCTGCACTAAGCTTCAATTACATATAATAATACAGATTGGGGGGCTCTATGACTGTTCTACTGAAGGTGCTTTCTATGTGTTCACATCATCATGTCGTGCTTGAGTTCACTGGAATTGGAAATACATTTGTTCTGCTCCATGCTGTGATCCATATGGGTAATCACACAAAATTTGTATTATTCTGTAAAATATATGCTATTTATTTTAACACAAAATACTGTAAAATATGTGAATCTGAATGCAATGCTGTAAGAAAAAGCTATATGACCACATGTTCCCTCTTTTATCTTGATGGTTTAAAAATAGCTGACTGAAAATCTGCAGGTGTCAAGGAACTATTGTGACAGGGACTGATAAAAATCATGAAGAAATGTCTTTATCAGTGTTTGTTACGTTGTAGATCTTCAGCTGTTGTTAGGCAACGCGTTTCGAAACCCTCAGTATATGTTGGCTGAGCTTTACCACAGGATTTTGGGGCACTTATAAAGGAAGGAGCCCTTTTCTGTTATGCGGGACCTAGGACAACACGGATGATGCACCCACAATGCAGAGACGGTAGCGTAGCACAGCACAACTGGTATAGGAAGTTCCACGGTCGAGGCAGGCAGCACAGGATCAAGGTCGGTAAACAAGCCAAAGTCGGGGCAGGCAGCACAGGATCGAAGTCAGGAAACAAAGCCAAGGTCAGGTACACGAAGATCAATCAGGAACAAGCAAATCACAATAACCCAGAGATACACACAAGTGACTCTTTGAACGGGCACTGCACTAATGGGACAGGAGGTTTAAATAGGAAGAAGGGCGGGAAAAACCATAGGAACCAATAACAAATGTGCGTGACGTCATCGCGACCGGCGCACACTAATGGCGTCGGCGCGATAAAAATAATAAACAAAAACGGCATCTGCGTGTGCTACACCCGCGATTGCCGCGGGTGTGCCACACCGGCAGATGCAGGACAAGTCGGGCCTCTCATAACCCTGCGAGTGCCGCCGACTCGTCGCGGCGGCTCGCTCATAGCAACGGGTGCGTCGTGGGCGTGCCACGGCGGCTTGCATGTCATCATGCGTCCGCCGTGAACGCGCCACGTCGACGCGACCCTCCCTCTGTGCTCGTGCCGCACGCACAGTACACGGAGAGGACGTGCGCGCGGCACGTCCTCTCTGTGTACGTGCCGCGGGCACGTCACACGGAGAGGACGGGGGCGCGTCATCGCGCAAGCGCCGCCTACCAGCGGCAGACCGGCGAGGGACCGCGGCGGACACGGTAGGTATCACATTTTCTAGATTTCCTGCCTTTGCTTTGGTAATCTCTTTTTCCCATTTTCCTCTACTTTCTAACTTTTGCTGTCATTTTTCGTCCTGTTCTATTCTTTCCTCCTTCTTTGGCAACTTATTGTGCCTCTCTTTACTTGCTGACATTTTTTAAAATCTTTCTCTTTTATCTTGTTTTTCCTTTTACATTTTTCATCCACTTTCTGTTCTGCCTACAAATATACACACACACAGTAATCACCACATCCTCCACTTCCCTGCAGTAGGCCATTTGCGGCCAGTAGCTTACTTACTGTGCTGCACACACGGACATGACATCACTTCTCAGCATATGATTGCTGCACGCATCACCGCTTCATGGGACAGATGAAAGACATGTACCTCTTAGAATGGCAGCCCCGGAGCAATTGCTTAGTGGGCTTCTGTTAATCGTGCCCTGATGACCTTTAAAGGTCATACAATAGGAGGCAAGATGCAGGTTAGTCAAAGTCTACAGACAACATTCCCTTTGATCCAGGATTGTTGCAACCTTACAGTAATAGACTTGGTGGTCTGCTCCTCCCATAGTTGTGCATAATTGTTGGATTTTCTTTTGTTTTGGGGAGAATTTGAAGCATTGCTCCAATATTCGTTTCTTTTTTACTCACTTGGTTTAAGGATAGTTGACTATGAAGAACGAGACCACTTAGCATTTCCTGTTACATCTTACGAGTTATGTTTCCAGTTACTCCCGATGAACAAATGTTTTGGATTGCTTTGTCTTTGAACATATTGTAATAATTCTTACACGTTCCTTCATTCACAAAAAATGCCAAGATCAGAGGTCGCGGCACCACAAATTATCACCCCCTTTGGTTTCTTCACATGCCAATGATATTGCTGTTCACTTGTATTTCCAAGTTTGACGCTCACGGTCCCTCCAACAATTGTCACTGAAACCAACAATATCACAGACATTTTTATAAAATGTAAATATAGATTATTGAGGTTTGGCAATTACACAATTATTTCACATTTCAGTGCTTTCATCTTTATTGTATTAATATTTTACATACACTAGCAGTGGAAGTCATCTGACAGTTTCAACAAAAAGTCCAACATTGTCAGCTGTGATTTTGTCACATGTGGTTTGGTTTAAAGTAAGCAAAGATGGTGCCTTGTTTGAATAAAGCCTGTTTAGCATAATCTAAAGAGATCATTAGCCAGTCTCCATTGAAATGCTCAGTTGTGCTGAAGAAGGTCTTCATTTCTTATTACAGAAAGTGCAAATAAATGCGTTTATAATCATTTTGACTGGTAAATGTAATCAGCACTTCTCATTTATATCAAGTTTCCATATTACCAAGTTTTTAAATATTTTCCTCTAGTGTAACGAATGATTCAAACCATTTGAATTGAATAGTTCTTGGTTAGTTTGTCTTATCCTCACAAACTGGGAATAGATTGGTTAAATCCCATTATAATAGCGTGATAAGGTGTACACTTTTACGTCAGTTTCATTGATGATGTGTCCCTGGATGTATTTGGGCTCCTTGCCTTTTTTGTAGGACTTTTTCAAATTACTAATCAGTATCTGGAACAAAATCTCCTACATACGAATTACCCCTCTCTACAGACAAATTGTCAGTACTCCGTTTCAAGATTTTGTTAAACCAGTCTCGACAGCAACTTTTGTATTGATTCCGTAGGAGACAGTAAACAAATGGGTCGGACAAGGCTTTGCTGTATGCCAGACATC
Organism: Spea multiplicata; assembly: GCA_009364415.1. Lineage (NCBI taxonomy): Eukaryota > Metazoa > Chordata > Amphibia > Anura > Pelobatidae > Spea > Spea multiplicata. The sequence continues at coordinate 2,265,001 of VKOC01000007.1, forward strand.
TGCTAACAATACCCCAATGGGAGCTGATGGGTGTTGATGAGGAAATCTCCACCAACCTGCAGAAAACACCAAAGTAGACAATATAACAACTACAACCAAATAAGAGTAACTGATGATTGAAGAATACGCATAAAGAAAATTACATTCTCTTTCCCTTATACTTCCATGGGCAAATGTTTACCTCTGCAGATGCTAATGGATTCCCACTACCCAGGCAGAGCAGACCTGCTCAGGTGATTTCATGGTGAAATGATGCCCATTTTTATATTTTATCTACGTAGATGAATTCCTCAAATTTATAATGATTCATGTTGAATACATAAATCCCATTATTTGAAATTGCCTCTGTGCCAAGGTTGACATCAGAGAGGAAAAGGTCCGAAAGAGATCCAGTTGGTAGGTATGCCAGGGTTCCCTTTAAGCTTAAAGTTGTGAAAGTGTTTTCCTGCCTAAGTTTGGAGGAGATTCTTGCCTAGTTGTATGGGTATACCTGGGAATCCTCTGGGTCACGGGAGCGGGGTTTTTCCTTTAAATGGGGCGGGAACGCCTCGGACATCAGCGGGAACTCCCCTAACATCAGTGGGAACGCTGCCGACGTCAGCGGAACCGCCCACCCACGTCAGCGGAACCGCCCACGTCAGCTGAACCGCCCACGTCAGCGGGACCGCAAGGGAAGGCTCCGGGTAGCCGGAGCACAGAAGTTCCCAAGTAAGGTGGCCACCCTCGATAAAGTCAAATCCATTCTTCTAAAGCTGAGACATGTTTGCAAATTATGCTTGATAAATGCTGAATAAGCAAAAACAAAACTTATATCATAACTGTAAACCTAAAAAGGGTTTATTGATGTTTAGTATTAATTACATTGCTATCCTTCTCATGAAATTCAGAACACAAAAATAAAAAAAGAATAATAAAGAATAAAAATAACAAAAAACGAATTCCTAACTTGTGGCACTTAATCCTTTTTGTTATAGAGTCCTGACGTACCTGGTGATGACATAAGGTGAGAAGCAGAGTAGGAATGTGCCAATAAAAGTACTGATTTTTTTGGTTGCTCGTTGCCTCCTTCTCTTTTGTTCCTCCAAACATCGCTGTCTCACACTAACAATAACAAGAAGAATATGGAATCTCAGTTATATATTTTCTTATAATGACGGTAACCATGCATAAACTAAACCTTTTATTAACACATCTTAATAAAAAAGTGCCTGGCTTTTTTGGATAAAGGAACAAAACAGTCATCCTGCAAATATGAAAATGTTACTCCAATTATTCTTGGCCAGTTTACAACGTCAATATTTGAAATTCAATGACAATTGGAGGCTTCTAGCCATCCTACCCTGTTGTTGGGCACTTAACCAACAGTTAGACTTTTACTAAATTTAAGAAGCTCAACACATGTGCAGCTGCACAACTGTCCAGCGACTTTTATTCCACCATAAAAATGCCAACAGTATGACCTTCATAAATCTGTCGCTGAACCAGAACCTATTACTCTCTTCATAAAGGTGTACACACACAAATCATTGACATGCATTATGTATAATAAAATAAAATGCATAAAAGGTATAGACAGAAATATTCTGGTTGAAATAATTCCAGCTACATACTGCAGGAAAAAAAACAAACATAAATACATGAAATGGAAGAATAGAAATGTTTGCCATTTATAGAGAAGATCAGAGTATCAAAGCAATAAGAGTGATATATAAAAATATAATAACAACAAAGATTGTGGAATACCAATTGATTCTGGGGTGTATTCACTAAAGGGAGTTGACAGGAGATTTTGCTGGAGAGTTGTGTTTCAACTCTTTGACTTTAGCATACATTCTGAAGGCCCAACCTAAGTGAGTTTCTGCTGTAGCAAGAGCTTCGCTGAACCTGCAATGCATAGTTAAATCAGTAATATTTCACCAAAGTCTCCTAACATAATAAATTATGCCTTACACAGGGCCAGTTTGTTCTTTCTAGCTGTAAGAACCTGCCAGTGTTCACAATGAATAATGAAATGAGGACGTTTAAACTACAACTCTCCTGCCAACTCTCCCTTTAGTAAATAAACCCTGTTGTCACATGCATCCCGTGTTATAGTAGATTTTCATGACCTTAGATATTTAACATTAAGTTTTCATTTATGAAGAAGCTTGGAGATTTTATTTTTATTACAATCAAGATCGCTGCTGTGATTTAGAGTAGAAAGTTGAAATTACAAAGTGAGTAGTCGTAAAATGTAAAACAAAAAATAATAAACAGTTTAATATTAAATACCCTGAAGAAAAGCCACCACCCTGGGCATAGTATGTTCACTTGAACATGTTCTTGTCTTACTATCGATGGTCCTCCTTGCCTAGAAAAAAATATTTTGTCATGTGACAAATTTTCTCAAGGAATATTTAATTTCAGCCTGTAGTCATGTGACACAAGGGGAGATCACTAATAGGTGGAATTACTGTTACTATAGAAACAAGACAGGCTTCTTATTTAATAAGTCCTCTCTGAATTAATATTTTCCTTCGCAGTTGCGTTCATTTTTTTCAATTATTTTTTAACTGTTTCTGATTAATTTATGTTAAGCTGCTTTTTTTTTTTTAGATGCTAAATTATGGGTGGCTCGATTTTCCAAAAAAATCTTCTCAACTGGGAAATAATATCCCCAAATGTAATTAGAAAAAGTTCCCATGAACTGTCGGAGAGCTTTGTTATGCATTATTGAAATCTTTTCAAAAATCATAGAAGCTAGTTTGCTATTTTTACATACTATAGCTTGAGGGCACAATGCAATCTAATTCCTGATATCATTGTGTATAGTGATATGTATTTAGTTAAAATAAATCAACAAAAGTATAAAGCATAGCAAAAAATAAAATGTTGCAATGAAAGTCCCATTTAAAAGCATGGATTTCAGCTGATGGCTACTATGTAATTTTATCATCAAAATATTTGTACAACTTTATATTTTTTTAAACCCAAGAATCATGAAATAAATTATTTCTAACATTTTCCTGTGGGATTCATTTGCAAACAGGATTACACTAATATTGGGGGGGGGGCAGTAAACCACTGCCTATCAAGCTTGTATTAAGGCTATTAAATGGTGAGCCATTGTGTTCATATTAAAATATATTAAGCGGGGAATGTGGAGCTTGTGTTTCCCTGCCTGAAACCAACAGGTCTGAGATCTTGGGTAATATGTAAATTGGGATCTAGGAGGAAAGTTCTAAATGTGGAGCAATCACTATGGAAACCAATGGAATCTTCCTGATGATGACTTCTCCCTTTGCACATATCACAATAATATATTTTTGCACACATGGTCAATTATGTTAAACCATACATATACCATTCCTCCTTATCTGATGCATCATTGAATGGGTGTAAAGATGGCAAGAAATTGACTGCACATCTTTAGATGTTGAAATTGGTAAATGGCAAATAATAGACAAAGCAAGACAGAAGGGGTTGGGTGAGGGCATGGGAATTCTTCACCATATATTCTTCTGGTTTTATCTATAATGATACAAATGTACAGATATATCAAAACAAAATGAAAATAAGTTGCACAGGATTTTAGGTCTAACAGGCACTCTAGGGCTGAAAAACTACTTACCTAGGGTGCAGATCCACCAGTAGCACCAAAGTCTGCATGGTGATCACATCAATCCTTCTACAGTGGGAACGGGCTACTTTCAGGACCTGCAGGTAGGTGACACATAGAACTAGGAAGGATAGGATGAAGCTGAATAGGTGGAAAAGGACCATAAAAAGCAGGAAAGATGCTCCTTCCTCTGGTCTCTTGTTATACAGAGTGCAAGAACCATACACCTGGTGAAACCCAACCCAGGACAGGCAGAGGGCTACAGTTGGAAAGGACAAAGAGTGAATCCACGAGTAAAGTAGAATGAGAGCAGCGTCCTGATACCTCATTTTGGAATGGTAACTCAGTGGGAAAACTACAGCCACCCAACGGTCAATGCTTAGGGCTGCCATACTCAGCATGGAGTTACTGGTCAGGAAAGTTTCTAAGAAGCCCACAGCCCTGCAAAGTTCTTCACCCCCTACTTGGTGGCCACGTAAGACTCCTACCAGTGTGAGAGGCATGTTGATCGCGGTGAGCAGGAGGTTGCAGAGGGTCAGGTTGAGGATAAATAGACCTGGCACCTGGCCGCGGATGTCCGTGCAGCTGAGGAAGCAGATCAGCACCATGCCGTTGGACAGCAGCGAAGCCAGGATCAGCGCAACCACCAGGGAGCCTCCAATGATCCCCCAGAGCTCCATTGCTGGAGCCTTGTCAGGTCAGGCATATTGGGAAGTCATGTCTGATGTCATCCTGCATAGTCCTGCACGGTCTCTAGCCTCGCCGGGGGCTTTCTGTGTGCCAATCGCCAGAAGGATTTGCAGCTGGAGTCTTGGCAGGGAGGCGGCACACGGCTGAACAGGTGAGATCAGCTCGTAAAATAGTTCGGCTTAAAGATTTATTCCCTGATTCACTACCTCCCTGCAGCCCAGACATGGAGTCTTTTGTGATAAAAAGCACAGAGAAAGACATGGTTAGGGGAGGGTTTAGGAGACGGGATGCTGCGAGATCCAAGTTATGGAGCAGAGCCCACCCCCGATATAAGGTCCTGGAGAAGACCCGAGGGTCAGCAGAGGTCAGGTCCATATGATATATATATATATATATATATATATATGGGTTTACTGCTTCACTACACTAATATAGCACTGAAATGTAATAAGTGAATATCTATATATATGTGTGTATATATATATATATATATACATATAGATAGACAGATAGATAGATAGATAGATAGGATCGGATGTATAATGGATATTGTATATATAATGAGTACCTAGAAACTGAGCTACCTGGAAGTAGTTTGTGTTTTTAATGGGTGGGAGGAAGGGGGTACCTAGAGTATTTGGTATCTGGGTGTATCCTATATTTGCCCTCCCACAAAACAAAAACACCCACAAAAAGTGTAATGTTTGCCAGCATATTTATTGCACAATTTGTACACTGCTTTATCTCTGCATTTCTCCCACTTTCTGCACCCCAGCACATTAATTTAAGCAATGATAGGAACTTCTAAGTTTTATATACAGTATTAAGTGCTTTGGACCTTGCGAGCAATACCGTAAAGCCCCGTAGAATGCATATAATATATAAGATACAATATTCACCAGGTTTCTCAATGCATTGTAAAGTTTATTCCATCCTTGTGCAAATGGCATATCTCAAACACATCGGTGATTATGTATAAAAAGAATTAAAACAATTAAAATGTATTACTATAGAAAGCAACCCATGGGTCGATCCAATAATAGAGAGCCTTCCATTTACTGCTATGGTGATATGAACACTATTCAAACTTACCTTTAATAAATGAACCCTACTAGGCAGTAGCCATAAAGAAGAAATCTGTGGCAAAGCTCTAAATGTGGAGTATTCATAATAACAACTAATGGATTGTTCTTAGTGACAGCTTCTCATTTTGCATCGGAATTTATCTTTTAATGGTGGCTTTTTGTCAGTTCAACAAACTTTCAGCATTTCCAGAAAATTATTACTAAAAGCACCATGACCTTGTAGGCTTTATTGGTTTATGATTTGCGCAATGCCATCTATTGGTGAAAGTGTGCAAGTTCGCTTCTCAGCATTTTTCTATACACATATACCGAAAGTCATATACACACAAACATGGTATATTCACAACTTGTTCTTCCATAAAATATATTTAGATTTAAGATATATTTAGTTTTTTTTTTTTAGCAAGCAAAGGTACATATTAACAAAGCCAAGCATAGTTTAATGTTGGGAAAATGTATTAATGTAAATGTAATAATGTATTAATGTTGATATCAAGATAATATGAAAATACATGGGGAAAACTACAAGAGTTTTTTTTAAATGCATCAGACAAGATAATTGTAGAATATTAATCGTTTCAACTAATTTGCAATATTATCATAGAGGGTGGTCTTCATTAGTAATGTGCGATATATAAATACACAACCACTGTTGTTGATCTGTACAGCTACAACCCTCATTACAATAGGCAATCACAAGGAATGAAAAAGAATACAGTGAAAAGGCAGCCTGATGCAGAAGACTGCAGAACACTTGCTGACCTAATTTAGGAGGGGTGCTGGGCACAGCAAATCATATTTGTATTGCAGAATGTAGGCCTGCGAATAGATATTTGACAGCTCACAACACAAGATGTTTCACAGATGACATCTCTTTAAATTAAATATAGATTAAATGACTTTTTTGTCTTCATTTCCTCTATGATATAGAAGCAAAGCAGAATTTGCAGGCTAGCGACACATGCATCGGTCCGCTGTACCTGCTGGATATCTGTGCTAAAAAATGGGATGACTCACTTTTTGACTCAGAAAATGCAAAGTCTCACTTGGCATTCTTGCAACTGTCAAAAATGTTTAAAAATATTTGATATGTTTAATATGTTTAAATCGGGGGGGTTACAATAATGTGCAACATTGCAGGCAGTGCAACTACCCTTGTCTTATGCATACCCTGCATGTATATTTTAAGTTACTCAAATAACACAATGAAGTCTGTTGCAATCATTTATTTTGTTACTTCATTGAATCATTGGGGATGAATAAATGAAATTCATTAGGTTGAATTCAATGCCAGCGATAACTATATCACAAGTAATTGCATATGAATTCTCCTATAGATGCCAATATGAACAATGAGATAAAAACTATTATAATTTCATTGAATCTCTGCCTTTTCTCACAATTCTTTAATCCAGTCAATTATTGTAGATAACTTACATTTCTTAAACGTGATCTATTAAAGTGATGGCACACAATGGATTTTAAGAATAAAAAGAACATGCTACCCTACAGAGTATGAGTCTGTAAGAAGAACAAGATTTCATGCACTAGAGGATTGTATGGACTGAAGTAATGAAATCCAGAAGAGGAAATCACCAACCTCTTTCAATCTATCAAGACACACTTTTGTTTACTCACCATGGATCAAAATTTCCATTGTTTGAAGTGTACACAGACATATAGCATAATATAATACGATATAATACAATGTAAAAGAATATGATCTACATTGTTAACAGAGTGCACAGGTAAGTGTCAGATCATTTTGGCACATTTTAGATATTACAAATGTGCAATCTATGATGGCTGATCAGTGTATCTTGAGAGCCATTAATTTGACATACAAAGTAGCACCACAGGTCAATGCATTGTAGGAAGGCTTTTTCTAAGCGATTCTCGGGGAGGGGGTATGTGTCACTCTCGCGGAGGCACTGTGTCCTGAAGGACCTACAGTGGGAGGGGTGGTGGGTGCGTGGGAGCACAGCTATACCCTTGCTAATTACAGCAGTTTCTGCTCTGTTGGTGCTGTGTATCCACAGACCTGTCACAATTCCAGCGGTTACCGGGTTCCTGAAATCTCCCAATTATCCAGTGAAGAGAGAGAGATGATAGCTCAGAGCAGAAATGAATCTGATCAGCGTAGGGAGAGGAAATCTCTCTAATCAGAAGCACTGTGACCCTGCATTCTCCAGGTGGCAGGAACATCCAACTTTACACACCATGAGAAAAAGACACTAATAGGGTAGACCCAGATTCAATCACTGTTCGTTTCTAGCCCACTTTGTCCCAGTGGGCTAATTATTATGCTCTAATATTGACTTTGCTTAGATGTAAAGTCATTGTTTTGTTCTATAACATAAGCATTATATTTCACAACTATAATAAGAACACATTCGCTATTGAAACGTTTCATGAGCAAAAGCCATTTCTGGGATTGACGATCTGTACTCATTCTTTGGGTATTGTGGTTTCACGTTGTGTCCATTACTAACCAACCGAAGATGATGTTCAAGTGCTGGACTAAGTCACGGGTGTCAATATCCAACATCAGGGGGCAATGATTACATTCCTTGTGTTCAAAGCAAGGATTTACCTATATGCTGGTATTGATGTGTTATTGGAGACCTGGACTTCAATATCCCTTTACCAAGCAGAAAGGAATATGTTCATGGGGGGTCAGGCTGTAATATAGGTGCCTAAACACACCTAGCAAACAAAACACTTCTAGCACAGAAGGTCCATCAAATGACCATAGAAAGGACCAATCAGGGTGTGCGAGGGCACATGGCTTTCCCAGACCCTGTTAACACAATAATAGAAAACTATATTGTGGCCCTCGCTAGCGAGGAAGCCCCTATATTAGTAAATCTAATAAGTTATACCGCTACACCTAAATTTCCATACTCGGAACTTCGGAAGTATCATATTCTGCTGTGTAGTCAAGTAAGCTTTCTAATGGTGCTGAGATCATTAAACACCAGCTGAGCTGCACTTTGTCTGCAGGGAGGTGTGCGCTACATATACCTGATGTCTGTGTCACCACGTGTGTGTCGTCATCAGAGGTCACGTGACTGTATGTTACTGTGTATGTGTATGTATGTTAGTATGTGTGTATAAATATGCTACTGTATGTAATCACGTTAGTATGTTCGTGTGTGTGTGTGTTACAGTGTACTAGTATGTGTGTGTTTAAGTATGTTACTATGTGTAGAAGGAGCTTTGGGGCCCCGCTGAAAGTCTCACAGGGGACCCTGACATTTTTTGTTATGCCACTCCTTGCAGGTTATAGAGGACTTGCTATTGGATTTCTGTTTTATTCAGTTGTATAATGCTCAATCTTAATAACTGACGCAGTCGTTCTGTGAACACCCCATCACTAAATGAGTTAATATTTTTCTAATACATTGAATAATTTGGCAAAGAGTTCAGCTCACTTTGGTAAAGATGCAGTTCCACTTGGTTTGCCATTTTTTTCATGCAGCTTTACCCAGAAATACTTCTTCAGTCGTGTAAAATAACATTAATATATATATATATTCATAATATTTGTCAGGAACACTTTATTGTCATGTTACACAAAGCAGAAATGTATAGGCTGTTGCCACAGAGACGAAATCTTCTGAAACACTTCTGTATTGTTTTTATGTGATTAAGCATCAGATAAAAGCAAAATTTAAAATTAAAAACTGCTAGGATCTATTTGCTTAACATACTATGCAACTAATGTTTTGTCTAAGTGAAATATCACCTTTACATGCATTTCTCCAACACTTAATAATACATATATTATTAACAGCATTTGTTTTTAGCTGCATTTTTACTAATGACAAATGTACAGCCTTCCCTGCCTGTCCCACTGATTACAGTTTCTTGACATCCACCAAGTCTCCTGTAACATTGTGTTCCTTTCCAATCATCTCCTGTTTGAAATGATTCCTTCCTTCGGTTACCGTACTCTCACAGGTCCCATTGACAAGCTTTAGAAAGTGTCTGACAACATAAGAGATTTACATTAGCAAAAACCAGACAGCCACCTTTTTAAATGCATACACATTAAATAAGAGTTTAGTGGAAATCCATGCTGCATTGATCATGGGCTTCTGTGCCTAAATATGGACATTATAGTGGGTAATGGATTTCATACGAGGAAGTGGATTTTATATACTTGTTCTCCTGCTAATTAGTTCTATACATAGAGCTTGGACTGGTGCCCCAGAATGGCCACTAACATGCCAGTCTGGCTCTTCATTTTTCTTTTTTGAATTGATTTTTTTTCCAAGACCACTTGTATGGTAAAAAAAAGAGTGCCAGTGCTACGTGTCACATTTCCAATTAAGGCCACATTGGATCTAGATCCCCTTCTTCATCTGGGATCACACTCCCACCATGAAGATATGTAGTCTCTTCCTTCCCTCCGTAGATTAAGCCAGAGGGACGGTCACATCTTCTCGGTCTGCCTCCAAACACAAGAACTGAAGTCTTCAAGGGAGGTGGTCAACAAAAAGGCAATGCCCACCTTAGATACTGAGATGTCAAAAAGGATAGGTCTAGAAGCATTGTCTAACATTCACTAAAACAGACAATTGCATAAACTCAGTCTCAATCTAATATTCCACATGTGTTGTTCCAACCTGGGGACGTATATATTTATGCTGATGAATTCAGGAGGACACACCTACTGTTAAGTCCTCGAGTTGGATGAAACGCGTCAGGAAATCCTAAGCACTGTATGCGGATATACTGGCATTTTTTAATGTTATGAATAAAAGCTACATTTTACATCAAGATTAAATGCTGCCCTATATCCTTATGCTATGAGCAGAAATATATAGTATTGTTTTTATCTTATTTTGTTCCAATAACCTTCCTTTATCTGCAGACCTTTGAATGACTTTTCCTGCACAAACACCACACAGGCTGCTTCTCTATGACAAATGAGAGTCTATGGAGGAACAGACGACATTAGCATTGCCGGAGTGTCTGGCTGGCTTATTAAGACTGAGCCATTCTACTGTTTACCTCAGACAGTATAATAAAGAGTCAGGGGGTTTGCCTAGTAAATTGGGCTTAGATAATACAGCTAGAACACTGACAAATTGATAATACCCTGCTGCTGCTTAAAAACATTATATTATACAAAACTTAGAAATGTTTTAAAAAATAAAACTGCACCAAATATTTCAAAACTTGCTCTGATAGTAGTAATAAAAACATGGGAGTTTTCTTTAATAGATGTTCAGAGGACACAGGACATGGTACATGCTGTTTTTCCCCACATTTTATACAAAAGTGCTGATATGACCTAAGTCTTCTTTTGGAAGAAGACATCTTCTCTGGGATTCAAAGTACCCCCAATCCTAGAGGTATAAAGTTAGTGAAGTGATTAAGGCGGGGGTGTTTGGTGGGTGTTTTAATGCTTTTATTACCATTGTATATTCTCCATGGTAGTATAATTCACTATTGTGGGGTAGATTTATAAATATAATGCAGTTTGAAATGACAATGTATACTTATATACTATTACTACTATACTTTATATTAATGACTAACTTTAACCAGGCTTACAGGGTTTAGTTTAACCTAGTTTACTTGGTTGATATGTGTTACTCAAACTGTTCAGCTCTTAATATAGTTTCACTTAAATGGTCAATAATGATAAGTGTTTTGGAGTTGATTATGTTAACAGCTTTACATTTATTTTACTTAATAAATGTCTATGTTTCCTCAGTGACAAAAAATGCTATTTTAGAAAAGTTGGTATAAGCATAATTCGATAATATTGTTAAATATAAATTGTAACAATCCAAAGCCTAAAACTTTCTTTTTACTTCACCTGCTGGTTGTACATCCCCCATGAGCTGTAATATATAATTAAACAGATCTTTCATTTTGGATTAGAGATTTGTTTCGTCTTTAAAAGCAGGTGTCTTTGAAGCCAAACATGTTGTTAGTTTTGGCAGTGTATAAAATATTGCTATATTTGGCTCCCTCTCAGATTAACCGACATTCTTTTGTTCCTTTGGGAATTCATTTCAAATTGTTAGAAGGAAGAGGCTTAAATATCACTGATGTTTTATTTTCCGGTATGGATAGAGCTTCCTTTGCTTTGTATTGTCAGATATATAGCTCATTAAACAAACTTTCTGGAAGGCAGAAAAAGGACCAAATAAGAGTATTTAACAGGGCACTTTGATAAATAGTATGTACTTATAGGGTGTGAGAGAGGACAAAGCCCGCTGACAAAGACATGCTAAGTCTATAATTTTAATGGTAGGTTTATTTGAACAGTGAGAGACAGAATGACAAAAAAATCCAGAATAACGCATTTCAAATAAGTTATAAATTCATTTTGCGTTTTACTCAGTGAAATAAGCATTTGATCCCCTACCAATCAGCAAGATGTCTTGTGTCGCAGGTGTCTTTTAAACAGGTAACAAGCTGAGAATTGGAGCACTCTCACCACCATCAAACATGGAGGTGGAAACATAATGCTTTGGGGGGGGGGGTTCTGCTAAGAGGACAGGACAACTTCACCGCATCAAAGGGACGATGGATGGGGCCATGTACTGTCAAATCTTGGATGAGAACCTCCTTCCCTCAGCCAGGGCATCAAAAATGGGTCGTGGATCTGCAAAGAGGAGTGGGACAAAATCCTTCCTGAGATGTGTGCAAACCTGATGGCCAACTACAAGAAACGTCTGACCATAGAGATTGCCAACAAGGGTTTTGCCACCAAGTACTAAGTCATGTATTGCTAAGGGGTCAAATACTTATTTCACTGAGTAAAATGCAAATCAATTTATAACTTATTTGAAATGCGTTATTCTGGATTTTTTTTGTTATTCTCTCTCAAATAAACTGTTCAAAAGTGCTAGAAGCTAGAAGCATGTCATTGTCCAAAATGTCTGGGTATATCCTATTAAGCATTTTGTACAATCCTATGCTTCCATTTTTGTGGGAACAGTTTCTATTCTTGCATGACTGTGCCCCAATGCACAAACCATGGTCCATAAAGACATAGTTGGATGACTGTGGTGTGGAAGAACATGATTGGCCCAGACAGAACCCTGACCTTAACCCCATCGAACTGGAATAGAGATTGCGAACCAGGCCTTCTCATCCTCAGTGCCTGACCTCAGAAATGCTTTATAGGATGAATGGGCAAAAATTGCCAAATAAACACCCCAAAATCTTGTGGAAAGCCTTCACAGGAGAGTGGAAGCTGTTATAGCTGCAAAGGGGGAACCCACTTCATATTAATGTCTGTATATAGAATGTAATTTCATCAAAGTCCCTGTTGGTGTAATGGTCAGGTGTCCCAATACTTTTGTCCATATAGTGTATACACTAATCAACCATGATATTAGGATCACCCCTTTTGCTGCCAAAACAGCCCTGACCCATCGAGGCATGGACTCCACTAGACTTCTGAAGGTGTGCTGTGGTACCTGGCACCATGACTTTAATAGCAGATCCTTTATGTCTTGTAAGGCCATCCACGTGATGTAAAAGAAAATGTGATTCATCAGACCAGGCCATCTTCTTTCATTGTTCCATGGTCCAGTTCTTCTGCTCACGTGCCCAGCCCCATACATAGACTGCGATGCACTGTGTGTTCTGACACCTTTCTACCAGAACCAGCATTAACTTTTTTAGCAGTTGAGCTACAGTAGCTCCTCTGTTGGCTTTGACCACACAGGTCAGCCTTCACCCCCACATGCATCAGTGAGCAATGGTTTCCCTTGACCCAGTTTCCAGTTCACCACTTTTCCTTCCGTGAACCATCTCAAAAGAGCTGTTTCGGAGATGTTCTGACCCAGTCGTCTAGCCTTCAGAACATGGTCCTTGTCAAAGTTGCTCAGTTCATTATGCTTGAGGACATCAGCTTTGAGGACAAAATGTTCACTTGCTACCTAATATATCCCACCCACTGTAGATATATGCAGCACACACACACATTATATATGTATGACTGTATATAAACGTTTCTTATTTGTGTGATTATGTAAACAGTTGATGAAAAGTGTATTCCATTTAAGTGAACATATTTACTGACTCATCCCAAGCAGTGCACACAGAAAAATTTACAGGGCTGTTAGGTCTTGGCAAGCCCAAATCATGTGCAAACAGTGTCTGTCAGGGTGTTCATACAAGCCAGCATGGATAAGATGAGGAATGTCTGAGATAAGCAGAAGCTGTCTGTTTTCCTTCTTTTCAGAGTGAGAAGTCAAGAAGAAGATAGTGTACAAATATCCCTCGCTATCAGCTGATCTAAGGCTGCAGGTTCATTAAGCTGTCATCTAATGCAAGGGCCGCTCTGGAATTCTCCATAAACCTTTTATGAACTCACAGGTAATACCCTTGGGCAGTTGCTTTTTAGGGATTTGTGTGTAGAAATATTAGAAAGATAAATGTTTCTGGTTATTTCTAGAACAGCAAGATGATTGTAGAAGCATTAAGCAAGAAGCTACTACACTCTACTACACTTTAAGATGCAGGCATCAAGATAATTTGTTCCTGTTATTCAGGACACGTAAGCAAACTGCCTATTCTAATAGGGTCATTTTGCCAGAAGCCATCATTTTTAGTCAATGCCTGTAGGGAAGAAGCCTTACCACTAGAAAGAAATACAGTAGACACATTTAATAAAAAAACTACATTTGTCAATAATACCTTAAATTTATCAAGACTGGTGTCAGAGTCCTGTGCAGTAGGTTTATCATCGAAAGATGGATTTAAAGTGCTCTATTACAAATGAGTACAGCTGTTTAACTGAGAACATGCTGAAACAGTAGGCTGTGTATGGAAAAGGATTCTGGTGCAGTCACAAACAATACATTACTGACTGAGTATTCTTTTCATCACTTACACTAAAAAGGTACAGCTGCCCCCTCTTCTCTGGGTAACTTGAATATTTAATTAAATAATAACACAATGGGTCATATTGTTAAGAACAATAGTGAGGCAAAGTGCTGAGTTATATAATTTTTATATACATTGTTCAAGCTATACATATTGAGATCACTTAGTCTGTCCTGATAATTTTTATCCTGCAAACCATTTCTCATTTTAATAGCCATCCTCTGACTTCTCTCTAAAGTTAAAATGCTTCTGGAGATAGTGTCTCTGAAATTCTACACAATACTCTAGGTGAGGTCTGAGCAGAGATCTTTAAAGTAGAGTGACCGGACGTCCCCGGATGCAGGGCAGGATTAAAGTTCACTTCTGCAGGGGCCCTGCAGCTTACCTCAGGGGAAGTAGGTACCCAGCGGAGTCACATGACTTTACATCATGTCACATGGGAAGCATAGGCCCCTGTGGAAGTCTGCGAAAGAGAGAACTGCAACTCAGGTAAGGGGGTGGGGGATGTATGAACGAGTATGCGTGATTGAGGGAATGAATGAGCATCTGTGAATGATTAGTATCTGTGAATGAATGAATGAGTGTGTGATAGCATGGATGTGTATGTGCAACTTATGTGTAACTGCAATCACACTCCTATCATTTCCATGTTTACCTAGATTCCAGCATGCACTGTCTGACTTGGCATGATAGGAGTGTGAATGCTAACAGCAATCACACTCCTATCATGCCCAAGTTCCAGCATGTACTGGTTGCCAGGGCATGATAGGAGTGTGATTGCTGTCAACAATCATATATATATATTAATATTTATTTTTGTTGTCCAATTTTGGTGTGTTACCTACTTTTAATAAAAGAGTGTTTTTTTTGTAAGGTGGGGGGTCATTTTTGGTTTCGGCGAAGTGAATTCTGAACTTTAGGTTTCGGTCCAGAATTTTCATTTTGGTACATCCCTAATGTCGATGTGGCTGAGCCTGTCCTGGTGTGTGTGTGTGTTTGTGTGTCGGTGTGGCAGAGCCTGTCCTGGTGTATGTGTTTGGGTGTGGCAGAGCCTGTCCTGGTGTGTGTGTTTGGGTGTCAGTGTGACAGGGCCTGTCTTGGTTGGCGTGTTTAAAGGGTGGTGTGGCAGAGCCTGTCCTGGTGTGTGTGTGTTCGAGTATCGGTGTGATAGACCCTGCCCTGCTGCGTGTGGGTGTTGGTCTGACAGAGCCTATCCTGGTTTGTATGACAGTGTGGCAGAGCCTGTCCTGGTATGTGTGTTTGGGTGTTGGTGTGTCAAAGCCCTGTCCTGGTGTGTGTGTGTTTAAGTGTCTGTGTGCAGAGCCTGTCCTGGTGTGTGGTGTGTTTGCGTGTCGGTGTGGGCAGAGCCTGTCCTGGTGTGTTTAGGTGCCGGTGTGGCAGAGCCTGTCCTGGTGTGTGTGTTTTTACGTGTCGGTGTGGCAGAGCCTGTCCTGGTGTGTTTGGGTGTCAATGTGGCAGAGCCTGTCCTGGTTCGTGTATTTGATCTGTTTTCTGGCACTTTACTATAAAATTTAATAAATTGAACTATTTCATTTTTACTTATCCGGAGATAACATCCTCCTGAATTTGTAGTCACTTCAGAGGACAAAACTTTCTAGGCCCAGAAATCAGTGAGAGGAAAAGTAAAGGTTTTGTGTTATTAACTCTATTTCAGTCTGCATATTTTATTAAAAAAGATAAGGATGGCGCCAAATTGTGGCTTCAGGCGTCCTGTGTATGATTACTTTTTTCTTAGTGTACTGATGTACTCCCAATCCCATCACATAAGAATATATCCCATATTATCTGCCTCGCACTGATGTCATCTTTATCCATTACACATGGATGCCGAGGTGTTAAGACTCTGTTTAGTTAGTTTATTTCCATAAAAAGGCGCGAAATCCTCGGCGTCAGGCCTAGGATGCTCTTAATCCAGCCCTGCCCAAAAGATTGTAAGAAGTATTTGTTTTTGTCTCATGGACAAAATGTGAGAAATAACCGTACCTGGGAACTTCTGAGCTTTGGCTTCCCTTGCAGGACGTGGCCAGGACTACCCACTGACGTCGGTGGTGGGTCCCAATGATGTTGGTGGGGGTCCCCGCTAACGTCAGGGGCATTCCCGCTGACATCAGGGCCGGGAAACACCCCCATTTAAAGGGAAAATGGGTGGGGTGTGTCAAGACCCTGCTTCCGCAACCCGGCGAATTCGGGTCGTGACCCGGAGAAACGATGAAGCGGTCAAACCCAGAGAGTTCCCAGGAATGGAAATAACGTATATATCATACAGTCACTTCATAAACACATACACTGCATATATAGTTTGAAGAAAATATGCTTATAAAATGTTTTTTACCAGAACCTATTAGCACCTAGGTATTTAAGCTGGTAGTATTGTGCTTTTGCTTGAATACATATATGTGACATATGTCATACAACTTTCAGCATAGACATGGTTACGGACCACAATTATAATCTTGGTGCTAAATCCTAAATGCACAACAGAGACATGATATTTTCTTTCATAGTGGTAATGCCACATTTAACATTTTTGTGGAGAATTACTCTTTAGTTACATACCTCACTGCTGCTAGGGTTCATGAACGATTATATAAAACCCTCACTAGATCCAGTGACACTTTTGGCCACATCAGGTGAACATTGTCTTCCCTCATGATGTGCAGCTCATTACTCCTGCATCTAATGCCATGTATTATGTAATAATATGTACTTTTGGCTCCATGCCTGAATTCAACTTATTTTAGGCCACTGGGTTTTGACTATTATGTAAGAAGCTGCTTCATACAATAGTATGCTTCACCAAGTTATACATCAAATGACATAGATCTGCATAACTATGTGAACAGAACACAGACAGGCGAACTCACGTCTGTTCTTAGCCGACCTATTTACGCCATACCCCACCAAATGAAATAGAACATGTAGGTAGCCAGTGCAATGTATTTTGTTTTTCATTTTAATTACTATTTAGCAACTAGAAACTCATTGAGCTTAAACTGTATAATATCACGTAACAGACAAATAACATATTTTAAAGTGTAAACTATTTTTTGAAGATTATGTTTGAAAGCTGGAAAAGCAGATATGGCACAATTTTTAGGAAACCAAGTTCGGATCTAAAGAGAATAAATAATTGGTTAGAGATCGCCCTCTAGTGTTTTAATGAAGCAATGCTGGAAGAGAAAATAAAAACAGTAACTGAACAGTGAATTCCAATCCCACACATTATTTGATTGTAAGAAATATGTGATGAGCCCAAAGGGGTGTTTGGGTTAATTAATATTAAAAATGAAAAAAATATATTTTTGCAAAATAGGTTTGGATGAGTGCATAACATTTATAAATATACATTCACTGGCCACACCTTGTAAGATACACCTTGTAAGTACTAGACTGGACCCCCTTTTGCCTTCAGAACTGCCTTCATTCTTCATGGTATAATTTCTACAAGGTGCTAGAAACATTCCTCAGAAAGTTTGGTCCATATGGACATGATGTCATCACGCAGTTGCTGCAGATTTGTCGGCTGCACATCCATGATGCAAATCTCCCGTTCCACCACATCCCAAAGGTGCTCTATTGGGTTGAGATCTGGTGACTGTGGAGGCCATTGAAGTACAGTGGACTCATTGCCATGTTCAAGAAACCACGTGGGCTTGTGACATGGTGCGTTATCCTACTGGAAATAGCCATCAAAAGATGGTCATAAAGGGATGGGCATGGTCAGCAACAATACTCAGGTAGGCTGTCGCGTTTAAACGATGCTCAGTTGGTACTAAGGGGCCCAAAGTGTGCCAAGAAAATGTCCCTACACCATCACTCCACCACCACCGCCCTGAACCACTGATACAAGACAGGATGGATCATATTGTTTACGCCAAAGTCTGACCCTCCCATCTGAATGTCACAGTGGTTGCGTTACTGTTGCCTTTCTGTCATCTCAACTATGACCTCTGACATCAACAAGGCTTTGATGGTCTTTTTCAGACCATTTGTAAACCATAGAGATGGTTGTGCATGAAAATCCCAGTAGATCAGCAGCTTCGGAAATACTCTGACCAGCCCGTCTGACTGCCACGTTCAAAGTCACTTAAATCCCCTTTCTTCCCCATTCTGATGTCTGGTTTGAACTTCAGTAAGTTGTCTTGACCAAGTGTACATGCCTAAATGCATTGAGTTGCTGCCATGTTGTTGGCTTATTAGCTATTTGTGTTAACAAGCAATTGAACAGGTATACCTAATAAAGCGGCCAGTGAGTTTACATAATATATATATATATATATATACATATATATATATATATATATATATATATATATACACACCGTATTTGCATATCTGGGGGGCAGAGTAGCAAGTAGTGTGCCAGATGTGCATAACTTAGGGGCAGATTGGCAAATGAAAGGACATAAAAACAAAAAAATGCATTTTTCTCATTCATAGTATTTATTAAATATGAAAAATAGTTTACATGTGAATTGATATTTACTAATAAAACATTTCCCCTATAGGGTAGTCTTATATTCATGCTTTTTCTTTTTTTTCTAAATTAATATTCACATTTGGGGGGGGGTCGTCTTATAATCAAGCAAGTACGGTGTTGTGTGTATATATATATATATATATATATATATATAATTGTCCGTAAAAAGAAAGAAAATGTAAACTGATTTTGAACATATTTGAGAACAAGAACACAGATACTAAATATAATATTTCCTTTTGACCCAGTGGTGATGTGCTAAGGAGTTACATAAAAGAACCAGTTGTATAGAGCTTGAACAGATCAAATGAATACCAAGGAACTACCTGAACATTCAGAGAGCACATTGACCACATGGCCAATACTTATGGCTGTAATAGCCAAAACATTACTAATTATTTTTAAAAAACTCAGTAATCTGGAAATTTGCCACTGAATTGGCCGTTAAAATATGCTGTGCTGTTATTAAAAAACCCACAACCTATAAATCGCTGCATCCACCAACACGGGGGTTCTAATTTGGAGATTGGAAATGTTGGGTGGCATGAACATGTCATGTTGGAAAATGTTCTATTTATTATATTTTTTTCACAAAATGGTTTTCATTTTGTTCTCTAATACTTTACATACTCATACATCTTCATGTCTCTTGATGACATCATTAGGCATTACACTAAGTTGTATCACAAATGTTTTGTCACTATAAAACATCTGTTCAATCAGATGTCACCTGGGCACAATCTCTTATGTAGCATAACCAGCCAAGTCAATATAAGGACCTGGTTTGTAAAAAGATACTTATAAATAATCAAAATGTATCCATGCAATAAAAAGAACACTAAAACGATCCCCCTCAACAGGTTTACAATTCTTCATCCCATACTGCATATTTCATT
The DNA here is from genome assembly GCA_009364415.1 of Spea multiplicata. NCBI lineage: Eukaryota > Metazoa > Chordata > Amphibia > Anura > Pelobatidae > Spea > Spea multiplicata. Next base: position 2,284,633 of record VKOC01000007.1, read on the forward strand.
ATTTCATAATTAATTTTATTTTATTTGCTCAATTATAAGATGACCCCCCAAGAATTGAATATTAAGTTAGGGGGAAAAAAGCCTGAATATAAGACTACCCTATAAGAAAAAAGTTTTACTAGTAAATTTCAATTCAAATGTAAACTATTTTTTCACATTTAATAAAAACTGATTAAAAAAAATGATTGTTTGGTTTGTATTTCTTTTTATTTGCCACTCTGCCCCAGTTATGCACATTTGCCCCCCCAGATATGCCTTGTACACCCCTATATGCCACCCTGCCTCCCTCATATGCCTTTAACCCCCTATATGCCACTCTTCCTCCCTGATATGCTTTTAAACCCCCTATATTCCACTCTGCCAGCCTGATATGCCTTTTGACCCTCTATATGCCACTCTGAATCCAGCAAACCATTGAACCCCTCCATGCCACTCTTACCCCCACACACACTTACCAGTGCATCACTTTACTTGTGATGCGTGCTTCAGACTGTCTGGTGTCTAATGGAGCAGCCGGTGGAGGTCTGTGTGATGCAGACCTCCGCAGCTGCTGGCCAGTACTTCTGCCGGGGCTTCTATGACTGAGAGCTGGCATCACATGACCTTCCGGAGGTTGTCTGTGCATAACCCGCAAACGTTCACCGGCTGCGGGATGCGCACAGACAACCACTGTTGCTGCAGGCACTAACACCGGGGCTTCTATGGTGGAGCACCGGAAGGTCATGTGATTCCAGTGCTCCGTTATAGAAGCCCCAGAGGAAGTGCCGACAGGAGCGGAGGTTGTGCGCATCACACAGACGCCCACCGGCTGCCAGAGAGCAGGATCTGGGTCCCCTGCAGCGCTGCTGGGGATCTGGATCTTAGTCTTGTAGTCAAACCTCTATATGAGGTCTGATTAGAAGACGCGACCTCGAATATAAGACGAGGGATATTTTTCAGAGCATTTGCTGTAAAAAAAAAACCAACTTGTGTTATAATCAATCAAATACGGTAATATGGTTCAGGGCCGGCCTTAGGGGTGTGTGACCTGTGCGGCCGCACAGGGCGCTGTAGCAACAGGGGCGCCGTCCGGGACTTAAATTAAAACATCGTGGTGCCGGCGTTTCGTGCTGAGTGCCGGAATTATTCTGGCGCTCAGCTGTGAAGCGCGCACCGCGGCAGAGCGGGAAGACGGACGCCTCCCTCTCCCACCGCAGGACTCCAGCAACAAGTTAAGTAAGCAAAGGGGGTAGATAGTGATAAGGGGCAGGGGGGGTAGATAGTGAGAAGGGGCGGTGGGAGGCAGTGAGAAATGGGCAGAGGGGGGAGATTTTTTTCTTTTATTTTATTTGGGATGGGGGGGGCCAGAGGAGTAGTTCGCACAGGGCGCCAGAACACTTAAGGCCGGCTCTGATATGGTTGTCGTGGTTTCTGCCAAACCAAACAGATTTTCAGATTTACTTGTGTAATAGTCTCTACAGAGGAAGGGAGACTACATTTTCCATGAGGACCTTTGGTCACTAAATTAAGATAATTTTGGATAAAAGACAAAAGTATCATCCTAGGTCCTTACTATACAACATTCTGTGCCATTTCATTCCAGCATTTCAAATGACATTTCTAGCCTAAAGCTGTTGAAAATAGTATTTTTTCTAACAGGAATATCTTGGTACATTCAGAATGTTTCTATATTTACTTTTCTGAATCTAAAAGAAAATATTTAACATGTGTTATTTTTTGACAGATAGCCTTTAACATGTAGATTCCAGTCATTAACAAATAACAATACACAGTTTTAGCATGAAAGAGAATTATGAAACTTCTTTCCCCATCCTGTAGGGAGCAGAATATCACTGACATGAAGGTGATTTGGAAGCTGATGCGTGCGTGACTTAATCCGTGGCTTTCATCACATTGCTTTTACTGCATATTCCAACACAGAAATCTCTGTTATCTCTACTGGAAATGAATCAGGTATTGTGATCTGCTACAAGTTAAGGGGTATAGCGTTATAGACTGCTTATAGAGTGTTTTGAGACTGCCTACGCATTGAGTACAGATCTAATGGAAAGCAACATGTAATGGCCAATACAAGTCCACAACCAGACACAACTTGATTGTTCAACTCAAAAGTTTTGTTTACCCAATACAAAAACATTAGTTAGGACAAAAAATGAATCATAACATTCCTAACACAATTTACTTTAACACAATTTACTTGTAACCTCCACCTTAGTGAATTGATTTTCAATAGTTTACAAAGTCTGACTGATAATGGAAGGCACTGTGGTTTAACAACAGATGTTTTGGAAGCCCTGGGTAAAAAAGTTTGAAAACTACATTCATAATACATACATTTTTTATCCTTTATTTTTTTGAGAAATAAATATTAGCTATTAATGTCAACAATTCATTTCCTAATGCTGTCTCTCAGCTTTAATACAATATATCAAAAAAATATATCATACATTTGAAAAAATGCCAATTTCCAGATCACTTGTAGAATTCTCTAATGTGGTTATCTGTTTATAGGTAAATAAAAAAAAACCTTAAGTAACATTATTTGTGTTACAACATTGTTTTATAATGCTTTTGCGATGGCAAACACACGAAAATAATGTAAAGGAAAAATGTTAAGCTTCAGATGTCAGCCGACAATTGATCTTTCATTGTTGTGACTTGCACCTTTTTCCATTAAAAGTACAGAGTACAGTCTTTCTTCACCTTATGGCCTGCCTTAATATCCTTGGAACACATATTTCATTAGTTCTAATGTATTAATTTTTTTTTTATATGACCTTGCCAAGGATGACGTTTATGTCTTCCACATGTCCTTCAAGTAGAACACTTTATACAATCATTCTCACATCAAACACACAATGTACCTTTATATTATGAGGTCACAATAGGAACTAACGTTGCCCATGTAGAGGTCCTCATAACATTAAGACTCACACGTGATGCCAGGCACTATTAAATTAATTATGTCATTCAGTAAAACTTATGAGTTTTACAGACAGGTTATGGGCAATAAAACAATGTCCCATGAGTTGCCAGTTTGATATTGATATGGTAAGGCAAAGAAACAAAGAAAGGTGTCTCTCTTCCTCCCTTATGAATTAAGTTTCTTTTACATTCAAGTAATCAAATTGACAGAGGTAACACACCAGTCCTAAAAAGATCCTGTGTCCTAAGGTGCCACCTGAACAATTAAATATACCGTATTCGCTCTATTATAAGACGACCCCCCCAAATCTGAATATTAATTTAGGAAAAAAAAAGAAAAAGCCTGAATATAAGACGACCCTATAGGAAAAAAGTTTTACCAGTAAATGTTAATTCATGTAAACTATGTGAACAATTGTTTGTTAATAAAGCTATGATTGAGAAAAATATTTTGTTTTTATTTCCTTTTTTTATAACTGCCCCCAGAAATGCCTTATACACCCTATATGCCACTGTGCCCCATGATATGCCTTTTAACCCTCTAAATGCCACTGTGCCCCATGATATGCCTTTTGACCCCATATGTGCCACTCTGCCTCCAGAATTGCCTTGTCTTATAATCGAGCAAATACGGTATGAAAGTACTCTGTAAGAACTTTTATATGCATTCAATTAAACAAAAAAACCTTACCTTAAGGAGAGGCTGCGGATCCCCACTGTCTCCTGATGTTTCTTGCCACTGATTGGCCTGAAGTAGCCAATCAGTGGCAAGAAACTGCTGCCATTGAAATGAATGATAACACTTTCCACACATGCGGACCGCTCTTGTTAGACCTCCACAGAGCATTCACTGAACCACCACCAGAGTATATCATGTGCCGGTTGATTTGTTCGTCTGAGCAAACATCCTGCACAGAAAAAAATGTAAAGAGACCTCTTAGCTATTATATACATTAAAGTGCATTTGATGGTTGGAGTGTGCCCTTAAGACATTTTATTTGACATGTCCGCTTTAAATCTAAAGCACAGAGGTTGGCTGCATTTTATTGTCCAGCCTATAACTTTGTCTGTGGCATTTCATTCCTATCAGAGGCAAAGTCCTGCAAGGAAGATAAAATGATTGGTAAAGGTTAGAATTATCTTGGGGTGCTCTGCCGAGCCATGTTGCCGGCCAGCGTCTTGATGGCTGGGCCTGATATCTGTATTTTCAGATCTTGAGATGTTATAAATTGTGAAAGGTGGGTTGGATTGGGGCTTAAAACTTGAGAAGGAGTCTCTTTGAGGGGCTTAGGCCAAGAAGCTATAGCTGGTGTTGGATATGGACAATTAAGTTTCTTTGTTTAATCTGTTTATTCTCAGGCTTGCTCCACTCAAACCATTAAGTGGAAGAGGATTAGCCTCCGGTTTCTGACAAAATGTTCCTCTGATTTCAGAGGAACACTACTTTCCCTTTTAGAAAGATTAGTAAGAGTAACTCTGTGTTCCTTGAAGTCCATTTTACCCTTTACAAGAAAAGAATACCCGGTGGAGCCTTTAATGCCTTGTGTTGATGCGTGTCTCTCGTTTTGACTTGTGCTGGTTTTGTTTCCCTTGAAAGAGAGTGGCCTTGTTTTCAGCTGTGGGATTTTTCTGCCTATATAGAATCTGAAGCTTCGGATAAAATAAAATCCCTTGATAGAAAACAGAATTTAACAAGGTTGAGTTGTGCAGACAGATAGTAAGTTATTATGAGCTGCTGCCTGGCTTTGAGGCCTGATGTTCTTGCTTTTGGGTGATATTTAGAGCAAACATAGCTGGTTAGTCCAAGTAAACCATGTGGAGATTTGTGACAAAATATTTTTGATGCAATGTGTGTCTTTTGTCTTGTTTACATTTGTTTTCTTTATATTTGTGGTATATATTGTAATACATTATAGTGTATGGATTAGGTGTGGAGAAATGGTAAAGATGGCATGAACAAGCTGTTTGGGGGCATAGATTGCACAGACAAGCTGTTTTGGGGACAAAGGTGGCACTCATGACTGTTTGAGGACAAAGGTGGCACTGTGGGACATATTGCTTTTGGAGTTGGAGTTGGATCTTTCACCTGTTGGAAGATCCAACAATGGCCTGTTTAAAGTTTTCTGGCAGAGGCAGTCCGGTGTTCACTTAATATCTGTTGATGTTTGATAGAGTCCATGATGCTATGTATCCTAACAAAATTCTCAGGTTCTCTGGCAGCCCAAAAACATTAACGAGCCACTTTATGGCTACCTCTCTGTGTGCACCAAACCCACATCTGGTGTTTATTGCCAAAAAGCTCTATTTTGATTTCATCTGACCATAGAACCAGATCCAGTAGTTTCTGGCAAACTGAAGATGGTTGAGTTTGTTTCTGGCTTTTTTTCTTAACCCCTTAATGACAAAGCCTGTACATGTACGGGCTCAAAATGCATTGTTTTCAGTGGGTTTAGGGACCGCCCATTGTCCTTAAGGGGTTAAATTCATTCCAAATAACTGACCCCAAGACGCAACTAACTTCTGTAATTCTCCAGCTGTGATACTTGGAGATTTTTTGGTCGCTCAAACTATGCTCTTTACAGTGTGTGGAGACAATAAAGACACACGTCCTCTTCTAGATTGATTCATAACATTTCCAGTTGACTGGAACTTAATTATTACTTAATTATTGCCCTGATGGTGGAAATTGGCATTTTCAAAGCTTTTGCTGTTTTGTTACAGCCACTTGCTCTTAGCCATTGTGATGAAGGACTAAGTGAATTTGGCCTATGTGTTACCTACTATTTATACCAGGTGTACTAAACATGTAAAATATCAATGGGAATATACTTCAAATCTAGTTGTCTCATATGAATTTATAGGGGTGTGAATAATTTTGCCGCACATATATTTCACAACAGTTTTTTTTATAAACCTGTGTTGTGGTGATATCCATGAGAGCAGAGTATTTTTGTGTATTTTTCTGAAGAAAAGATCAAATGGTTAAAGAATTTTTCACAGCATTCTTAGCTCATATTTACCAAGGGTGCAAATATTAATGGAGGACACTTATGCACACAAACAGCCCCTCCAACACCATATAGTTATTCATACATACATACACATAGCCACTCTAATAACATGCACTTACATATTTAAACATACATGTATTCACTCTCTCTGATAATCCATACAGCTAACACACTCCCTCAGCCTCTCTCTTACATGTTTAGCTCTCTTACATGTTTAGCTACAAGGTTATTTGCACTGTTTATTACCTACTGTGAAAATAATTTTTGTTTTAAATAAACTTGTTTTCAAGTTGACCCATGGATTGTAACACAGATTATTTTATTTGTCTGCTGCCTGCCCTTGACCCTTGGATTGTCACACAGAATCTTGTATTTGTCTGCTGCCTGCCCTTGACCCTTGAATTGTAACACGGACTCTTCTACTTGTCTGCTGCCTACCCTTGACCCTTAGTTTGTAACACGGACTCTTCTATGTGTCTGCTGCCTGCCCTTGACCTTTAGTTTGTAACACAGACTCTTCTATTTGTCTGCTGCCTGCCCTTGACCCTTGGACTCTAACACACACACTCTTCGATTTACCTGCTGCCTGCCCTTGACCCTAGGATTATGTTTCAGGTTTCTCTCTTATCCACCGCCTGCTCCTGATTTTTGTGACTGCGTACCTGTATCCCAATACTTACTGTATATTGGACATATTGCCTACGTTCTTCCCCAGGGCAGCATTACAAGGTGGTTGAGCTGGTTTTAGCATGGCACAAGCTGAACCAAGGTTGAGCGAGACACAAACCAGCTGGTTATGCACAACTAGACTCAACGCACAGGTCCTCCCAAGACTCTTCCAGATGTTTGAGAGGACCCAAAGTTACACTTCTCTCCTCTAAATAAGCTGAGCCTGATATGGACTTGAGCTTATTCCTACCTTTCCAGCTCTGGTTATACTATTGTATTTCAACACTATTAACTGATGTTTTTTTAAGGTTTCTATTAATGATATCCTTTTTTTGGGATCTAGATTAAAGCTCCATGTGCTTTTCAAACGTCAATCTTAGCTTTATTCTTTATTTGAAAGACATAGTAACCAAATGCAAAGCAGCTAATTGTTTATTAGGTAGCTTTATTTATAATTTGAAATCAAGCTGTCAAAATCTATTCATGCCTGCTCCCAGGATGTTTTATAAATACAGTTGAAATTATCTAAATTCTGAAATTAGTGGAAACACTGATACATGCCAGCATTTGCATACTATACCACAAATCTTTTTTGGGAAAATACTGCAGATTTACAAAATATTAAACAGTTAGGTTGTCAATTTACATTAAACTTTTGTAATTCTAATAAAAAGAACTCCTTTAATAGCTATGCAGGAATATTTATAACAAAAACATTCGCTAATAACCTCAAACAGAGCAAAGATTCTCAGTCTGTGTTATTGACTATAAATACACACCATTCCTATTAAGGAGATCATTTAGGGATGGTATATTTTTTAAAATAACTTGACTACAAAAGTGCTATTCAGAGGCTGTGTTTTTCTATTGTATAAGTAACTACAGAGCGTGTGCGGGGATCCAGCCTCAAGTCATTGCCTAAAGACCAGGATGTGTGTTCCTGACAAATATTTATGGTGAAACTGAAAACTTAAGCTAGTTGACTTGCTTTGGATGGTGATATACTTGTACAGGACTCAGAACTGTAACCATTTATATGCAGAACTGCCCAGTAGTAATATATTCTAGGCTGTCATTTTGTAGATCCAGTAGCTGTATCTCCCAGATCATTTCAATCACGAGGTGGCACTAACACTTTAAGGCCAGCAGCCCCCTGACTGTGGAGGGTAGATCCCTGAGCCTAGTGTGACATTACCTGCCTGGACCTGTGTGCACCATCTGTGTGAGGTTTCCAGGGCCTGGTTTAGCTGAGTCTGGCAGGGAGGCAGAAATTAGTTTATGTTTAGGCTGATCAGTCTGGGCCAGCAGAGTCTCTGTCAGAGTGAGGGCTTCCATTGGGAGCTAGGCTTCACTGTGAGGCAGTGTGTGTGTGAGTGTGAGTGAGGGAGCACCAAACTAGAGCTGTCTCTAGCTGGTAGACTGTCGCCTCCTTAGCCAACAAAGGTACAGGTTTCTGGAAGTATGTCTGTTAATGTATAAGTAAATTCCATTTGAATCCTACTATCCCATTGTCCATACATCAGATACTATTAAGTTTTAGCACTTTATTGAAGTATTTGTAGCTGCCTACACTGAAGTGTAAACTCCTGCCATTAAAATAAGGGTAGCAGCCCCACGTTGCATTTCTTAATGCATAGTGCCAAATGCCTGGCTGGTTCAACTTGGCAACGGATGTGTGCCTCAACGTATGTGCAAGAAAGTGACTTTGAGTTACAGCTCAACTTGATCTGGCAGTTTATCTAAAACTTTTTAAAGAGTATCAATACAGAAAGAGTCTGGTGTTACACAGTTAAACATATAAAAAAGGGGGTTCTGGCCTATTTCTATGATATAAATAGGCATAAAGAACATACTTTTCCATTTGCTATCTGATTTTGCCAGATGGTTTTTCCCTGCTCCCTCCTATCACTCGCCTTTTCTGTTCGCGTTTCATCACATTACATTAACTGCTTCTCAAACAAAGGGCCGTTTGTTATTCACTTGCATTTTACAATAAAAATCAGTTAGGGCAGGGTCATGTCACTGCAATACAAGGTGATTTATGCTATGAAGGAAAATATTACATTTTAAACAGGAATTTATATGAGTGACAAAAACCAGGCAAATCTGTTTTAAAAAGGAAACAATTTACTAACTGGTGATCAATTTTTCACCCTTTGTCCCCACACAGTTTCACATGAAGTTATGTAAGTTTTCCTTTTATCTCAAATCTATCTTAGTTTTAGAAACTTGCAAAATATAATTGTCAAAGACATTCGCTTAGAAACACACCCTGTCTGGATTCTACTTACTACATGTGTTGGTAAGTGCCTCATTTTTTTACTGGTTCTTCCTAATTCCCCCATATTATGCCCTTCAAATTTGTAATGCTTTCCTCATTGAGGAGGTTATACTCCCCTGTTCCCAGTTCCCCTGGGAGAAATAACCATTTCTTCTAGAGCACGAGTGTCCCAAGTTTTTTCTGCAGTGGGTCACTTCCTCGGAAATCTTTTTTTATTGAGATGAAATATACAGCATGATTTCTATCATTATATAGTGAGCCAGACACAGACGGTAGTACAACATGGCTCCTATCATTACACAGCAAGCCAGACACAAAAGGTGGTACAGCATGACTCCAATTATTATATAGTGATCCAGACACAGCCAGTGGTACAGCATGACTCCTACAATTATATAGTGAGCCAGGCACAGATGGCGGCACAGCATAACTCCCATCACTATAAACAGTTATTCGTGTGAGTCTGCCAATTGAGTTGGAGATTTTGTTGGTCATTTAATTAAGTTTTGAATCAAGTTGCATCCTGACAATGAATTGAGTTGAATTGATTTTTCCAACTTCTTCCTATGAAAGGGTTGAATTGTGGTGAGTTGACATTTACTGTAGACAAGGGGAAAGTTGAGCTGACTTTAGTAAATAGACACATTGTTCATTTTCTGAAATCTCAGTCAAGTTTGCCTGATAAACTTGTTTTGAGTGCCAACTTAACAACTTGAATCTATATTAATATAATTAATGTGAATTCAACAGGAAAGGGAAACTGAATTCGGAATTTAATTCGTATGTATTAGAATGGCACTTGTGTGCATATATTGTCTCTTACATCTTTTTAATTACCTGAAGTTATCACAGGTTATCGTGTCTGTGAATTGTCAGTCAGTTCTTACAACTCGCCAGTAGATGGCAGTCATGCAGCTTGCTCTGCCGAAATGCCCGATTCTAAAAATAAAGGAGAGCAGTTACCATGGGTTGTATTTTGTTGTGGTTATAGTTTCATTAATGTATTTTTCAGTTACAGCTAAAAATAATAATCAGTTTGATAGAAATGTCATAACAGATTAGTTTATAAAGCCACTATGTAGTATATAATGTGAATGAGGTGGATGAGCCAGCTGGTGTTTGGGATGAGATGTTCTCACCTGTAACAGAAATCTGTATGTTTGTTTGCAAGGACTTAAATCCTGATTAAAGTAAGTGTTTGAGCTTTTCCTACTCTGCCTTAAAATCTGTGGCTGTTCATGATATTGATATAATTTATTAGTGAGTTTTATATCAAACTTTCACATGCCTGTAAATCTGGTGATAAACCAAATATACAGTATATACAATAATTCAGAATATGGAATCTAGTTCGCTCAGTGAATACAAATGATACATAAGCGAATCCCATGCTCTTAGTAGATCTTTTGGGGGCAAAGTGGTCATGAGCTCAACACCTGTTTCAGCTTCTGACTTTGAAAATGGGATCTGGCTCAGCCTTGGCTCATGTCACTTCATGGTCAACTTGGTCCAGTTTTTCATGTTTGAACTCATCAGTGTCTTGAATGCTCATCTACTTGGTCCTTGGAATTCATAAATATAAAAGCTAATTCTTCCCACCCATGATGTACTGTATATGCCAATCTATTGCTAGCCAATGGGTACCTTTCCATCTCCCATGATTATGAGTCAGCTTATATTACTGCATTGTCTGGATAAATACCTGATGACTACACATCTGGCAATCAGCATAGTTGTTTCTGATATAAACTAAAGTTTGATCTCATTTATGGCAGATTTTTCACAAAGGGTAATTGTAACAAGAGAGCATAGACAAGAATACAAAAAGTGTTCTATGTAGAAGGCTAAAAAGTTAACAATTTGAATACACTTCATACACAGAAAGAGATAAGCATTTTACAATTCACAAAGTTTACAATCATAAAAAACTATTGATTGTATATAAACGTTTCTATTGCTGTGAATATTTTTTCCTTAACATTATACCATTGTCCCTTTATTGCACTAAACCCTTGATTAATGTTGCACTGTTCCACATTTCCCGCTGCCCATGATAAATATTGAAACATTCTATAAATGTATCCAGCCCAATGCTGCTGTTCTCAATATGCTGAATTTGCCAAAAGCTACGACTCCTTCAGTCCCCAGCAGTGACGCATTAATGGTGGTCGTTGGCCTTCCCCAAGAAAAAAATGTTAAATATTGAATTTGAAATTCTCTACATGCCATTATAATCCTTATGCGTGTACTTATTTTGTGTAAAACACATACACTAGCCTGTCTTCAGAGCTGCTGCACTATTACCGCTGGGTCACGTACCATTGTGTTACACAACACACGCTAATCTCCTGCCCAGGGTAATTCGGCTAGCCCATTCCTGCTGCTGATTGCCAAGTAGAGCAATGTATTCAATTCATCAAATGGGGAGTTCTCCGGAGTCTTAAACATTTTAACTCCCTAATTTTACTACGCATTTTGAACGGCCAATCCAAGTGAGCTTCTGCCAAGGCTGCGCTCACTCTGCGTAACACATAGGTTAACCTGTGACAAGACCTTTAAGATATCCCCCACATCTACTCTACATTATCCTTCGCAAGCTGGTATTATTACAGTAGAATTTCACTGAAATTGACCCTTTATAATGGAATTCTTGGATTAGTTAATCCTGGCAGAAGATCACAAAAATTGCGGCACTAGCTGACTATCTGGCTGGACTAACAACAAATGTATAGTGAATCCTGATCATGTAGCAATTACACTTTTTATATGTAACGGTTATTTTAAGGGTAATATTAATAAGTTACTTGGTGGTAGGGATGGGATGACCATTTGAAAACATAACTGAGAAATTAAAAATATCTGAGATATAAAAAGTTCTATAAATATTACAGTTACAGGTAAGACCAGGGGATAACCATTGTATTTCAATGGCAGCTGTGATACCAGTTTCTAACCACGCCTTAGGGTGTCTTTTTCCTTCTTTTTGTTAAAGATAGAAACCAAAACAATGAAAAAAGGGAAATTCACTTTTATTGTAACAGCCCAATGCCACACTTCCACACATCGCCAACATCATTTCACAAGTTTTATCGTTTTACACACAGCCCGAACATTTTGAGTTCTGAGACACATTGGATTTTCTTTTTGGATTTTATCTGTAAGTGTTGAACACTGCAGGAAGCACGGCCAGCTCCCAGGAGTATCAATTTACTCCAAGATGCTTCTCCCAGCTAAAGAAGATTAAGCAAAGGATTTTCCAGAATTCTCTCACACAAAGGCCGGTCTAAGACTTTAATCCATCCTCTTACTACCTAATGCAAGTGTGTATACCACAGGTAACAGCATCAATCAATCAAATGCCAGAGGGCACTAACCTCACAGGTAAAGGACAGCAAGCTCCAAAAGTGACAATTCTAACCCGTGAATGAAAGTAAAAAGGGGATGTAGTTGTGACAGCAGGCTGTTTACCATAAAGTCGCACAGGCCTATGTTAATGTTTTATATCATTTCAGTATTCTATGAAAGGATCTGATGCATCAATATCGGAATCATCTTGAAAGAGTCAGCAATAGGGTTCATGACTTTTCTATAACTTTTATAAAATGTAAATCCAACTGTAGAAAAATATTGTTTTCAGATGAACGCTAATACCTTTGTACAAATATTATTACCTGTTTGTTACTTTTTTCATTATTCTGGAACTCCCAGGATATTTTCAGATATATTTTTTTAATTAAACATTAAGCACTCCCATAAATATTAACTTTATCACTTACCTTTGTTGTTTTGCAGAAGTACTCACCTACCCATAATCCTCTTCTTCTTTTGAAGTTTGTCCTTGCGACCTGGAATCCTCCTGGAGATCAGAACACGGCACTGATTATTTTTACATGCTATTTTACAAGTAATATAATGTAATAAATATTAATGCGCCAAATGTCATCCGAGGCCCTCATGCAACCTAGGTATGGATAGCCAGTGCCGTGTAACAGGGAATAGAGAAACATGACACCAGATAAGAACCATTTGGCCCATCTAGTTTGCCAATTTTTTTTGTGATGTAAAGACCTTAATTTTTCCTTGGTCTCATTTTAGGTTAAAGATAGCTTTATGCCTACCCCACCTGTGTTTACATTTCCTCACTGTATTAAGATCTACCACTTCTGCTAGGAGGCTGTTTTACTTATGTATCACCCTCTACGTAAAGCATGGGAGTAAACCGCAACATGAGAACAAAAGGTAAGGCCCTTACATGGACACAAGTGCCTGCAAAAAAATGTACATAGTCTCCTTATTGCTGTACACCATAATTTCTGTAAAGAAGCAGGGTCATGTCAGTTTTTTGGTTCTAGAATACGGGTCTGATAAATCCCATAAATATGGTGGTCTATTGTAACTGGGACACAAATCCAAAAAATAATTGATTCCACTGCATGCCTGATAATATAATGGGTTGATGTTAGCACAAGTTGTTGCCACAGCAGAAGCTCATTACAACTGGTATGGCTGGTGGTGTGAGTACGTTTGTTTTGATATCTCTTCACCTCTGTGTTGAATGAAAACATGTGTTTTTCCTTTATAGCTCATGATATGTGTCAACGGTGAAACTGAAAATATATCATTCAATAAAAAGTCATGTCTATTGAAGTGACTGTGAATGTGACTGTGATGAGGTGGTATGTAAGTATATGCAACCTCTAATTTATTGGCATATCATTTATCATGAGAATAGCATAGTGGCATCATTGTAATTGTAATTCAGCCCGTCTAGTAACTTTTGACACTGATATATGTATGAAAGAAGCCACAGCTTTTATTACATTTACAGAAAAAAATGTACTGTGTTAACAAATACATAAATAATAAATAGGCAATTCAACCCCAACCTAACACAGTACTGAAAGTTACCCACCAAGGTACTCACTTTCCCCTTTGTCCAATAACGCCAAACAGCTCCACAAGTTGTTCTGCAAGCGTTAGAATGCAATGTCAGTTGACTCTGGTCAGTTGCGTTAACTGTTAACCAGGATGTGTGTATGATGCAAAATCTTGAACTTCTGCATCACAATGTAGGGTTGGAGAAAAATATGGGCATATTTACATTATATACAATCAAGATTCAATATATTTATAATATTCTGTATTTGTTATTTCTGCTGTGATTAAATTAATCTGTAATATAAATCCCATCCCTAGAACTAAATGAAAACCACAATTACATAAGATGATGTTGATAGTGGTCCACAAATCAACTAATCATCAGTAAATTTGCAATTGTTTTATCATGCTAGTTTTAACAGGATTCATAGATGCTCTTGTACATAGGATGTGAAGGATAAAATGATCTATAAGTGATCCTAGAAAATCATGTACAGAATCAACTGTGATTGATTTTCATGATGATGAAATAAAGCTCAGCTCAAATAATAGGTCTTAGAGGATGAAACGGTATGTTACGTGCTGCAGACAAGCAGTAAATGCAATCCAGAACCCTTTATTTACCCTGCATCGCACAGTAATGACTTATAGCAAATCAATAAGTTCATTTTACCACTGCGAGTTAGGAAAGTATTGGACAATATAACAGTCACACTTTCTACTTACTTTTTCCAGTGTTTAATCGAATCAGGTAGAAAATGTCATTCTACTTTACTGTATAATCTGTACAATTATTTCATGAGGCCTGCCGCTAATCCTTTAGTTTGCGATGCTGGATGAGCGCTACCCAATTAAAACAACAATGTAATAAAATATAGTAATTGTTTTCAAGCATTTTAATGGTCACAGGAAAGCCATTGTGGACAACAGTATATGTAATGGTAGTGCTTTGCTTGGCACCACATTGCAGCACCCACACATTTGCTTGAAATGGAAAAGGTATCTGTGCCTTCTTGATGCCAATCTGATTTCCCATTGCATCAACAAGTTATAACTAATCAAGTACTTATAACCGTTTATGTCACTGTAAATAAGACTTGTGCACAAGACCCAAAATAATTTCTAATGCATTTTCTAGTTTTCTAGTTCTTTCTGCCGTTACTGTTCTCTCCTCCTAGTTCTCTGTGACCTCTGCTCTTGTTCCCTTAGTCCTCTCTCTCTACCCATTCCACAAAGCCTTTTCTGACCTCCTTTCCTGTCTGTGCTCTTGCCCTCTCCAATGCCTTGTATCTGTCCCCACCCTGCTCACTCACCTTCTCCAGACATTGAATGGTCTCCTCTGATCTCTCTGTGCAGATGCAGAAAAGATGAGAGAGAGTGATGGAAGGGAGAGGGGAGCAGGTCAGTGAGAAAGTGTACAGCTGCAGAGAACAAAGTGGCAGGGAGTGAGGAGAGGGTGCGTGTAGTGTACACACTTGTCTGCAATATATATTATATTTTTTTTATCTGGGGCTTTATACTCCTTACTTTGAATAATTAATAAAAGTTACTTTTTTAATATTGTGGTTATTATTATCTCTGTTTATCTCAGGTATTATCTCAGGTAGTCACATTTTATGGACAGTGGATATATGAAACAGGGTTCCAGCAGAAGTAGTTTGATCTACACAGAATCCCTGAGATTGTTATTTGCCTCATGTACCTCTATATTATAAATTGGTATTTTGGTTGAGATTTTATCAAACGTCTAGTTTAATAGTGATCAGAGGTAGTTTTTTCCCAGTAGAGATTGAAATGGTTAACTATAACCTTTTTTCATGTAACCACTTGTATCCTGACCTTAATTGCTTCTTGGGGAGTTTGCATTTACTAATACTTGCATCTGCTTAACATTTACCCACTTTGAACCTTAACCATATTTTCTGGGAACCTTGCCAAAATGCCAATCACAGTTCATTAAGCCTGTCTGACACCCAATAAAAGTAACATCATTTAATTAACTGGCAACTGTACCAGAAAATGCGTGTGAGTGGGGACAGATAACTCAACTATTGCAGAAAACTACCACATTTGCTCGATTTTAAGACAAGTTTTTTTTCAAAGCAAATAGAGGTCTGACTATGAGACTAAGATCCAGATCCCCCTGCAGGGAACCCGGATCATCCTGTCTTAAGCCCCCCATTTAAACCCCCCAAAAAACTTACCGGTGCTTCAGACTCCCTGGTGTGTAGTCGGGGCAGCGGGTAGACGTCTATGCGATTCACGTAGACGCCTACGCGATTCACGTAGACGTCTACCCGCTGCCCCGACTACACATTAGGAACCTGGAGTTAGAAGCACTGGTAAGTTTGGGGGGGGGGTGTTAAATGGGGGGCATAAGGAATTTCTGTAGGCAGAGTGCTCTATGATATGCCTTTTAACCCCCTTAATGGCACTCTGCCTCCAGAAATGCCTTTTAACCCTCTATACACCACTCTGCCTCCTGAAATGCCTTATTCTTCCCTATATGCCACTCTGCCCAATAATATGCCTTTTAACCCCCTAAATGCCAGAGTGGAATATAGGGGTATAAGGCATTTCTGTTGGCAGATTGGCACATAGGGGTCAAAAGGCATATCATGGGGCACAGTGGCATATAGAGTGGTTTTAAAAAGGCTATATCATGGGGCAGACAGTGGATATAGAGGGGTTAAAAGGCATATCATGGGGCACAGTGGCATAGATGCATTTACAGAGACAATGACTTCACTAAAACCAACACACCAATTTTGGGGAGTGATATACCTGGATGCCCCAACTCAGACCTGAGGTACCAAGCAGCACTCCCTGGGAGCAACCTCCCACCAGTTATTACCACCAATGATCATACCACTGCATTAACCCCCTGGCAAGCTACTGCCCGCGACTGTGACTAATGCAGCAACACCACCCAATCATATTTTTGGCTTGTAAGGGGGTCATAGGTAAAAATGTGCAATCACTGAAATAAAAAACAGGCATGATATCAGAAAGTAATAAAAAACAATGTTGTTTTACCAAGAGTACCCTTTACACCTCCTGCATCCCTCCAGAAAACATTCTTAGTTTGCGTTGTGTAACACCTGTCTCTGCTGCTGCTCAATACCAAGTGAAAAATAAAAAATGTGGTCTTCCTTTAGGCATTCTGTGGGTTAATAGGTTTGGCAATAAACTTCAGTTCTTTTAAGGCCATCTGCCAACAAAAAGGCTAATTATGCAGTTCCTTTGTTGTCCATGCGGTTCTTGACAATAAAAAAATTGACCTTTTATGGAGAAAAATAAAAAATGGTATATGGTACAAATATATGTATTTATGTATATATATATATGTCAGTGTGAGTAATGAATTTATTGATTTTCCATGAATCATTGCCCACTGTGTATGAGCTTCAGATCAAATGGGAAGCTTTGAAAAGGTATCCTGACCTTCAAATGAGCACAGAGTAACAAACACACACATTGACTTACACACATCAGATCAGGCCACCTCAAATGTAGTTTAGAATGTAAAGTTTTGTGCTTCCGCACTAAAGAGAACAAGTAAAACAAGAGGCTTCCATTCAAGGGGCTCCCATAGATGTTTGCTTGAGTGAGCTGGGACAGACATCCCTTTCATAGCTCCAGTTTGCAGCTGAGGAGCTGACTACCGGTGCTAGTGCTCTGAACTTTTCATCAGCCCTATGTGTGAGTTGCCAGTGCAATACTTAACCGTTCTCTATTCCCTATGGTTTCAAGATGCCTGAGGTGAACAAAGGCTAAAGGGAACTGGATCCGTGCACAAGCTGGGAGCTCTGCGTATCCTTGTAGAATAGAAGAAGCTCCCGCCTATGACTGTGTCATGGAAAAGTGCTCAGCAATTTGTTTCTGTTAAACAGGACCTTTCCCTGGATGAAGCATTTGGCTTCTCCTCAATCCCTCTGTCTGGCTGCCAATCCTCAGTGGATGCTTTGATACAAAGGTGATTTTAATTGAACTTTGTATCCCCCTCCAAGCCTCACCTAATAAGTGGAAGGAGATATTTAAATTTTCATATCTATATAGAAAATTGATATTAACCTGAACCCACCCTGTACTGCCAAAGCAGTTTTAAATACAATATTTTATGTATTAAATGAAGTCTTCAGCACATTTCCCTTTTGCTAAAAAGCTAAAAATGTTAACAGTTCACATTTTTTAGATTTTAGGTGCATTTGGTGCATCCTACTATTTAGTTTGTGCTACATTTAACATAGGGAAGACTATGAACCGTCTGGTTAACTCCCCCTCCTCCCATCTACCTCTGCTTCACCTTTCCTAGACAAACTGCTGCTGTCAGAGGTACTACAGAGGTTGTCCAACAATACTATTAAAAACAATAAAATAATTTATACAATTACATATATAATTTTTACATATTGCAGACCAGACCAGATAAAGAGCTGCCATGCAGTATGGATGATGTATAACTGACTAATTCGTTCCCTTCCACGAGTCTATACAGCCCACATACTGAAGGGCAGCACTTTACTTGCGCTGGTCATCACTATGAAAAACATATACGGTACATGTCCTGGAAAACATGGCCGATGTTGTCACCCTTAGAGAAGACATTGAGGGTGGTATATAGTGATAGGAGTTACGCTGTACCACCGTCAACTTGAATGTGAGATCGCAAGAGCAGGGCCCTATTCTCCTTTTTTGTTGGTTTGTTATGTGATTTTTAATTTTACTGACTGAATGTAACAGCGCTACAGAATCTGCTGGCGCTATATACATTCATATAATGTAATGTCTGGCTCAGTATAAAGTGATGGGCGTTATGATCTACTTTAGAGCATAACTACCATCACTACATGCTGAGCCAGGCACTGATGGTAGTACAGCATAACTCCCACTCCTATGCACTGAACAAGACATTGACAATAGTACAACATAACTCCCACCACTCTCACTCACTCTCCCTCCATCTCTCTCTCTTAATGTCTCCTTACCTTTACTCTGTCACTCATTTTTCCACCTCCACCTCCTCCTCTTCTTTCTTGACTCTTCTTATTCTGTGTCCTTCCAGAAGGCTGGGATGGGGCTTCAGTGTTTTGATGCATCAGTTGCTGCGTGCATCACAAGGGAGCAGGATTAGAGGTCTGCATTAA
Organism: Spea multiplicata; assembly: GCA_009364415.1. NCBI lineage: Eukaryota > Metazoa > Chordata > Amphibia > Anura > Pelobatidae > Spea > Spea multiplicata. The sequence goes on from VKOC01000007.1 coordinate 2,303,544, forward strand.
CAGACCTCCCACTCCCTTGACTTGATTTTAAGCCGGTTAGAGAGAGATCTTTGATCTCCACAACCAAGCTTGCTCCTATAGAGACAGACATTATAGTCCATCTCTGGAGGGGTGCACAACTAGTACTGGCCCAGTGGCACCCGCCTGATGAGTGACACCCGAGGCGGACCCCCCTCTGCCCCCCTAGGTACGCTAGTATACGCTAGGTACTATCTGATTGGGTGATACACATATTGATAGCTTTAAAAATGCATAGACAGGGATATGCATAGGCAGGTGATGCAAGGTCTATATTATCATGGGCATTTGTGTTGGCCTTTATGGTGGCCTGTGTAAGGGTGTGGGAGATGGAGGAGTCAGGTATGCAGGATAACCCCAAGATCAGGAAGCGAAAACAGGGTGAGGCAAACTAAATGCAGCGTAGTCCAGTACACGTAGCCGGGGTCTGGTTCACAAAGATCAGGGTAGTCAAATTCAATAGCCAGGGATGGTACACAAGGAATAAAGGAGAGCCGTTTAGTAGCCAAGGTCGGGACAATGGAAGGCAGCAGAGTTAAAGGAATAGCTGGGTACGGTATACAAGGATAAGTAACTCAAACAAGACAGCTGTACTCCACAAAATAACTGAGCACTGAGCTCATCCAAGCGCGTTCCCCGCCGTCTCCATTTAGGGATGCGTAAAGTTGGTTAGGGGGGCGCTGGATGCGGAGGAGGAAGCAGGAGGCGCGTTGCTGGACCCAGTACCCTCAGATAGCGGGTACTCAGGTGAGTGACTTCGTCGGAGTCCGGTATGAAGACCCTGGCACCCTGGCTTCCATGAATACAGATGGAAGTCCAACTGGTCATTGCAACTCAGTAGTACATTCTAGTGACCCAAAGGGGCTTTAATCCTATGTAATGTATTGTAAGAACTTAATATAACATTATAAAATTTGAAAAACATTTTACCTACACAATCAAATCTACCTGAGAACTTCATGTAATGCAAACTCTACATTGACCTTTTTGAGGAATTAATGTTTCTATTACATTTCTAATAGTCATGTTTGTCTTTTGAAGAATAAAAAGATAATTATTACTACCAGAATGGTCCTAGAGGCCTAAGCTTTAGTTGACACAGCACAGGAATGTTGTAGATGAATTCTTCAGAGTCCTCCAGACTAAGTTATTTTTCCCAGCCCCCACTCCATCACCTGGCACAGGTAATGGAGAGAATACAGAGCATCCCCAAGGGAAGAGCAGAGGGAAAGCCAGACACTGTGTTCTCAGAACTCGCACAAAGAGCGTACACTTGACTCTGATATTGAGACCTGTGTGGATGCACCTGTGCCTGATCCTTCCTTTACCCCCATTTCCCTTCCTCCTCCTCCCTTCTCTACATAGGTCAGGCAGGGTTCAGCACTTGTCCAATTCGACTCCCCTCTGCCCCTTTGGGCGCTGCTCTGTTTTCAGTGAGATAAAATCTACAGTGTTTGACTGAACTCATTTATTTGTGTTTGATGGTGCGGGTGGATGCCTGAGTGACATACACAGGGATTTACGGCTACACCCAAACATACATTCCTAACTCATTCACCAATCAAGGCCATTTGCACCTGACGCACTACCCCCTTTAGCTAATCTACCAGCAAACATATGGCTGTTTGCAGCTGATATATACTAACTTCTTTTACATACACCTATTCTTCAGGCCAGCTGTTAACATTAAAGTGCAGTTAATATGTGATCTTTGTGCAATCACATCATTGATATGATTGTATGTTCATTGCATAAATGTTACATATTTGAACACCTTACAAACTGAATTGGTTAGTGTTGCACATAAAATAATATGTACATTAATAATCACAGCAGCCAGAGTAACCAGGATCACAAGAGCCGGGCTGCTTACCCTTGGGAGGGTCTTTTGTACTGCACAGAGGAAGCGGAACCCAGCAGAGTCACGTGAATGTACATGACATCACATGACTCTGCTCCAGTCCTGCTTCCTCTGTGCAGTACAAGAGAACAGCAGAACTAAAATCTAGAATGGACTGAGGGATGCTTGTGACATTTTAGGAATAAGACAGAGAACACTGTGAGACCTACATGTCAATCACTGGAAAGTCACTGTGCATAAGGCTTTACCTTGGCATTCTTGACACATTAAAGAGACACTCCAGTGTCCCAAGAAGCTACCGAACAATAAATGCATATAAAAGTACTTTGTAAGTCCTTTCATATGCATTCTTCACACCTGAAAAAAAGTGTGAAAAGTTGCAGATTCACGGCTGCTGCTCCAAGACCCCTCAATGTCTCAACATTTAAAGCTACTCAATGGCTGCAAATCAGTGGCAGGGAACTACTCCCAATGAAGGCAATGTGAGTGTTTTTTCATATGAACACAGGGACTTTCTAAGATCCCACTTTAGCTATAAAATATGTCAACATAGTCTGGACTTATGAAACTTTATCCAACATTTTTAAGTTGATTCTTTCATGAAAGATCACTTAACAAAGCAGAATTCCATGTTTCACAGATTATCAATAATCTGTTTTGCTATTACCGGTATATACAAATCTTCTTAGTATTAAAGATATGTTTTCCCCATTCCCCTTTGTAAACAATAATAAACCTTGCTGTATGCAAGGTATATATATATATATATATATAAATATATATATATATATATATATAAGCTTAACAGAATGTAAGCTTTGAAAACTGACAGAATGACTAATAAAGTTAACAAAGCTCCTCTACTCCCATTTATCTCAAGCAAAGCAAGAGCTGTCAGGTCAAAGTGAGGTTGTTCTCAAGTATAAGCCAGATTTACCTGTGCTTATGTTAAACTACCTACAAACGTGCAGATATATTTATACAAACAACTATGTATAGATACACAAACATATAAGTTACTTCATGTGTTGACATAACTTAAGTGGAGTCACAGCTGGCTAGTGGGGTGTGTACGTCACCAAAGGTACATTGTTGGTTGTGACTGAAGCATATAGCACTATGTAATGCTATTCAATATTAGTCATACTTTTCTCAAGCATTTCATATAGTGTGTTGTCAATACTCTTTGTTAATATCGCAACCATATGCAGCTATTAAAGTATAAAAACTAAGGTCCGTGTTTATGAAGGCAAAACATGAGCACCTATTGGGTAAAGTATTTAATATTAATTAATTGTCATAGTAACCAAAGGAATACTCCTTTTACTTTACATTTTACTTTTACATTTGCTTTATTTTCACGTTCATACATGTAAATAACTGCCTTAGAGGCATTATGCAAATTGGAGGTGATGGGGATAGAAACCCATAACCACAGGCATTTGCCCTTTCCTTACGCAAGAAGCCACAAAAACCCTAGTTATCCCCTTACTAGTTTCTGCTTTAAATATTACAATACATATTGATTGGTATTCCTCTGTCAGCTGTCTATCCAAAACGCTGCTAGGGTTATCATCTTTAGACGACACTCTTCATCCACCTGTACTTACTTTGTAAAGCCTTCCGCTGACTTCCTATTACCTCATCAATTATCGTATTTGCTCGATTATAAGATGACCCTGATTATAGGACGAACCCCCAAATTTGAATATTAATTTAGAAGAAAAAGCCTGAATATAAGATGACCCTATAGAAAAAAAGTTTTGCTAGTAAATATTAATTCACATGTAAACTATTTTTTCATATTTAATGAAAACTATGACTGAGAAAAATGCATTTCTTGTTGTTATTTCCTTTTATTTGCCAACCTGCCTCACAGTTATGCACATCTGCCCCCAGGCTTGCTACTCTGCCCCAAGATATGCCTTATACACCACTATATGCCACTCTGTCTCTCCCAGATATGCCTTATACCCCCTATATGCCTTATACCCCCTGATATTCCTTATATCTCCTCTATATGCCCCTCTGCCCCCCAGATATGCCTTGCACCAGTGGGGGATCCTCCTCTCTGGCAGCCAGTGAACATCTGTGTGATGCACACAGCCAACCTCCGCTGCTGCTGGCCTGCACTTCCGCTGGGGCTTCTATGATGAAGCACCGGATGGTCATGTCACACTGGCGCTAGGTCATAGAAGACGTTCACCGGCTGCCAGATAGCAGGATATAAGTCCCCTGCAGAGCTGGATCTGGATCTTAGTCTTATGGTCAGATTTCAGTTTCAGGTCATATTCTAAAACGACCTTGAATATAAGACATAGTTGCTCTGAAAAAACCTTGTCTTATAGTCGAGCAAATACAGCACATTTAAAATCCTTCTACTAACACACAAAGCCTTCCATAATACTGCTCCCCCATACATTTCTTCCCTCGTAACAAAATACTGCTGCCTCATACCTCTGGAACTCACTTCCCCCAAACCTCCAGCTTTCAACCTCCCTTTCATTATTAAAGAAAAACTTCACATCCCACATCTTCAGTGAAGTGTACCATCTTTGCATCTAGAACATATCTTCCATTACTACATCTTCCACCTATCCCCCCTAGAATGTAAGCTTGCAAGCAGCGCCCTGTTTAACTAATGGTGGTCTTTGTTGGTCAATTCTAGTTTTGTCATAATCTTTGAATATATGTACTGTAGAATCATTACCATGCCATGGTGGCCTAAGGCTCCACTATAGAGATCAGACCACCAGTAGTTCAAACATTTGTGAGACCTGGCACAGAGAAGTGTGTATGCTTACATTGTAGACAACAATAAGAGTTATTTTATATTTTATGTCATTCTGATTATTACTTCTGGAGAAACGAGAGCAGTACAAAGTGTTTTTCCCTAGCAATGCAGATGTGAAACAGACCCCATATACTTGGAGTCTACGTAAACCAGTAAGAGTCCAGAGTAAAAAACATATCCAATTGTAAGATCAGGTTTGGTATATATCAAAATACATTATTTTTTACATTTTGTCAAAAAAAGTAAATAATTTTCTAGTAATTCTTTAACTGAAAATCCCATTTAAAGCCACAAAAACCTGTTTAAATTTGATGTACTGGTTATACAAGCAAGTTTTTGTATTTTTTGTAGGTACCACGGGTACTTCTTTATTTCCTACAAGAAAGTGGCAATAACAGCTTTTTTAAACAAACAATTCCCAAAGCATCAACTGTCTCAGCCGCAAAACAAATTTCCTTTAAACAGAAATTCAGAAACATAACAATTCACAAAATCAAAGGAAGAAAATCTACAACTACTTGCCCTAATATACAACAAAACATATCTGTATGTACGTGTGCATGTACTGTATATATATATATAAAATATATACACATTATTTTAGTACTATATGAGGTTCAGCCAGGGTCATCTTGTTACATTACACGATGCTCTCCCCATAGAGAACACTTTGTTAGAAGGCCTACACACTTTGTTTTTATAAAGATTGTGCTGCCACGAGGCTGCCACATATGGTTCTTTTTATATTATTATAAATAATAATACGTTTTTCCATCACACGTTCAACTGTAAACTTTCATTATTGTATTTATATATCACGGAGAACAATAATAACGCTGAGGAAGAAATAAAGATTGAGTACCTGGGAGGTTGCTATGGAAGGCGAATAGAATGGGGGGAGGACTGAAAGTTATGTGACAATTCATTGATGCTGTGAACCCTGCCATAAATCTGTAATAACACATTGTGCTGCCTGTCAACCTCTGAATCCCCAGCTGGGATGCTGAGAGGGGCGCAATGCCTCATTAGCTCATAATAACCTGCCCTATAATCACCTCCGCCTCAGGACCTCCTCCCTTGACACCAAGACATAAGCACCATTTAGATCTACACAATGGATACAGAATGAGCAACACCTACTGCAGACCCCGAGGTACCACGCATGCTGCAAACATCATAGTGTACTGTACGCAATGTATACATTCTTTAGGGGTAATAAAGATATATAATGTATACTTAAAGATAATAGCCAAGCTTCCCAGGCAATATTTACGAGCACCAATGACATTTCTATAAGTGCACATACTCACTTTTTAATACAGTAGTTATAATTCCATGTCTTAGGTGATCACATGCATTGCAATCCAGGAACACAATGACAAGCATGGGTAACACATAAATAAAGCTAAACAAGGATGGTGTTCATCGGATTCTGACATCTGCAATAGTAATAAGTGTTATCATATAGAGAAAATCAGATCCTGACAACAGGAGACGGATTTTAGCAGATAATGCGAATGAACACATATGACATAGTAACATGAAGGTATGAGATTATTATTTTACGGGTGAATTCTATGTGAGCTCTACATAGATGATTGTTATTTTTTTTTAATGCGGGAAGTCAATTTACAAAATATACTTATTTATAATAGATGTCTTCTAAATACGCATAAAGATCATCCACGTTCGCTGGATATTTCCAGGATTTTGCCATTTAAATGGATTGGGAGGCCGTGGTCCTGATTAATGACACATGTTACGGACGAGGACATGGAATCCTTATCCTACTCAGCAAGTTCATCATTAGCTCATCAGGAGGATTAAATGATTGGGGGCTTTATGTCTTCTGTAATAGGCCCTTGGGAGGCTCCAGGGTCATTTCCATGAGAAGTACTCATAAAGCAGACAGCAAATCCAGTTAATTTATGGCAATCAATACTGCAAGGGCAGTATACTATATATATATATATATATATATATACATACATACATACATACATTTGCCTAAATACACATCTGTGCAAAAGAAAAAAACAGCGTTTTAAATATTTTTTGTATACCTAATGACAAAAAATCTTCTTTTTCATAAAACAGTTTTCAATTTTCCATAATATTATGTTTTTAGGAGTTGCGTATTAGCCTTCTGTATTCTGTATTCTTATCTTAGCTGAATCTATTGGACAAAAATCACTGCGCAGGAAGGAAAGTCAATGTAAGCATAGACTTCATAGCATTGCCTAAAGTGTACTCTAGTTCAGTGTGGTGATTGTGCAGGCAAAGCTGACCCAAAATATCACATGACTGACGAAAAATAGCAGCCTCCAGGTCTGCTGATCAAATGTTTTGGAACAAAAGTAGACAAACAGTTTTCGTGGACAATACTAACTTACAACAATGTATACAATAATTATTTTTTTCCATGGGGACTTTTTCGTTAAAGAATCCTGCTTTAAGCAATAGAAGAACAAACGAGAGATTTTGTTTGCGGAGGCTGAGGAAGGAAATAATGCAAAAGGTATAATATAAGTTATACAGTTCTACGCTCTGCTTGGTTTTAATTCATATTTTCAATAAACTTTAAATATTATAGGGCTACTATTCATCAATATAAACAAAGCCAGCAATGCTTATAAAGATCAAAAACTAAGGCTGAAAGACCACTGCAAAGGGTTAACGATTTCTGACATGCATTTTTTTTTTGTTTCATAGCATGAACTTAGATATTTGCAGAAACTAAAGTAATAATACGCATCTGTTTTAGTGAAATATCATCTTATCAGCATCCATGTGTTCATTTATTTGTAGGTAAGGGGTTCGTCATGGAAAAGGAGTCTGCTGGCCCCTTTCTTTTTATAACGCAGCTTGTGAACTCTTATCTGGGGAGTTCTTTTTTAATGCTAAATAGCACCTGAAAAATACATGGAAAATAAATATTTGTTTCTCAACCTAATTGGTCAGACATCCAGTTGTGCTGTTATCAGAAGCCACATCCCTTCTCTATGCAAAGTACAAAGTGGTCTGAACATGGGTTCATTTGCCTGATCAGTTCCTTGAGTCATTTTACTTTTAAATTTGGAACAATGCCGCATTGTATAGAACTGCCTGCCGGTCCGATATCAACAATAACGCTGCTCTTCACTGGGTGGCGAATGTGTTGCTTTTATTAGTGGCATTATGTAAATACGTACAGTTATTCGATAGACGGTTGTAATTTTGATAATACCAGAAAGAGTTTGCAATCTGTTTTATACTTTTTTTATGGTGCCAAACTCGTTAACATGTGTAAAAGGTGCATATTCGGAACATGTTTCATTTAAAGGGCCAATAGAAGGTGTATAATATAAACACTTATTAAAACGTAATAATTTTGGTATGCTTCATAATCAAATAGTTAACAATGTTTTTATAGGAAAAGAGATACAATAAACAGCAAAACAAAAAAGGAAATAATCTTATTGGTTTGATGTCTTAGTGGTAAGAAAAGTCTCTGCAACAGCATTAAGTGGGGTGGGAAAGTTCCCATAGGATACCTAAAATAGTTGCGGGGGGAACAGAGCCCAGAACAGTCTCTCGATTCCTGATCTTGATGGTCTAGTGGTGATGGCAGAATGGATTAGGGTGTCTATAGCTGAGGTCACATTATGATGATGTCATTTCCTGGGACCCTCAGTCACTGCTAAAACAGAGTAAGGCAATTGAGCAAATATCCAGAGAGCTATGCTCACTTCTACCAGACTACAATGGGAAAGCATATGAAACTTGCCTATTACGTTACAAAAAGCACTTCATTTCCCCCATACACAAGGTCGTTAAAGGTGCTTGTTGGCCCCATATGGGGAAAAGGTTTCTCTTCTAACTTTCAATAATGTCATTTTTAAATAAAACGCACCCAGAGACCCCTGCTTGCAAGTTCGCAACTCAGACTGTGTGAACTAGACACATGCATAGGAAAATTGGAAGCTAGCACCATATGGTGTTAATGTTGTCCTTAAGGGGAACCTTACATGTCACATAAAGGGTAACAATGCACATTGTGGAGCTTTAACACCTAATTACTTTAAGAATCACTTTATTTTACAAAAACGTGGACTTGTCTTTTCACCAAATTTTGACTAAGATGCTGTATATGAGATGTTCAAGCATACCGAGCATAGCCAAAGCATACACAATTGTGAAGCTATCAATATTTCTATTTATGATAAATGTCATATGTGTTGCTAGGTGGACCTGTACCTCAAAAGAGCACTAAGACCTCTTGTTGGCAATTACGTCGCTAACAAGATCAGTACAATAGTGGGTGTGCTTGATGCAGTTATGTCTGTGTTAATAGTGTAATTAAATGTCTCTGCTGCTTCTCTGCTCTAAAAGATTTATTTAATTTCCCTCAATAAAGAGGCTGCCACTTTTTCTTTTCAGACAGGAGATAATTTCTTTTTTCAGGAACGCTTTGGGATGTGGTGAGGGTACCATTCACAAGAAGCTGAAATCCCAAACAACTTGGGCTGAGAGGATTGATCTATTGTTTGGCGTTAACACACAACATGGGTCCGAGCCCAGCACATGGTAACAAGTAGATAAAGCTAAGCAGGGCAAGCCAGACCCATTCAGCATCCCAATCTCTTAATTAACCTACAAAATTACTGCCAATGGAAAGCAGGGGTTCAGGTTAATAGAGTATACAGAACAACAAGTATGCACACACAGACAATCAAACACAATGGCAGGCGTAGAATCTATTAACAGACTAATAAGCAGGCGCAGGTTATGTCATAAATAGACTGTTTGTAAACTGAGCCTCTATACGAAGTAATATCAAAGAAGAATAGGGTGTTATTAGCTTGAAGTTTTAGACCAAGAAAAAGATATTTACCAAAGCAACACCTGAGGCTCATTTACCAAACTTTATTGTTAACCAAGATGGCTACCTTGTACAACTTGTGTTAATTGCACACAAACTTGATAAAGAATAAGCACACACAGTACTAGGGTAAATGTTCTCCAGGTGTTGAACAACTACAATTTCCATGATGCTTTCCATCTCATAGCAAAGCGCCATTTTTATTTCCTGATCAACCTTTACGCTTGGCATTGAGAATTGCAAGCGGTGTAGATAAACATAAACACGGATGTCACCCAATAAATGAATAAAACATGGTTGTTTTCCAGTAGAATGCCGGGTCCATGAATAAGAATCAACCCTAGGAATACCAGATCCCACACGTATGAAGACATGTTGGTGTCATCAAATATGGAGTTTGAGGTTCTTCCATCACTTGATATTGACTACATAATCTACAATAGTTTGTACTATGCTTGTAGTCAATATTGTAATTGTAGCTTTGCTCCTATGTACACACAACCAAGGACATACACATAAAAGGAAGGGTGACCTGTCTGGGTGACAGATTTATTTAAAATGAGTGTGTGGAATGTATAAGGTCCATGACTTCCTTACTTATTACATTCTGATGCATATTTTTATTTAAAAAAACAAACATGAAAGCCCAATCAGAACAGAATAGTGACATGCACTGTATATTAAATAGAAAATGTATTGTTTTGTTATGACTTTAATCTGTTAAAACGCAAATGTATAAATAAAACCCATAATGTTCATACTCATGGACACTAGAGGGTAGTATTGTATATAGATTGTAGTTTATTCAGCAGCTTATGTTAACATGAAGCTTAAAGAGCGTCATGCCGTATTGCTAAGTTATACTTGTTCTTAGCTTTGAACATTATATTATTACAATTAGATCGATATAGATAGATAGACAACCTTCCAACTCCTCATAGCGCAGGTATATAGGAAACTAAGCCACAAAGAACATTCTAGCTAGGTATAATATAGTGATAATGACAGGAAATCCAAAGCTAGGTAATTTGCTTCCATGGGTTCACCTATCATAGGTGAGGACTTTCCTTCCAGTGGCATGCATTATAGGTGTGTGCATCGTAGGAATTGCCGTTCAACGACAGCTGTAACGGCTGATTTTGCCAAGCCCAGAAATAGGGGCTACAAGAATTTTACAGTAAGCGCAAATACAAAGCGTCGCATTGTGCTTTTAATAATTTGCTAGGTTCCGGTTTTAGAGGATGCAAATGTCGGCAACAGGATTATAATGGCAGAAAATGCTATTTGCATAGGGACATCAAACTAAATGCTTGTTTTGAATTACAGCTTTGTTTGGTATTACAGGAATATGCAGATTCCTAAATGTCCATGTTACAACTAGAGCTGTGAATTATTCCATCAAATTGTATGTGGGCAGATGATCTTTTTTGGTCATTCTTAAACCCTTTTTTAACATCGCCAGGTTTCAGGGGCCAGGCATCACCTGTGACCCACAGGTGAGCGCTTTGGTTCATAATAACAGGCCTTTTTTTGGTTTGTTTTTCTGCGAATCATTTAAATGCATCATACAGTAATGTATTGTAGAGGATTAATAAAACATTACATAGTATATCTGCAATGAATCTGATGCAGCCCTGCAGAATGTATTATTTATTTATAACATGTTAAAAAAGGAGGCCTATTACACGTATATATATATATTATATAATATATATATATAACCATCTTACAAAGATACACTATCCGTGTAGAATAATGGGATGTTTAGGATTTTAGTGCTAATATTAACCCTTCATACGTAATTTTATTATGTTTGAGCTTGGGGATTGCTCTTTTACAGATATGCTAGGTGTAAAAAACAAAATTAACTAATCGTTTCTTATTCATTTATAGCATGCACAATCTAATAAATTGTTTAGTACATTGAGATATATGTTTATGAAAATATCAGTGTTACAATAAGAAACAATATTTTTAATTGTGGGTACACTGCACAAAATCTACTACTCTATTGCGTGAAACATGTAAGCATTCCATACAATATTGTTTCTACACATACACGGTGTAAAAACAATACAACTCCCGCAACAAAAAAGCAATCTTGATGTTATCGCTTTAAAAAAAAAAGGCAGAAAATAGGAACAAAGTAACATATTGTTTTAAAATACACTGATCCGGCGGCAAATTTGTAGGAAGAAGAAGGTATAAAAGAAACAAATGTCTCCTCCCGCTTTCATTGGGGTTATGGGTGATCGTGTCTTCTGAAGTAAGTACAAAGTTGGTGAATTGGCCCTTTAAGGGTAGTTCAGTTTAATTCTGCAGAGACCAAAAAAAATGATTATGGATGAAAGCTCAAAGCTGATATATACAGACCTAATGGGGAGAACAACCAGTTTTAAGTTAACAGCTGTGTCCCTAATTACAACAGCTGATTTATACTCTATTAAGTCAGTATATACAGAAGTAATTCCTGTGAATGCATTTAAACCTTTTCTAAGCCACCAAACACTGCAGTTTTATTTGAAATAAATGTATCTGGCTCTTTGGGGAACATATGGCTTCGTTCGCTCTTATTAATAATTCAATTCAAGTGAGCAAAAATGAGTTGGTACACTTACTGCCGGGCGCTGTCCTGAGAAAAGCTACATTCATTTTCAGCGTTTTGTAAATTGGGCTATTAAATAAAAGCATTATATAGGAATTACCCTTTAAATTTTAAGCAACTTGGTAATTTAATGGTATTTTCAAGTCAGATTCATTTTCAATCTGTAAAAAATTATAGTCATTTTCCTCTGACCGATTTTTAGAACCTGCTATTTTCCTGCAATTACACGTTCTGTTAATAAGTAAACTGAAAAGAGAGGGTGAAAAAAAAAAACTGTCTAGGTGTTTTTGTCAGCTGGATAGAATAGCCTTTTGATTCCGCGCTCCGTGTCCTCAGGCTTCAAGTTTATTTTTCTGATGTTCACGGTCTAGAAGGATAATATTCTTATTTATATATATATATATATATATATATATATATATTATATATATATATACACACTAGATAGTGGACAGGATGATAATAAACAGACAGAATAAAGAATTACATTACTGCCTTTTCAGCTGTAGTTCTAGAAAAACTGATGTACAATTGTCCCGGGATAAATACGGCTTAGGACAAATATATTCCAAACTTACTTAAAGTCTGATATATGTGGGTGCCCAATAGATATGGGAATAAAAACAGCAGTTCCTTTGGGATTGCCGGTTAAAACCTCTGTGTATATGACATTGTTTTTTTTTTTAACTGTAACTGCGTTGTGTTTGCTAAGCCTTGTTTAGAACTCAAATTTCTGAGCATCATTATTATTGCACCAACTTTCAAAAATTCCTCCAGAAAATTCGCGTTTTCCTGCTCATCATCATCCATGCTACTGTTAACAACAGTGTTACTTTCTAGAATATAAAATACACCTTCGTATTTTTAGTGAATTATCGTTTTTTGGGGGGCAACGTATTGCACAATCCAAGAACAGATATCCAAATATATCCTCTACCAAACATCCATTACAAATGATATCCCCTGGGCTTTTAGTGGTCCCTTCTGAAAGACTTTCATCACCAAAAAGTTCCCTATTACCTCATTTTAATAGCCAATCTGCAAAAAGTCTTTTCTTCTGCATCAGTTCTTGTGTTAACATTATTTGCATCTGCATTTCAAACTGTTTTCAACGGTTGACACTCTGTTGCCATGTTTAGTATTGTCGTTACTTTTGCTTGAAAAAGCCGTTAAAACCGTTAATGAACTCTTCATTTGAAAACAATAGTCAGTTGGTTACCTAAGTCTGTCTAACTGTATATATACAGTCCAAGGGGATCAGCGCACTCACAACAGGTGACAAATGAAGAATTAATGATCCACACACCACTGGCCTACCAGTGTTTACTGGTATGAAGAGTAAGCCAGGTGTGTAACATTTACCAGAGAGACGATCATCATGAAGCAATCCATAGGTGCCTTATGTCTGCATATGCTATAGGAATTGGTGTATATACGGTACCGTCTCCAGACACTATTATACCCATGGATGGCTGATTCCAAATGTATGAAACTTTATGAATAAATGTGTTATCGTTGGTGGTTAACCAAATATAGATTGTGAATAGATTGTGTTCAGGGATGACCCCATTTAAAAATCACTACTTGTGTTGGGGAAATCAATTTGCGTTTAAAAATGTTTACAGAGACAGTATCACTGAAAAATATTTTTGGATGGACAGTTAATGTGTAGCAGTGATAAAATCTAGCATTGTGACATCATGAATGTCCAATTCATGCCTCATCACTGAAGATTAAAAACGTAAAATGTCTTGGTGTTTGTTTAAACAGATAAACAATATCTTTACACTGTATAAACATAAATACAATGTATGCCTGAAATAATATTTTTAACTAAATTATCATCTTTTGTATTCTAAAAAGTGCATTGTGGGTAAACACTCATGTTAATGGCTTGATAAAACATGTTTATTAAACTAGAACAGTAATAATCACATTATAATGGCTATTCATTGAAGCTGGTTTCTAACAGATTGTGTAAATAATTACAATTTAGTCTGCTACTTGCTTATGTGTCCAGCAGGACTTATAAGTTATTGCGGATAAAGCAAGATCTATACTAGGTGTAGTACTCTTGTATCCATAAAAATCGCCTAAAAGAAAGAAGACGTAACTCTAGATTATCTTGATATCCATACCTGCTATAGGCTTCTGGAAATTAGGTAATTGTATATAAAGAACTTAAATACACTTTGGAGGAACTGTGAGGAAATAAACCGTTGTATATAAGCGTAATTATTTCAGGGGTAGACATCCGCCATATACTGGCCATCCCAAATAAAATCAGTATCCTGACCATCAGTGTAGGTAGAGATCGCAATGTTGTGTGACTTGTCTATGAGTATTCTGACATCATTATTATTGCCCCTGGTCTACAGGGCCTGGTATTTCAGTGTCCTCTTTATAACTTGCAAAATACTGACATAAAGGTCAAATGATCTGCCCTTCAGTGTGTTCTGTATGAAGTTTGCTATGCTCCCTGCACAGCATCCTTCAGATAGAATACATGGAGTACATTTGGAAACTCCCCTGTCCTAACTGCATGGAGGGCAAGAAACTGTGTTACATCTCTGAAGCCTCGGTAAACAATTAAAACTTCTCATTAATAGTGATAAAGCATTGCGCAAGAAGCCTCATATTTGTCTCTGCTATGCTATAGATTTGAAATAATACCCTATTCCACGTCAGGAGGGGAGGCTGAGGCGGGATTGACAGTGCTATTGAGAATATACAATGCAGAGCCCTTCTTCACCCTGCTAGCGTTATTGTCACAACTGCCAGAGAATTTGTGGGGTTTAGCAGATAAGAATCAGAACGGCCCATCGGGGACTCGTTAATCACCCCAAACGCCTTCTCGAATCCAAATTACATCTGCATTTGAATTAGCGGCGGCACTTACCAATTTAATTCTGAGCGTTTTCCCTTTAAAGATGGAATTAAATTAGAAAATGAGTGAGTCCTTAATTTCCAGATTATAAATCACCAGCATATAATTCAACTCCTGTACCTTAAGGCCAATTACATTATCCTAAGCGACATTTTATTTCACAACCTTGCGAGCGCTCTCATAATGCAGCAATGAGAGGTGCTACAAATCAGCCGGGGGAGAAACGCACATATCAAGTGATGGTACAGAAGAAACTACTGCCGGAAAAACCCTCACTTCCAGGGTAAAACTGCGTGAATTGTCCCTTTAAACTGTTTTCTCCAAGACAGAAAAATGATTTTTCGCTTAATCATTTGGTTATATAATGAGTTGATCACCATTCAAAAGAATATTCAACCAGTATCGGTATTTGGTTTTAAAACCAAATAAAAGAGGAATTTGGGATAATTTTATTTTATGCTAATTACATTTAGAATTGTTAAAACAGAAAGTGATTACCAAGCATCCTTTAGATGCATTATATAGACAATTCTGTTAATAGACATATTTGAATGCAAGTGTTCTGAAATAATCTGTATGATTAGTAATATGATAATATTTATAACAAACTAAAGGTTTGTTCTTCTACAAAAATAAACTGATCTTCTCCTAAGGACCTCTTTATATATTTAAAATGCCTTCCTGATTACCGGCCCTTTGGTGGTACAAAGGTGAAGCCTGGATCAAGTAGTTGGAAAGAGAATTGATGGTTTAAATAATCTAAACACAGGTGTGTAGCTACCGGATTACTTTTTTTTTGGATAACACAGTACTTTAAGGCTGATACAAATTTGTATGCGGTAATTTTTATGAAAATTCCAACTCAGCCACTTAGAGAAGTAAATTAAAAAATATATGATAAATATGAACATACAACATTCCACTGATAGATTCCTTTAAAGTAGGTAAATGGGGATTGCATGTTCACTAATCTGTGTTTGCTGCTACAGATCATAAATCAAACTTACTTTCAGGGACCCTTGTGTATCTCTGGCTAATAAACATATTTACAGCATTCATTCTTCTACTTAAACACTCCATAAGCCTTAAGTACCTCTAGATGTCTTGGGGATGCACCATTAAGATCTTTTTACAAATGGATCTTATTAGTCATCTCAGATCTAAAGCTGGGGCCTCCAGGAGTTGTGATATAGCAAACGCAATGGCTGAATGAGCATAATTTGGCATTCGTATTGAAGGAGATAAAAAAAAAACTCAAAAAGCTGTTAAAATTGTGCTTCCGTATAAACTTACAAGGAAGAAAATCACGGCATTTTAAGAGCTTGCTTTATAATTAAGGCTCTTTGGGAGGAATGGAAGAGAAGGAAAAGATGGAATTGATTGCACCCCTCCTCCCCTACAAAAAAGGTACTGAGTTTGGTAGCCTGGAACAAATAATGGAGTACGAGCATATGAATGTGAACTCCACATTCATTCATTTTAGCAGAACCACAAATGTTAACTATCAACCAGCCCTAAACACAAAGCCCGCCATCATTGGAATGATGTTTTTTGTTAACTGGATGTAGGACACTAAGCAGGCCAGAACTGGCCATCTGGCAGAGATGGGCCACTGGCCGATAGTGCCACATACTTACCCAAACTATCATGGCATCAACCATTCAAAAAATGGCTAATCTTAACATAAGATTAGGATTTACAAGACTAAAAGTGGTTTAATTCAGTCAATAAAACAGCATAATACTGTATTTTCTGGAACATATGGGTACAGCGTTTTATATTTATAAACAATGAAAAATCTTAAAGACCTGTGAACTCGGTAAGAACCACATGATTTTTTTTAAAGAAATGAGAACACATCATAAGAATGATTTCTTATTACTAGGTAATTTCTTTAAGTGATGGATCCACTTTTAAGAGGCAAATGACTTAATTGCAGCTAAATTGAGCAAGTCTAGTCCATGCAGCGTCTTTCCCCTGCCCATTTTGTCACATTGTGTATCACAGGCTTTTGTATCACTGAAGCTGTTAATTATTCATACAATCTCTGCAGAAATAAGGGAAAAAGCCTGGTCAGGAAGTGGAGATTTTCCGACGATAACCATTATTTACTGACGGGCGCATGTGATTCACAGGGCAATGACAGTCAGTCAAAGGGGGAGATATTAACTTCTTGTTTCAATTCAGTCAATATTGCTGCTGCTTAATCTAATTTCTATTTATTTGGCAGCCTTTGTGAGGGTTTTATTGAGGCTGTGGCAGCCTTATCAGGATGATCTCTCTCTTCCGGTAGACTGGTCTGTAAGATTTGGGTCAGTCACACAATGATAGTTCTCTTACCACAAGCTACACTTTTGTGGATACTTAGCTTACATGGCAGCTAATGAAGCAGCTGAGCTATCATTACTGAGTGATAAACCATCTCCCCTACAGTGTTCCATCTTTAAACTGTAGACAATTACCCTATTCTCTTCGATAGCGGTCTTTCCAACCCTCTAAACAGTCATGTCTGGTAAAGAAATGTGTTTTTGAGCAACGTAAAAATTTGGAAATTTGGGACTGGAACAATAGTTTACCTATATTAAAGTCCATTTTGTGAAGTATTTATATCTGACTTTTAAAATGGAATTTATGTATTTTGATGTTCTCTGCTCCCTACTTTTCAACCACTTTTCAATAGATTCAAAACTGTAAAATAACAAAATATGAACCCAGCCTTTGAATGGACACTCCAGCCATCATTTCCATTTTGATGTACACCGATCAGCCATAACATTATGACCACCTGCCTAATATTGTGTAAGTCCCCCTTTTGGTGCCATGACATTTCGAGGCATGGACTCCACTAGGCCTCTGAAGGTGTGCTGTGATGTCTGGCACCAAGATGTTAGCAGCAGATCCAGTGCATCCTGGTACTATGTGTTGTCCAGGTTAGCAACGCACTCGGCTAGCCACATGATGTAAAAGAAAATGTGATTCATCAGACCAGGCCACCTTCTTCCATTGCTCCGTGGTCCAGGTCTTATGCTCATGTGCATATTGTAGGTGCTTTCGGCAGTGGACAGGAGTCAGCATGGGCACCATGACTGATCTGTGGCTATGCAGCCCCATACACAATAAACTGCGATGCACTGTGTGTTCTGACATCTTTCTATCAGCATTAACTTTTTCGGCAATTTAAGCTACAGTTCTCCCCCCCTCACGTGCATTAATGAGCCTTGGCGGGCCCATGACCATGTCAGTTCACCGCTTTTCCTTCCTTGGACCACTTTTGATAGGTACTGACCACTGGAGACCGGAACACCCCACAAGAGCTGCAGTTTTTGAGATACTCTGACCCTAGCCTCGTCTAGCCATCATATTTTGGCCCTTGTGAAAGTCGCACAGATCCTTACGCTTGCCCATTTTTCCTGCATCTAACACATCCCACTCACTGACAGGTGCCATGATAACAAGATTATCAGTGTTATTCACATCACCTGTCAGTGGTCATAATGTTATGGCTGATCGTGTATATGATAGCATTGTACAAAATGTCTTGGTATACTGAAGGGGACATACAAGACATTTTGAACAATGCTATGCTCCCAACTTTGTGTGAACAGTTTGGTGAGGTCCCTTTTCTGTTCCTTCATAATTGTGCCCCAGCGCACAAAGCAAGGTCCATAAAGACATGTCTATATGAGCTTGGTGTGGGAGAACTTGACTGGCCTGCACAGAGCCCTAACCTCAACTCCATTAAACACGTTTGGGATGAACTGAAACAGAGATTGCGAGCCAGGCCTTCTCATCCAACATCAGTGGCTGACCTCACAAAAGCTCTACTGGAGGGAATGGGCAAAAAACAATTACCACAAAACAATTCAAAATCATGTGGAAAGCCTTCTCAGAAGAGTGTAAGCTGTTAAAGTTGCAAAGGTATACAACTACAACTACAATGTGTACCCATATGTGATGTCATAAAAGTCTGTCTTGGTATAATGGGCATAATGGTCAGGTGTCCTAATACTTTTGTCCATATAGTATATATATTTATACTTATTGCCTGACTGCTCCTGCAGGAAGGAGTCTATTTATGTCCATTTGCGCATGTGTGGAAAGCATTTCCATTGATTTCAACGGGAGCTCTCCTGTGCCACTGATTGGCTGCTTAAATTCGCTAATCAGGGGCAAGAACTGTCAGACCAGGAGGAGGTGTGCAACTGTACAAGCACCATTGGAACTTCTACCTTAGGCAACACATTTTATTTATTTTTTGTTGTTTTTGAAAAATGTACTTGCAGAGTACTTTATTATGAACTCTTCTTCAGTGGGGCTGTCAGGGACAGTAAGTTATCCATTTACACTGCTCCTACAAAACACGTCAGGAGCAGCATGTACAGTATGTTTGAGAATGTACAGCAACAATACAAAAAAAACCAGCAAAATCATTAAAGTCACTATAAAGTGAAACAAGCGTATATGAATATTAATTCTTCATAGTGTGTACATTCTATAATAAAGGCATTGCAGGAACATTAAAAAGTCTAACTCTGGGTTTACTCGTTATAAGTAAACTCTCTTATAAAAGAGGAAAACCTGTGTTAAATACGTTTTTAAAATTTCCTGAGATGTACTTTTTATACACAGTCAAGTGTCTGCTTATATTTACACAAACTTATCACCAATATGTAAGTAATATACTGACAAGTTTCCTGGTAGAGTAGTTTTTTTTACGATGGGCATCAATGATATTTAATTGATCTGGTTTGGGCAGAATAACAATGGGTGGTGCATAGCCAAACCAATGTAGTTAAACAGAATATATATATATATATATATATTATATAGATATTATAGTATATATATATAAATAACTCAAGAAACAATGCATAAATAATTTGAATAATCATTCAAGGCCATTGACATTTTTAAAACTTGGAAATACCATATGTAGAATTGGCCACTCTTGATTTAAAGTGAAGTCTGAAGGGGCTGCAGTTTAGGAATGAGAGGACTATAAGTGGATGGCATTTCTGGATAGCCCTAGAGCATGAAGCTCTGTATCAGACATAAACTGAGTTATGAGCAGTGTCCGCCAGCAGCAATACTTGAAAGATCTCAACAGTATTACTTTATGTTCATTTCATATAGTTTTAAATCAATACAAATATTGCAGATATCCTCAGCCCTACAGAACTATATGATACAGATCATTCAAAAGTTCATCCTGAGAAGTGTGATGAAAGGACACATAAGATGTGTAAATATGCAAAGTAAGCACACAACCATTACTAAGACTAAAAGATGATTTTCTTACGCTGGGCATACAATTTGGTAAAATTAAACAAAATGTAGCTACTGGCTAAATATAGACATCATATTAGGATGTGTAGAACATGGCATTTATATATTTACCGTACAGATCAGAGCATTTAGACTTTGTAGGGCAGCCATTTATTTCTTTTGAAATTAATGAAAACTGGGGGATAAATTTTAATGAGTTATCTATCTGACAGTTGATTGTTTGGATCACTTCCTTGAAGCAAATGAAAATGCTTATTGCAAACTGTCCAGCAGCATGTTTTTTTTTTAAAATTTACCATACCAGAAATGTTAAAAAACATATGAGAATGTAATAATTGCTTTACACATCTCCTTTTTGGGAGGAGGAATTTGATCAGTCATCTTTCCAGTCATTGATATTATTGATTAGCCATTCTTTAATTGTTTACTGGGTGGGTGACATTGATGGCTAACTGTAAGCATTTGGAGGAAGTCACTAACTGATATAAATTTCCTGATACAATTTCTCACTAAGACTATGCAATATTTGATCTAGAGCTTCTCTATCATTCTGCAACATAATACTTTGTTCCACACCATGGGCTTAGACTTGTCCTACCTTTAGAAGTTTTTTGAGGTCTGCACTTCAACTCTTCATGTTACAGAAGACACCTTAAGCTGCACGAGATGTATAACAAAAAATCTTCCCAAAACCTTGTGAGGTTGTCACAATCCGGTGATATTAAAAATATGATTATTGCACTTCCACTATCTGCTCAACAATGTGCTACAAATTATTTTGTCCTTTTAACCTATACATTTTTCTAGGTACGATTTCTACTCAATAAGGCCTAGGCCTTCTACACAATAAGTAGCAGTACTGGCAAATGAGTAACACTACTGAGACTGTAGGTACGTTATGATGTCTGTAACCTCGTATGGTTCTTGGAAAGGTGTTTTGTTGACACATTTTTTTTGCTTTTAGCAAGTTTGCATTTTGTCTTTTGACACTTTCCATTGAAACTGGCTAAAACAACAACATCATTGAAGAGGCTACAACGGTTTCTTTGTAAACTGTTGCAGAACGCTTTATGTTTTATTTGTAATAAATATTGTTTTATTCACTTAAAACATAGCAGGGATGATATAAATTACAGTTTGCTTAAATAAGCAGTTGTGGAATTTTATTCTTTCCTCTAAAAGATTAAACACGCAAAACCAAGTCATAAACATTTTTACTTTTTAATGAATTCCCAATCAGCAAAGTATTTATCTATAGGTCTGACCCAGGGCAGGAACCCCTCTGCTACTACCATCAGTATTGCTAAGCATCGGGATATGATGTCATATCCTGGTGTTCCATGAATTAAGGATGTGAGGCCTATGGAAACAGTGTGCTATAAAGACTTTGCTGGCTAGGCACAGTCCTCTATAGCATGAAGTGGCTGGTTGGAGAGTTCAGAAGCCTCCCTCACAACCAGTCCATTGACAAGCAGTCTGTCCCAGGGTTGGTGGAAGAGGTGTAGCCTAGTTGGCCTAAGCCCCCCTTGAGTAAACCAGTGGCACTCATCAGGGCTATTGCCACAGAATCCTGTCACTATACTTTGGCAAGCCTTGACTGGCACTGACCATGTAGTCCTGGCACTTTAAGACCCGGTGGCCACCTGATCACATAAGCTTGGCTGATGGCTGGATATGAGCAGATGCACGTTACGCTTCTATGCTCACGTATTGTCCGGCCAGACATATCCAGCCGACAGCTGTACACTGCAACATATGATCTGACACTGGAGCAGATCCGTTGAGTTTTGGGCACTCTTGGCTAGATGCCTACTAGGGATTTGCCTGGTGTGTCAGATTTTTAGCTAGTTACTATTTTTGATATTTAAACTGCCAGTTCTTCATAACAAAAAAGTTAAAATGAAAATGTTAAAGTAACTCCTAATCATCTGTTGGGCCTGTAGTGCATTGTTCTCCACGGGCAACCGAAGGGTTAAGAAAATAGCAATGGAAACCTGCAACCTCATTGCGGTGAGGTAATGATGTCCTGCAGCACGAACGCGGCAGCGATAACTAAACAATATTCATCACCGGAGCCTCTGGGAACAGCTGCCATTAATACTGCGATCATGGTGTGTTGGGGCTGAGCACCCAGCTCACACTGTCTGACAGCACCGGCTCAGAGCCTGACATTGAAAAATATTCGCAGTGACACAGCCACCAATCACACCAAGACCTCTTTAAAACTTTATATGCACCTCATGCCGCGGCCAACGCTGTGAACCAAGAGCCAACGGGCCAAATATTGATAGAGCGTTGGACTAACAAATAATAATAAAGAAAACAGGATGGCCTGGGGAGACCTGCTTAACTCATTTATAAGCTTCACCTGTGCCCTCGGCCCCCTCACCCAAATATAGCTATCATTGGGTTAATGTGTTGTCATAACCTAGAAGCCCATGCACTCAACACAATCACACACACACACACTATTTGGTCTATTCACTAAGTATCTTGTACTTAACAGAATTTTCTCCTCTGTGCGTCCTGAGATTTCTGATATATCGCCTATATCTTTGGAGAGTGGTAGATAAGTAGAGCATCCTCCCAGCAAAAGTGTTAGACGTTTATACAGTAAGGTAATGTAACAATCCATGGTATTGGCATA
This sequence comes from Spea multiplicata, assembly GCA_009364415.1. NCBI lineage: Eukaryota > Metazoa > Chordata > Amphibia > Anura > Pelobatidae > Spea > Spea multiplicata. Next base: position 2,326,503 of record VKOC01000007.1, read on the forward strand.
TGGCTATGCTGAATCTGATGGCCCAAACAGTTCTCATCTGCAATTCAGTCAAATTCTATTTGTCTTGGGGAAGCCCATTTCCTAGCCTTCCATTCTAAGCATAATACAGATTCATCATAAACATGAATTAAAATGTTTGGAAACAATTTGGGAAAAGTTTAAATGTTACAGAAACAGCTAAAAGTGGACCAATCCAGCATTAAGTGAATTCCTATTTTAGAAAATAAAAAAGTATGTCAGCCATGTGAAAAGATGTGACCTAATTTATGATTTTTTTTTTACTTGCAGCTAATTGGAAAGAATACTCAAATGCTGTATTTTTAAAACGGATGTTAAGAAATAGAAATCTCCATGATCCTTGTTTAGATTAAAATACTCAATTTGAATAAAAAGCTACTCTATGTTCACACACGTGAAGAAACATTGTTACATACAGTTCCTCAAAATTGATGTAATAATATTTGTAGACGCATTTATTTAAAGCACCTCTAAATCTTCCTTATACTGTTTTGATCACCACAACAGTAAGAGGCTTAATCTCATTTCCCAGGACGAGCCAACACCCATTAAATATAACTAAACGGCGTGCGGCGTCTACAGGAAGCATAATTCACACATCTGACAATACCAGCAATGGCCTTTACTGCGGCGGCCACTTCATTGTTTTGATGTATGAGTGAAATCCCTCTTTCTGTCTGTATTGATTATTGTATCGTTCAAGTCTATACATACAACACAGTCTTCCTTGAGTGCTGTAACTAATGGCTTCTTTTCTGTTTTCCTGAGATTGGAAACAAAAATTGTATAATTTACGTGGAATAGCCAGACCACAATCTACTGAAAAGCATGCCATTTCATATATCATAAGGTACCACAACCTTTACGTGTATCACGAAACAATTTGTTCACGAGCAGATGCCTGTAGTATGCATATATACATTATATATATATACATTATATATTATATATATATATATATATATACAGCAAGTCCAGTTGTCATGACGGTGATACATTTGTTGTGGGGTCCTGTGTTATTAAAATACTTTGGTCCCCACTGCTCCTCTTCCTCACCGATCAACAATCTTCACCTGTCATTACCACTGTCTATAGGTGCAGTTGAGTAAAGCTCTTTTCATAAAATGTTTATATATATATATATTATATATAATATATATATATATATGCAGTATATATGTAGTGTAAGCTATCTTAGCCTTTACATATTGGAGATTTAATGTTTCTGATCAATAACATATATATGTGTTTCGGCATACGCTATTCTTTAATCAGCAGTAGAGGACTTAGTGTATATATCTAAATAAGTCAAAGACCTTTTGGACAGCCTGGATATTTGGGTTTGTGATTTTTACAAATACCAATAAATTCAGCTGGCCAACCGGGGAATTAGAAGGTTGGCATTATGTTGCTTCTGCTACTTGGTACCGAAGGACCCCATAGGTCAGCCTAGGTTCATAAATGAACCTTGAAATTTGTCACCAGCTGATAAAACACAAGCTTACATTGGAAAGCACACTTTTATATTAATAATATTAATTGATATCATATTAATAGTTATGTTATTTCATTATCAACCTTCAAGTCCATAATCTGTGCTAACAGTAGGACTAGCCATAATATGTTTTATATTAATCTAAGCTCGCGTCTCTTCACTAAGGTCTTTCATAGCATATTAGAAAACTATAGTAAATAAGATATCCGACAAAGTTGAGAAAGATAATCAGCCATACTGTAATTTACTTAGCAGTAAATCATCTTTCTGGTCTGGTGTATGCAAATGAGAATGGAGCTTAAAATCCATATTTAATCAAATACTACAAAGCTTTTCCAGTCAATTTAAAGAAATAGTCCAGATTATACCAACAATTCTAACCAATCAAGAAGTGTATAGAAGAGCAAAAGGTGGCATAACATTCCATTGGTTGCCATGGTAATTGATTCAAATTTTAACTTAATATATATAACCCAGTTTTAATTAATTCTGCACTCTACTTAAGAACGGGTTGTACGCCATAGCAAGTAACGCAGCGGAGCTACATTTTGCGCTAAGTATAAAAGCTGAATGGGAAAAAAGACAAGTAGGTTCTTTTTGCTGGCAAGGTTAATGCCTGCATATTATAGGTTATACAGCTTATCCATTTTGGTTTGGTTACTTTAATGGGTCAGGGCCTTAAAACATAGGCAAAGGGCATTTATATAGATCTCCTGGGCCGCGATTCTTTTTTTTTAAAAAGCTTTTCTCGGCTGCATTTGTGTTAAGCAGTTCCGCTCGGCTCCGAGTAATATGTTCGGGGTGTATTGTTAACACAGGGCCAAGTTCGTAATGTAGCACAGACAATTAAGCACACAATTTTTGTATAAATGCAAAATCCCTCACTGTGAATTATTTAATTTCAGCTCTCCAGTTCATTTAATAGGGCTCTTTCAGAGGCCATTTCACTCACCGAAAAAACCCATTTTACTCTGTGGCTTGATTTAATTACATTGTATGATATATGATATGGTTAATAGTGCTTCTGCTCCCTGTGTCTCAACTAGAACTGCTATTGTCAGTAATCTGTCAGCCTCATTTTTAACTGTATTGAAAAATTCAAGCTTTATTATTGCGCGTTCTCTCTCTCTCCCATCAGGAAGAAAGTAATGCGCTTTTTTTTTCCATGTTTTTTTTTTTCTTACTCTCGGAGGCAGAGCGGGAATAGAGAAAGAAATAGAAGAGCCCTCACAGCTCCAGGCTGCAGAACGTATTAACACATCTGATTCATGAGTTAAATTTCCTAATGCCCGTGGCCATTGGCACTCGTTCCTCTGGCTGTCATTTCGTTAAAGGGACTCAGTGGTTAATTCACTCCTTTAATGAGACGCTGCTATTCAACTAATGTGTTTTACTGTATAAAAGGTCACTCCAGCAAGCAAAACAGATTGGAGGGAGTGAGGCGGGAAGCTGTAGGCTTGGTGTAGCAGTGTTTGAGCCTCGCAGGCATTGAACGGTCGCAACGCTGCTAATAGGCTGCAGAACTGATGGGGCAGCATTCACCTCAACTGCTGAGCCCCATAAATCAGGGCTAAATAGAGAGCAGATTAATCAGCAGCACAGACAAAAAGAGCTTGCTTTTCATTACCCATATAATCACTAACATGATTTGCCGTAGCGGACGAGCGTTCCGACCGCAGAAAGAGCAGTCAGGCTGGGAGCTGAGATCCTATGCTGCTTTGCGTTGCTGTGCTTTTTTTTTTTTACATTAGATCCGGTCTTCCACTTCGGTTGTCGTTTCTCCCACCGTCTATTCAAACTTTTTCTCTATAGATTGCATGCAGTCGATTTTTATATCTTTAATGGGAATATGAAAGGGGCTGGAATTGCAGCTTAAAAACAACTTCAAGTTCCACTTGGAGCAGCAGAGCCGATCTCCCCTTCAAAGTCCCATATAGAAAGACACCGGATTCTCCTACAATATACTTAAATACTGTATATTAACCACATAAATAAATGCGGTGGCTGCCAGGGAGCTGAGCGATACACTGATGCTTTTATTGTCAAGACTGAAAGATTCTGATCTCTAAAGAGTATTTTCATAAAATGTAAGCAAGAGAGTAACCACTCAGCTATTATTATTATTATTATTTAGAAAATCTCCCTACTGGCTAATTACAGAAAAAAGCCTAAGTGAATTGCACTAATTGTACCTAAATTATATCTGCTTTCAATTAGGATAATTTTCCTGGACATACAAAATGTTATTCACCAAGTGTCCTTTCTTGCCTTGAAAATGCAATTTTTCAAATCAAAACAGATGAGTTTTCCATTCATTGTTAGAATTGCAACGGTAAAAATGACTATATGCTTGTGCGTGTATCAGTGAAATGTTAACGCATAGAACATTTATATTCTTATCGAAATACCCTATGATACGTCTTTCTGCCATTCATATCCAAGCCTGATCCGTATGTTTATTTAACTTTATTTGCTTACGTATTACATTGCTTACGTTACAATAAGGAAAAGTGAAAAATATTTAGCAAAAACAAATTAAAATTGACAATTATTATTGGTACTGAAGCAGGACTCTATTTTTGCAATGTGTACTCTATTGTATATATTCCTTTAATATGTGGCCAATTCCGTTAGATTCCTACAAGTTAAATCTCTAAAATACCACAATATGGCTTCATCCCATTCTCTTTGCTTGCTTGCTCAAATCATTGTGTTTTTATTTGGTTTATTTCTTCTCGTTTGGAGACTGCGTTTCCACCCAAAGCTAAACAAACTGCATCTGCGGCACATTGCAAAGACGCTGGGAAGGAGCAAACCGTATGTTTAATTACTCGGCATCTGCTGCTGAGACAGTCTTGCCCTAAATGCCTTTCCCTGCCGCTGGTATCACGGTATGAATTGTAAAACCTGTCAGGCGGAGAAGGATCAGGAAGGTTTTGGGGTAGACTTACGTGACGAGTATGAGCACTAAAACCTGATAATTCTGGCATAATCCATGCCAAATTTATCAAACATTTAGAAAACAGCAGAGTCGCTGATAAAACTCATTTATTATACACATGCGCTCATTAACCTCAGAACAGCTCAATCTAACTATGCAAATAAGAGCAGGCAGCTGACACCGGGGCCGTGTACAGAAATTATAAACAAATATTCATCCATTATACTGCTGAAATTTAACTAACAGTAAGTGAACTCCTGCTCTGACTTTTTCATTATTTATCCAGATGGATATGACAGAATGATGGAGAATGTCTGTTTCCTACGCTAAAGCACGTTGGGGCCATTCGGTAAAGATGAGCAAGATCTGGGCTAGTTAAGTTTTCAAAATCAAATTATTATTGGATTCCAAGCAAATTCGGGAGAAAGAAAAAACACTGTCACTGTCTACTGATGTATCACATTTTCCTCGTCTTAATGAGTATGACATGTTCTTAGTACTAGTTACACATTAAAGGGGTTTTAATTAAAGTGGGACATAAACACAATTGGGGACTATATAGTGTCTTTCTAGATTGTATACATACGTATTTTCTTCTAAAGCATCTGATGTCTGCTACAAAAAAAGTGGTGCTTTTGGCCCTTTTTTCTTAGTTAAAGTACATCAAAAGCTTGACATTGTATTGCTGGCAAAATGTCAGTGTTTAAAATGTCTGTTTATTTTGGATGGGCATAATTTCCTTTTAAGCAAATAAATAACTGTTGCTGGCAGCACTTGGTATTTTGACATTCTGAATATCTGTTTGTTCTGCTGTAGCTTGCACTGACAATAAACAAACCCTGACCTGTACTAAAGTCCTCCCTTTATTCTCTTTTGCCCTTTAACAAAGAAAGACTAACATGGCAATCAGCTGTGTGAACAAGGAAAGGCCCACTCAGACAGCATGCCTTTATATATATATATATATATATATATATATATATATATATATATATATATAATATATATATATGTCACCTTCAGCATACCAAGAGATTTTGAACAATGCTATGTTTCCAACTTTGCGGGAACATTTTGGGAAGGCCCCTTTCTATTCCTGCATGACTGAGTTTAGTGTGGAAGAACTTGACTGGCACAGATGAGTTTGGTGTGGACTTGACTGGCACAGAGCCCTGAACTCAACCCCATTGAACACCTTTGGGATAAATGGGAACGGAGATTGGGAGGCAGGCTTTCTTGTCCAACATCAGTGGTACGCACCACCTTGTAAAGCCAACGATTGCCAAGTGGCTGGTATTTGACCGGCATGACAGCTTAATTTTGCTTCTGCTTTTATACAAATAAAAGCGCCCATGAAATAAGAAGACTATGCAAAGATCTAGGAGTCAAGAAGTTTACTTCTGTATCTAATTGCTATCGTGGTTAAGAAAAGAAAGACGGTCCCAGGGATAGGAAAATACATATGACCTAGGCTGGCCATTTCCTCCATAAGAAACTGTAAACTGTAAGAAGTTTAGTAAACCAGCATACAAGACACAAATTATATTGAGTGGTTAGTAACTCTCTTCTTGACGCTGGTCAACCTCAACAATATTTCCAGCGAATGGGGGTATCTCCAGATTCAAAAGCAGGTAAATGATTAAAGCAACTTGTTTGCCCTAGAGTTATAAACTAATTAACCAACTAAACATCTTAATTCATAATAACAACGGTGGATCAATAATTCCTAACTGGTAATATAGCCTTTCCTGAAGTAATTTTTATAATAATGGATTTATGTTAGTTATCAAGAAATTAGAACATTTTACAGAATAAATTAAGGTTTGGGCACATTGATTAAAAAAAGTCAATTGTTGACCTCATTGTATCGAGGGTAGAAATTAAACCCTGTGATGTTAACCATAGCTGTGGATGTTCCACTCAAACAATCCTCCCTTGATGTTTAGCGTAATGTAAATTACTCCGCCTCCTCATTAGTGCTTTCCATACCATTAGTTGTTCCATCACAGAAATCCTTCCATTATTTCCACAGTTGTTACAATGCCAGTCACGCTTTGTTTCTCTTCCTCCCTGCTGGGGTGGCACTTGACTTTTGGCCAAGGCCAGTATTCAATGAGATAATTCATCTGCGGCCATCAAAGACTTATTATGATCAATTAAACCTCCTCTCCTGACCTCATACTTTGCCATCTTGTTATTGCTCCAACTCTGGAGCCAATTAAGGCTCCTTAAATGACTGTAGAATCATTAAATTAGGTAAGTGTGCTTAATTATGATTTAATTACTAATTTGTTCTCTCAGATCTGCTTCTTTCTTGAACAATTACTGCCAGAATAATTAATTTCCTTTCAGCTGCTTCTGGCTCCTTTATAGAGAAAGATACGCAGCTTGAAAGAGATTTGTTACCTACACACCGATTAGCAGTCCTTCTAAACATGGGCTGTGAAAATGTGGAATATATACAAAATGTCTATATAAAAGGGTAGCACCGTAGGGAGAAATATCTTGCAAATGAATAGGTGCTGTTGCAATGAAAGCATAAAGCAAGCAGGGACATTTTGCTTGTTAATTCTATATAATGAGGAGAAGAATAACCATGAAATTCAAAAGTGGCCATTGAATGTGTTGGGTTTCATGTATATGGGTAATGACAAATATGGACGTTATTGACAAATAATCTATTGGGAATCCTAAAATAGTATAACACTGCTTGTAAAACTTATATCACAGGGTGAAAAATAGGCCTTTTGTAATGGACACTACATTTAGTAGGTATATATCGCACAGTGGTTTTGGTTGTTTAATCTTAGTGTAGAGCTTGACCCATTCACTTTGAAACCATCCTCTAGGAGGCACTAAAGGTCACCAGGGGTCATCTTCCACTGCTGATTTTGGATTTTTCATTAACGTGGGTTCGTTGGATGAGTGATAAAGAAATGATGTGCTTTTTATTAACTGAAATAGAACTTCACTGAACAGATGTAGCTGTATTCCATCAATCACCAGAGAACAGTGACCATTTTAGCTGGGCTTGGCAATGACCTAACCAGCCAAGGTATGGGTGGGTCCCAGTAAATAAGGAGGCAAGATAATGTGTATTACAATTTAAAACTTTCCCTGGAATACTTGAGAAGTTTTCCTTTTTTGAGTCCTTGTCCTATATTCAGTGTTGTACTAAATGCAATCACCTATGAATTAAAGGGGCTCATCCATTTACATATATGACACTGCCAAAAACGTTACTTTGTGATGTGTCTTCAGCAATGGCTCTGTTACAAGCTTTTCTGGAAATTTGTTTTACACCATACTAGAGTGCGCACAATTATAATAAATGGTACATTTAGTGTATGTACAAGAGATCTGAGTATCTGAAAAGAAAACCAATCAATTATTAGCTTTAGGCTTAATTAGTCTTTAACAAGTTTAATGAATAAAAGCGGTCACTCATGAAATAGGCAGCATTTACTTGGTATTTGAATCAAGTATTCAAATAAGTACTCATTAAAGAGAAAGTCCAAAGGAAAAACATTTTTCTTTGAGTATTAAACATAGTACCATGTACAATAATGTAGGTTAGCATGGAAGAAAACCTGGTTTTGTCTCATTGTGTTCCAATACGTTTATCTGCAGACCTGAAGGCTGCCATTATTGTCAGTCATGTGATACTTTGGGTGACTTCCCCTGCTCAAAACCCACTGAGCACTGCCACCAAAGAAACCAATGGAATTCTTTCCTCCGTAGATTTCTTAAATCAGAGGATATCCCCTGGTGACTAAGACTGAATCATTGTGTTGTTTAACACAAGGCGACATGATAAGTAATCCGTGTGTCTAGTAGATTGGGCTAAAATAACAGAATACATATAAATGGTTAATTTGTAGCTGTCCATTCATCTAATTTGCAGCTGTCAAATTATACAAAAACTACAAAACTACTAAAATACTAATTTTTAATGTGGTAGTAGTAATAGAAAATATACACCAAAACATAATATTCATAATTGAACCTAAATACTAAGACTTTTTTGACACCCACAGAAAAGTGTAGCTTTACTGCATTACGAAATATTTGATTTATTCCATACTTGTCATAGTACTACCTATTTATGCTGTATCACTCTCCAAATATCTGCTTATACATCTGAAGGTATTTTTTGTAGCCTTCCTTTTCAGCGGCCACATGCTTCTTTCACAGATGTAATAGGGATTAGACCTTAGATGAAATGACTTTCTCGAAAAATAGAAGGAAGAAAACTGACAGCATTCTGTAGACAAGGCTGTGGAGGCCACAAAGCAGGATCCTACAAAGTGCTTATAACAGCTGGAATAATGGAATAAACTTATCTATCTAGCTACTTACAAAAGACTGTGATCTTTGGGCTGAGAGGTGTATAACTCAGATAAAATGAAATAAACGAATGGTACCTTGTGTGTTAAAGACTAACAGGTCTCATTCTGAAATGTATGCCGTGTCACTATCTTCTTTCATTTTTGTTTACTTTCTTCCTAAACCAGAAATGGATTTATCTAGAAAATTGAGCCCAGTAGTTTTGTCCCAATTTTTTTGTCCCAAGTGGAGAGCCCTACATTTTTAACAATTATGTTTTACTACTGTGTGTTTTGTTTGAACTTACTATGTATATGACTTTATGTGGATAGTGAATATGTTAAAGAAATAGAAATAGCTAGGAATAGGTGTAGGCAATATGAATGCAAGACTAGAGGAGAAGAAATGGAGATGTGCCATTTGGCCCATTGCGCTGTAAAGAGTAATCAGGCTGTAGTCGCCAACCCAGGAGTTTGCATGTGAGGTGAACATCTCAGGTTCTCAACTTCACTACGCATGATAGGTTTCTTCTGCAGCTAGGACTATGCTTGCCCTTTATATTGCACAGATAATGAGGGTTGAATTTTTGAAAATGGTCTCACTGATTTAACCAAGGCAGGAATTAGACCAAATGACTCCCAGGCAATTATCTTTGGCGTCACCTTCATTTTTTTATTTTTTTTTAAATATTTTAGATAAATAAATGCTTCACTTAAAATCAGAAAGAAAAGCAATGTAACTTATAGAGAAATAGTTATAACAATTCCTCGACTGTGAAAGCAGTCCAGTGTTATGAATATGGTTTTTAAAAATGCCCTACTTCTGGAGTCTCTTCCCCTGTGAGAGGGCTGTATAATCCAAGCGCATTATCGGTTCAAACTAAGCATGAACATATGAACAGAAATGTAAGTGGTGGTGTGCAGCTGGCCCTGCAAGGCCTGATGAAGACAACAGAATAGGGTATGTGCCTGTGGTTAGCCCGATAACTTCCCGGATCAATCAGGAACAGGCGTCCATGCTAGTTTAAGCCTCAGCTTGGTGCCATGGTATCAGTTGGGCATTTAACTATGTATAATGCAGGGAGAAGCCCAGGCCTGCTTGCAGGAGAAGCTTAATATGCCCTGGGTTTTATGGGACCCATTTAGGGATTTAAAGTGTGAATTAAATAAATCTAGAGATCTCTGGTGCCAGATTTCTCATTAGGCATTAAGCTCAAGCATGGGTGATATTGGACATGGACAAGCATCATGTAATGGGATAAAATCCTGTAAAACAGGCAGGTCCTTAAACCATATCATGGAATAAGGTTGAGTTTCTAGGAATGCTGTATAGTAAAAGTAAAGCAAAATCTTTGACAAAAAAATAATTCTTGATTATTCCTTTAAACTGCGTATTTCATCTTACACAGGTAGTAACAATGGACTAGTACAACAGGACTAGATTTTTACTTTAATTTGTTGAGTTTATTGTTAAAAGCTGCAATCCCATGTTTATATTTTTGGGCAAAAGGGATTGTGTATAACCAACAGAAGGGAGCGGGTCCCCGGCTGTGTGTCATTTTCTGAAGCCGTCTGTCAGTGTACAGTAGACCCTGCGGGGGTGCACAGTTCCTTTGCTCGAGAGGGAGGGATTTGCATGTATGCTGGGGACTTATCTAATGGAAACATTGATCAGAGCCGCTGAGAAGGCATCAGTCACAGTTGGCCTGTGTAGACAGCCGCAATTCATCACCGGCACGACACACATTTGTTTGGATTCAGACTCAAATGGAAGTTTCTGATATGTGTAAGCAAAACCTACGTTAGACATGGATAGGAATAACTGAAGCTAGGCGGAGTGAAAAAACTCCATGTTGTACATACATGTCAGTGAGTGTGACTGTCTGGTAATTTAAAATAACCATGAAAAGCCAAGCAAGGAAATCACAGAAATATGGACACTACGCAGCCCATCTTAAAAGTGGAGTAGTAGTAAAAATAAATTATAATATTATAATATTATTATATAATTATAAAATAAATAATAAAATAAATCGACCATGATGAAAACATAATGGTCATAGGACCCAAACACATGCCATGGTATCAGATGTTGGCAACAAGGAATACAAGTGCAAGCAAGTGGAGTAATGTGACCACCCTTCCGGTTTTATATAGGACAGCCTTGCGTTCAGTGTACAATTCTCCTGTTCTGCACAATAAAATAAACTCCTTATTTATATTTATCCTGGATTTTAATTTAGTTCCTAATTGTTTGGTGTCTCAGTAATGATGGATGAGCAGCCATTTATAGGATGTAAGAATTACGTTTACTTTACACCGATATGCATAAACAACTTACAGATCTACCATCACTCTATGAAGGAGTTGATTAACTCAGCCAACAGAAACATTCAACTAGTACATTCAATGCTTTCAATGGAATTGAATGCAATTATCAATGGAATTGAAATTTCGAAGGTGGGAAATCTCCCCACTAGCTGGACCACCAAAGAGCAGAGCAGCTGGGGTCAGGTGTTTAAAGACCTTGGTGAACATTCTGGCCTGATTTGGCACAGCTCTAAATAGAATATAAATATAAATCTAAGATTGGACATCAGATTGACATCAGCACACAATGCCACATTTCTTAACACCCCCAGAAATCAGTTTACAAAACTGTCTGAAATGGGTTACGCAGCCATATCTAAGGCTGTTGGGCTCCATTGGGACCTAAACCGTACTGAGATTGGGCCTTAAATGAGCATTTAATACCCAGACATGTGACAGATTTAAAGCAGTATTTATGAGTCAGCCAAAACGATGCTGCTAAACTACAAGAAATGTTTAATCATGATTTTTGCTCCTAAACGGAGACATTGCCAGGTAAGGGTACTGATTTCTTTTTTCACTCACTTCCATTGAGTGTTGCAAAAATGAATTAGTAAATAATTAATATAGGTATCGAAATTACGTGTTTCTTCACTAAAATTCTCTTTTTTAATAGCTTGGTTGAAAATCTAATAACCTTCAGTGCCAAAAATATGCAACAACGCATAGAATCACACATGGACCAACTGTAAATATATAACATTCTCATTTTATACAGAGGTCTGTCAAACATGACTGCCTCTCAACTATAGAGCTGTAGAGAATCCATTAACCTTTCCCTGATATGCAGTAAATATATCAAACCCGTCCTTCCAGAGACTTGCAATACATAGAATGTTCCACAGCAGGGCAATAGCAGTTCCTTGCCCTCCCTTCCTAGCTTTTAGTTTACTTTGTTTGCTGAAAGATTCAGATGAAAACAGCAAAGAACCTATTACTCATATGAATTAACCCTTTATTCACCAAGAAACATATAATGCAGAGATTGGATCTTCTCCCAAGCAGATATCATGTGAACTGCTTCTATAATATAAAAATAAAAACAGGGATTAACCTTTTTATGATATTTAAAAAAAACAAACAAAAAAACAATGTGTGATTTGTTCATTGTTTAGCCAGAGAGTCTAATGTAGCATTGATTTACCCTATTTAAATACCTAATGTACGTTTTTTGCAGATTGGCACGACTGCCAACTAGTTTTTCCACCTCACTTCTTTCTTCTGGCATTTTTCCTAACTCTTTAGCATTTTTCCTTAAGTTTTGTTACCCTCTTTCTAAATTCTATTCTGCCTCAAACCACACATACATACACACCTACACGCATATATATAAATACACTAAGATTTCAAAGTTTGGGGTCAAATGATTTTGAAAGAAAAGCAAATTTAGTCCATTAAAATATTATTGAATGGATCAGAAGTACAGTGTAGGTTGTTGTAAATGTTGTAAATTATCAGTCGTGTGTTGCAATGGCACGTTGTTTTACACAGCTAACAAAGCTAGGGACCTCAAAGTGTTAAACGGTAGTGTATATCTACACTGCATTAAGTAAAAGAACCAATAACATGGTGAGGATAACCAAAGGCATATTTGCCCTTGGGCGCTGCCATAGGCCTGACCAGCTCGGCGCAGTCTGCCACCCTAGGCCTAGTCAGCCTAGGCCAGAATAGGTCACTGTGGATAACTAATCTTGCAGTCTAAGAAATGGAAATTGAGGTCATTCAACTACATGGTCTATGGTACTTATGTGGGTTTGGTGTGCAATTCCTTTTGCTTGGGTTGATATATAGGAACGTTTACATTAATCAATATACATAGCATGAGTGCACCAGCCACTCACCTGGCAGAAAGATGTACACTTGATCCTAAATAGAATTAATCTAAAAGGTGACTTTTGCAAAGTTATTAAAGACCCCTTTACTCATAGGGATACTCATGTGATGTACTCAGAAAGTAGCAACCAAGTATAGTTGCACATATCAGACAATCCAGCCTGATTTTCGATGGAGCTGTGATAATTCCTAAAAAAAAAGTCAATTCTCCCTATTCAATTTTATCTGCCTAGTTAAGAGAACAAAAAAGATTAGTTCCCAATCTTTTAGGACCTTATGGCTTTAAATATGATATCAAGCAAAACCTATCAATTAGCGTTTAGTAGTTACTGGACATAGTAATGGATCCAATTTGCTCAATACTTGTTTTTTAATGTCCAGACCCAACTCTTACTCCATCGATGGCTCTGGGGATGAAATATAAGACGCTGGTTTTAAAACCTGCAGGGAGCAATATTGTGTCCATTAATATGACATGTCCAGCCAAGGAATCCCCTTCTGTGTGTGTTACTGGATACAAACAGCTGGTCATCTACAGCAGGGACAGACAGGGACACCTCTCGAGGGTGCACAGGGACATGATTTTTAAAACCTGATATGTTATTTACAAAAAATATTTGTAAATGGAAGACAGAATGACATGAAGTAAGAGAGAACACCACAAGACATGGACTGAGGTCACAATCTGTCTATCTTGTGTCACAAAACTCTGCTAGGATAATAGCATCAGTATGCTTAAACACTGACTGTTTGGAAGGCATTCAGATGTCAAAATGTAGCTTTTTAATTACATTTTAAATAAATATGCTTAATAAAGTTGAAGAGTACAGTCCCTAGGGCATCATAAGGCCCAGGGTGACAAGTTTGCATTAAATTATATATGGCGCAAACAGTAAGATTTATTTGATATGATGTAGTCCACACCAACTGCAGCAACAGTGAAAGTGTGAGCTTTCATCATCTCTTCTGGTGCCTAGATGACAGTAGCATAGTTTGCGAGGCAGGGGCAAAAGGAGGAGCTGCCCTGGGTCCAGTCCTGGGGCGCTCAAAGATCATCATACACCAGATAACCATACACTAACCTCTGTATCAGACTGCTTGTAAACTCCCTACCAGTCCCTGCCATGCCCCACCACACCCTGCCATGTCCCACCACCCCCTGTATTGTCCCCCTCAGGCCATGTATTGTCCCACCAGCTCTTGGCCCTGAATTTGACTCTAATACTTTGTATCCTTGAAGTATACTGGAAATACAAGCATGAAATATATCTAATACAATTGCACTGATGATTAACTAGAGTGCTACTGGTAGCGCTAAAAAAGATGTTATGATAAAGCTTTTATGGCAATTTGATTTTAAAAGCACCAAGTTACCAATAGGAGGTTTCAAAACATGTGGCATCTATGGTTTTGTAACTTACGTATATCACCAGGAGCCACCTTCAGGCCCTTAGGTCTTTACATAAATGTTTTTGATAATAGGATGGAGTTGACTTGGAATATTTTTCTCAATAATCCATAATTTAGTAAATTATTTTATATCAGATAGTACACATAATTGCTTTGCTCATATATTATGCATTTTCTATTGGGGTTGCAATGCAATCACAAAAATATGGTGAACATTTTATCCTATGGAGAAATTTTCCTGATGTCTACATTCTCTGCTGTTGACCATCTGATGGGAGAGAAAGGTTGTCAGGTCACGGGGTTTGTGTGGTTACAGACTGCACTCTATTACTTAATAATGCATTATGTAAGTCGTGTTCGTTGTGCATTACACGGCTAGATCTTGTAGGCAGCAGATGCCCTGGGAGGTCGGGAAGGAACGAGGGATAAACTGATCTGTCCCAGGGCTCCTTTCAGCCACAAAAGTAAGAGATCATTTTTATCAACTGCGTGAAAACAGCCAGAGAGGAGCCATGTTACTCCCATGAGAGAAAGAAACAGAGACATACACACACGTGCGGCACAACCACACATGTAGCCTGCACTATACAACCAAGGCACTTATTCACATATGAAATGGAAACCATTGGCCATTCCAACATAATAGCTTTGTGGAGTGCTGTAACAAAGCAATTCTGTGCCCTTGGCAAGGAGTTCGATCAGAGCCCCCACCACTATTCTGAAATTGTAAAGATGCATTTGTCTCCTTTATCCGGCTACCTGGCTCTTTGTCCTGGGCATATTCCCCTCTAGTCCACCCCATTCCACTGATTTTATTATAAGTACCTCAATGCTAAATCAAAATTATCAGTGTATCAGATGCAGGAGGAACGTTCAATACCCGGGATACTTCCCACTAACTGTACTGCGGTAAAACTGCAGATGAACCCCAGTATGGCTTAATTAATGTACATACCCCAGAGGTATTACACCAGGCAATGCATCACAATTTCCAAATTCTCCCACAAACCATATCTTTGTTCCATTAATAGCGTTTTATATGCTGATCTGTGATTATTATATTTCCTAGAAAAAGTCCAACAACTGAAAATACTCTCCAAAGCCATAACTACGAACCTCAAACAGCCCAGTAAAAGCAGCAGTTCCCGTGTGACATCATTAAGGGGCATATCATTTTATTTTATCAAAATTAATGTGTATGTCAAAATATATATTCAGTATTCACTTAATAAATTATCGCCTGTATTGATCATCACTATTGACTTTGTAGGAAATCTGTACACTCTTATCATATACCATCTTAAGAATAATGTAATTTATATTTTATTCTTTCTCATACTTTCGCTCGTAAATTATATGCTAACGTTTCCTTAAACCACACCTCAACTTCCCTTTGCCAGTCAAACTATATTTTTACACTTTGACTTAATGTATCAACTTCAGTTATAGTACTAATAGTTTCACTAATTGCCTGCATTAAAATCATCACTGCGCTATGTAATTAGATGAATAGAATTATAATAGAAAAATGTATTTAGCATTTTCTGTATCTGCATGTCACAGATGTTTTTGCAATCGCTGCCAAACACAATATAGATCCAACTGCCTCCCTACCCTTCAAAGAGGATTGGTAAGGAGATCTGTTGTAAATGACATACACCGCACACACATACACACACACATATACAGTATATACACAAAATATTGGGACAACTGACCATTACATCAACAGGGTCTTTTATGAAATGGAACAGAGATTGGGAGCTAGGCCTACCATCCAACATCAATGACGGACCACACAAATGATCTCTTGGATGAATGGTCACAAATTTCCACAGATACACTCCAAAATCTTGTGGAAAGCCTTCCCAGAAGAGTGGAAGCTGTTATAACTGCAAAGGGGGCACAACTACATGTTAATGTCTAGCTATTTACATTGCGATGGCATTAAAGGCCGGTGTCCCAATACTTTTGTCCATATAGTTTATATATATATATATATTTACACAAATGGCGCAACATATGTGGTTATAAAAAAATAGAGTAGCCAAGTGAAGATAAGAGGTGTCAGAACAGTACAGAGAGAAGATGGTGGCCACATATTCTAATCCACTTATGATGCACTAATGATGTATGCTGTCAATTCAAAAGCAAGACAGAATGGGACACCCAAGCAAATACATTAACTCCACCATCTACTTAATTACTCCAAGGAAAAAAAAGGGAGGTCTCTTACTTTGTTTTTTTACTCTTCGTTTTCGGGGACGGGCGCCTTTTTTGTTCTTTTATTAAGACTCTTTTGTTAGAGTCGATATTTAAAGCCATTTCCAGCAGGCTCTGCCATGAATCACTTCCACATAAACACACAATGTACCTGTTTAAATCTGCGCTTTCCCCCCCCCACTCACATTAGAGGGGGGGGGTGAAGCGAATAAAAACAGCTTCTTTTTTTCCTTCCTTTCTGCCTTTTTTTTAGATAATGTTTTCCTCTAATAACAGCTTTTATTTTATTATAATCCATTAGATGACAATATTATTCAATAGCTGATTAGAAGGCAATTTTGGTATATTTCCGCACACATTTCAGCTCTCGCTCGTTCCTGCAACCTGCAGGTCTCGCTCTAATATGACTTCAATTTTCTTAAAATCTGCATTTAACTGCTCAGGCTGCTGTCGGCCTCAGAAATGGGATTTTAATTCAGCTTTGAATCCGTGGGGCATAACCCACAGGAACCCATTCACCAAAGCTCCGAGCCCCTCTTCCAATGCCTTTTCCCAGGCTGAATGATAAAATTTTCCAATATGTCAATACGTCTTTTTACAACTCTTTGAAGTGTCTTTGCCGCACACGCTAGAAGCAAAGTCAGTTGGAAAAGTGGATCAACTATGAATAACCCCTTTCGCATAATAACCGGAAAATGACGCCGTTTTAAGATCAGTGTGTTTTATAGAATACATACACATGTAATAGCCATAGAAAAGCTGAACAAAACTAATTATTTAACATAAATAGCACAATTTCAATTTCTATTTGGGAAAGAAAAAAAAAGATACTATGCCAGTAGAAAGAAACATTTTCAAGACATCTTTTTCTCAAAGGAGTTTATCTTTATCGGTAATTATTATGCTACCCAGAACATGTAAGAATCATTGTGTGGCTATTTAAACAACACAAAAACGCGAACATTTAGCTTTATATATATATATAAAACCTTTAACCAAGACTAACGAGCCTAATACTATATTATTGTACCCCCTCACATCCATGTGCTTAATATGGATGGATTGTTTTCAAAGTACAGACTTGAGGCCCATGCTGTTCTTCTTTTAAAATGGGGGGGGGCTTTTTTTGCAACCTTGGAGATTCACATGATGGAGGCAAGGACCAACGTTGATACTGATGTTGCCCTTTCAACTGGCTAGGCTTTACAAAAAGTAGTCTGGGGTAATTCAAATACAATTTCCATGAGCTAACTAAGGCAAGCGTAGAGTCATAGTGTTTTTTTATTTTTATCGTAAAAACGTTATACATTTATTTTAGCTCCATGCTCGATATATGTAAGCTCTTGACGTAATCTGCTCTATTTCAGAAATTAATGGTTTAATGGAAATAATTCCTACAAAGTAACTAAAATTTAGATATTTTTATACTTGATCGAAACAATATTTTTCCAGAGGTACTTGGCTGGAAACACAGTAATAAAAAAACGCATTCTTCATCAAGTGTGAAAATGGTTCTTCACACATCACAAACCATATCTGAAGAGATGGAACAGTGCATCATTCCTGTATTGTACTTTTTTATACATTTGGTTACGTTTTCTTGAATGATCGTGTTTTTTTTCTGTATTATTTTCAACCGCCCAAGTTGTTGTAACAAAGTTATTAAACCAATGTAAAAGCCTAATTTGAGAAAATGTTGTTATAAACAAATATTCAGGTTTTATCTCAATAACATGCTGTAAAACATTACAAAGCTGTATGTCAGCAATATCACTTTACAGTACAAAAGAAATGTTTTTAAAGAAAATGCATATGGTAGGAGATGGCGATAGAAGTTGGAGGATACACGTGGAATCATTTGGCACTTTAGGCTTCATTATTTATTATCATTATTCATTCTCCCAGCTGAACAAGAAATGCTTGCATTTTAAAATGAAATTGAAAGTACTATGGAGACATATACTTTCTTGGCCATCTTTCCCAACCCCTTTTATCATTCCATCAACCCTCCTGTGGCATTGTTTGATGACAAGAATTTTTTATACACTTAAATACATGAACAGTTTTGACATTTTTCTATGTGTCTTTGTTCAGTCGTGGGTTCTAGACTTGTACACAACGTCCAAAATCATTTGGAATGATTTTTTTATTTTTTTTAATAATTTGTATTCAGACAAGAAATTTGGTTTTCTGTCCTTTCATTTCAGATGAAATTTGGGGACTTTTTTTATCCGGAAATGAACTTTGGGAGCCAACAACACGTCTCTCTGTTTGCTAATCAGTTTTGTGGGTGCTTAAAGTGTCAAAATGCTCCATCACAAACTAGACCTTTTTTTCATACTGTTGGGTTGGGGGCAGTGAAGATTTTTTTTTGCATTTTAGGTTTATACTTTATATACTTATGGATAAGGGATAAGGGTTAAAAAGTATTTTGTGACATTTTTGTAGGATTCGTTTCTGAGACAACCTTCTCTCTGCAATGACAGCATATACAAATGCACGCCGAGATCAGGAAAAACATCTGCCTTTATGGTGTGGAAATCTCTGATGGACCAGGCACATCCACGGTTAATCATCAGAGGTAGGCAAACAACTCTGAAAGACAAATCTACAAATATATTCCCAGATGTAGCACTAAGCAATCATATGGCAAATAAAACATCAAATTAGATTCTCAGAGAGCAGTCCAGTAGCCCTAACAATAATGAAAGCCATTGACTGTAGTAGACCAAGTACCCGACTCCTGGGGCAAACTGGATTCCTTTTCTTTATTGAAGTGGTTGGTGCATCGTGCCCAAGTGCACAATCCCCAGATGGCAGATCTCTCATTATTATGTATTTTAATGATATAATTACACCAAATGTATAATCAGTGTATTTCTATCAGTGCGGACCTCCAGTATATATTTCTCACAAGCCTCTCCTTTTATAATGATTTTCACAATAGCTGAGCCGCATTGCAGGAAATAGACAAATTAGACCAAAATTACATAAAGCAGCACTTTAAGTTGTATGAATACTGCACACCAGATTATGGGCCTTATTATTGTCAAGAAATTAATCAAATGTATTGTTATTCATTTGTTTTTGGCTTTAATTCACTTAAATTTACTTTGGTAGTCAATGCGATTTAATTGAGTAGATTCACTTTTATTGCCATATATACATTCTTAGTGGTTACCTAAATAGTGGTTACCAGATTTGTCAATTGTCTTAATGTAATCTATGAATTGTAGTCCCCTATTTAAATGAATTGTTTCACACACACATATGAATGATACAGACTGAGTAATATTTTAAACAATTTACTGTGTTCATTTCTATGTCTTTACATTAGATTGCAAGTCTGCCAGCCAATGTATAGATTAGTTACGCAAGGGGTTCCCTTAAAGAAATTTACCCAAGCGTAACAGAGAAGTGTGTAATACGTCAGAAGTGATACAATTAACATTGGTTATCATTGTAGACAGTACTGCATAATCACGTATGTTTTTTTAAAGTTAATAATTCAAGCTCTTTAAATCAGGTTTGATGTATTTAATATTACAATTAATATTTGTAAATAAAATTATTTTGGGGAAATAAAAAAACAGAAAAGAGAACATAAACAAACAATTTTGGATGAAGAGACCATTAGGGTTAAATTAATCCTTACTTTGCTAAACATTATACATCAAACACAGAGACTTAGACAACACAATAATACATTATGATTCTTGACACATTTAAAAAAAAAAAAAGTAACAGAAAGTTGGGTAAAGACACAAAAGATCTTGGAATTATGACGATCTTGAATTTACCAGGTTCTTTTTATAATTTGTCAAGGTACACATTGTGGATAATATAATTATTTCAAAATCATCGTCTCTTTTCTCCCCATCTTTTCATCTTGTCCATTTTGTTCCATCTCAGATGTCTCAAGTTGTTTTCTTTCTCTCTCAATTTTCGAGGCTGCCCCATACCCACCCTTGTGTATTTGTTCTCCCCCTTTTCTTGTTCACACACTTTGCTCTTTTCATTTGTTTCCCTGTGTACGGTCATTAGGAATAATAGAAAAATCAATAGTCCCTCATTAATGCTACAGCGATCAGGGTCATGCCGCTTTCTTAATTACAGTTTCACTAGCATTTGCTTTAATTGGAAAGGATAAAGAGACTGAATAAGCAGTACCTGGGAGTCTGCCTGTGTTCATATATTGTTCCGTCCACACTCTGTGTTCTCCTCATATCCCCAAGCTTTGTGAGGTCTTGACACAGAAAGAGAATGTGGAAAGGTAATTATCCAAGAATCAGATAGCGGCTATTATCAGATTCTAATTAAAGTTTCTTTAGAATCTGCCATTGCCTCTTTTTCAACCATCTTTCTTCATCTTCTCCTCCATACAGAACAGCACAATGAGATAATTCGCAGCTTTTTGGTTAATTATTTGAGTATAGCCTCAAACATTCCACAAATGTGTCCGGAAGAGGTGCATCTCCTAGCAATAAACACATTGGTTTCTAGTCTTGCGCAGCTCACAAAGATATCACAGAATACATAAAAATATAGCTTTTGGTTAATTATTTCAGTAAAACCCCAAACATTCCACAAATGTGTCCGGAAGACGTGCATCTCCTAGGCGCGAACCCATTGGATTCTAGTTTTGTAGCTCTCAAAAAGATATCATAGAATACATAAAATATACCTTTATTTCATGATTTTTTATTTGGATTTTCATTGATGCTTTATTGTGTAAATGTTTGTTTTAATACAAATTTGTGCTGCAGTCATTGAAAGACAAAATTGGAATATCTAAACTAACATCTATCTAACTGTGAATAAATTCTAATAAACAATATTCCACTTATCTATTTGTAGGTTTGGCAGTGTGGATAACTTTTTTGTTAAAGGTATGCAAGTATGCATTAAAAATAGGTAGTTATGGACTAGAAGTCCATAACTACCTATTTTTAATGCATACTTGTGAATTGTGATGTGGAACTGTGCAAATGAAGTACACTCAAGAAACAAAAATATGAGAAAACAAGCAAATCAACCCCCGTATCCCCTTTTTACACTAGACATGTCTGATGGAGGATGAGCCTCTTGGGAATACATGGTACTTCAAAACAGTTCCTGCATTAATGACAAGTGCAACATGATATTAAAATATTCTTTATTCCTTAATGCATATGCAAACAGCGTCTGTTGCACAAACTGTCTACTTAAAAAGCTGCAGTGCAAGCAGTGCAATTCAGAAATCCACCACCAGGGGAGTAATGGTGTTCTTTTTATAGCTAAAGTTAGTTTACCAGCACCGAGGCATGTGCACATAATCAATTTCATGTAATTCTACACAAATTTATGAACAGATCCTCACATAAAGCAGAACTAAAACATATTACTGTTACCTTTTATCTTTTTTTTTTTCTTTTCTTACTGTTACCTTTTATCTTTTTTTTTCTTTTCTTACTGTTACCTTTTAATACTCTAAGTCACTCTCATCCGGTGTCCAGCTTTTACTGGTCTTCTCCAATTTTCTTAGCTTTTTATCTTACATTGATAATAAGACGGTACTAGGATCTATGAGTTCCCCAAAAAGCATGATAAAAAAATCATTAGCCATCAAAGTATAGAACCTATGTTTATGAATATTCTATATGTAACAACAGTGTGATCAAAGTATTTTTTCCCTAACTTTTATTAAGGGTTCTACATACCATTGCATGTAATCACAAAACACAAAAAATAAAGATTGTGAATGATGTGGGGAGTGGTGAGGCTTTTTTAAGTAATAATACATTTCACGACGTGTTAGAAATGGAGTGTTTATAAAGATAAAATTCTGCCTCCCACTTACTCTGCTGGAGGGAAATAGAAGTTAGCAATGATCAGAGCACCTGTGAGATCCAAACTTGTTCAGATTTCCTTATACAACCAGAATTGCATTTTTTTGTGTCTCAATCATCAATTAATTAATTTAGAAGATATACTATTATGTTTCAGTTCTTTTGAAATCTAACAGAATCAGTGATATATAAACTGATTTACTTACTTACTTACTTGATAATATTAATCATTAACTGATTGATGACATGTTGCCTAAAATCCATAAACTTTGTCCATCATTCCAACCAGGCAGTCATCCTCCCTCACTGACACTGTGATGTCATTTTTCTGCTTGGTTTTTTTCTGCCTGGAGTGATTGGTGCAGTGGCCCTCAGAATGCTAGGGCCCTGGAGCAATTGCTCTGTGTGCTCTGCTCAGTCCTGCTTAAGCAAAATGAATTATTTTTATATTTAAAAAGTAAGACTCAAGAAAATACTTCTGCTCAGAGCCCCCGAAAGTCATCCCTACATAAGAATCTGAAACCATTAGATCCGTAGATATCTGGAAGGTAAATATGAAGCCCACAGTTTACATGTACCACATTAACAACAGAGCAATAAGCCCAAAGCCTTTCTGACCTCAACCGCAATGCTGTAAGTGAGATTTGCAATGTGCGATGCCTGTGGTCTGTTAGCCATTAATAATAGCCTAACTGCCTTTCAAGATTGAAACTCACTCCAGTAAGTGAGGTATGACAGGCCTATTAAAGCAATGTCTTCAAAGGAGCATCTCCATCTGGATTTTTTAACCGTCACAAATCCTTAGTTCTTTTTTCATAAACAAATACATATATTTGTATGCGTGACACCCTTGAGCTTAAAATAATTAGTATTATAATTATCAACGGTGAAGTTTCTGGTAAATGCTGTCATAATACAATATTCATGCAGAAAAAAAATAAAATATATATATATATATATATATCGCATAGGTTTAGAATAGGTTCCCGTTTTAAAAGATTGGTGCGCCAAATCTTTTCTGAAGCAAAGCGAATGCACAGCTTGCAATACTAACAAACCGCTGATGCCGTTACAAACAAATGCAAGCAAATAGGCAAGCAGGGAGAACAAGTATGGGGTCTACGTGGTGCGTATGAAGCTCAATATTATTTGCAGCTAAAATATAGTAATATTGAGAGTTTGAGAAAAGATGTTTTTGAGGTTTTAGGATAAGAGCAGAAGACATTGAAGAATGGCACAGAGATGCGTCACGCAGGGCAATCAGTAAGTGTCAGGCTGACAGGCCTTTCTCTTCCCTTTACTATGCAGTATTTATGGGCAGTGCAGGAAGCCAATTCATTGCAATGCTGAAAAGCTGGATTTATTGTCTGCAACCCTCCCATCTGCACGAGATATTACCAAAATTATATATAAGCCAGTTAGTAAACACTTTGCCGCATTGTCTGTTGTTCCCATAATCACCCTTAATAACGACTTGCATCAATATGGTCTTTAACAAGATTTGGGAGTTAATGTGATAAGAGGCAGGTCAGGGAGCGCGGCAGAGCCCTTACACATGTTTGTGAAGACCAAATTGAATCAGCTGTAAATTGGCCTCTCTTGTCGGTCGGAGACGCAGCCGAAGGTTCGGGGGCTGCTGGGAGTTAGGTTTTAACCTCGTGCAGAAAACGCACTTAAGCAGATTAAAGTAAAATAGGGCGGTTGGTGGATGGATGTGCTATGTAATTGCAGTTGTGCTAATGGCTTCCTGTGTGCTCTGGCACGACAGAACTGCAAACAGTGAGGTCACATCAAGTGGTACCAGGCAGTAAAAAGGTGCCTAAGTGAAAAAAAAGCTACCATCTATATTGTATAGGAAAAAAAAACTGAATTATATTTTCAATTATAACCTCTTCTTTGGACTGACGTGGTATTTCAGCTGTTGAAAAAAAAACATGATGAACTTTAATTGGGAATTAAAGAGGAAAATAACGACAATAACTAAAAATAAACAGCCTCCAATCGGAGGAGAGGGGGAGCGCCGAGGCTCCACAGTTTTGCGGAAGTGCTCCAGGAGGCCCGGTTAACAGACCTGATACTGGGAAGAAGCAGGCGAAGAAAGAAGACAGAAGAACAAGAAGAGGCAAGAGAAGAAGCAGAGCTGAGGAAAAGGAAACACAGAAGCTGTCGGCAGAGAATGTAGGGAGACACTGAGAGAGAGCATGAGAAAGTGAGTGAGAGAGCATGCATCAGGGATATTTTTACATGCGCCAGGTAGGCAAGAGATACAGCCGCATTTCCGGGAGACTCACAAAATTTCCAGGAGTGCTGTGACCTCTGCAACACTGTTGTGATCAAATCAGCTAAATATAATCTTCAATGAAAGAGTAGGTCACAAAACTGATCTCTATGCTGTTCTGGTAGAAATTACATTACTATGTCACCACTATGGTTAACATCATCAATTCACTTATCTATAAAAGTTAATTTTTTATAAAAATTAAAATTGTAATTTTTTTCATAAATCTCCAGGGGAGTGCTGGCACCTTCTCGGCCAGGGTACAACAGAGAGGCCGCATAGTTTGACTATGTTGGATTGACATCTAAAAAGTAAGTGGATATATATTTTTCTCACAAGTTGCACCCTTTAAGTGCCAAGAAGAGTGTCAGTGATTTTCAATGCCACTTATCTTTAAGGGGGTTGGTCTTTGGCTCAACTCAGTAGCAGCAAATCCATATCAAACTTAGAAGAACCCTTCAGTTTTGCACTGATCTAACTGAGTTAAATGTAAATTTGCAACAAAATAACACACAGCCATTAATGTCTAAACCTTGGCAACAAAAGTAAGTACACCTCTAAGTGGAAATATCCAAATTGGGACAAATTAGCCATTTCCCCCTCCCCGGTGTCATGTGACTCTTTAGTGTTACAAGGTCTCAGGTGTGAATGGTGAGCAGGTGTGTAACATTTGATGTTATCGCTCTCACACTCTCTCATACTGGTCACTGGAAGTTCAACATGGCACCTCGTGGCAAAGAACTCTGTGAGGATCTGAAAAAAGAATTGTTGCTCTATATAAATAAGGCCTAGGCCAGTGATGGCGAACGTTTTTGGGCCTGAGTGCCCATTTTTGTGCATCAAAACAAGTTGCAGACCTCAAAGTGCCAACACTGCATATTAAACATGGAGAGGACGTTTTTTCGGTACAAAATGACTATACACAACAGTATGCATCAATATAACATATTAATAGAAAGAGATTATTTTAGGAAAGGCAGTGGGACCCAGGACACCAATCCACACATATATACCAATCCACACATATACACCAAACCACGCATATATACCAATCCACACATATACACACCTATCCACACATATACACACCTATCCACACATATACACCAAACCACACATATACACC